>CM069860.1:96181848-96714348 GCA_036172795.1 Pelodytes ibericus
AAAGAGCTGTGAAGCCGTCCGGGCCAGGTGCCCTACCAGTCCTCATCTCATATATTGTATTTGAAATCTCCGACCGTGTGAAAGGCTGATTTAAAGTTTCCAAGTCTTCCAGCGTTTCGTTTAATTTTATTCGTTCATTTTATAGAATCCGTGTAATACTATTGGCTTTCTATAAACCGAACGAGAGCCCCATTCATAAGAAATTCTTATGAATGGGGCTCTCGTTCAGTTCATAGAAAGGCAATAGTACTACATGTTTTCTATAAGCCGAAAGTCTATAAACCGAACGTTCGATTTATAGACTTTCGGCTTATGGAATACATGTAATCCTATTGCTATTCTATAAACCGAACGTTCGGTTTATAGAATAGCAATAGGATTACATGTATTACACAAGCCGACAGCCTATAAACTGAACGTTCGGTTTATAGGCTGTCGGCATTTAACTATGTGGAGACAGAGTCTCCATTCATAAAATTATGAATGGAGACTTTGTCTCCGTGTAGTAAAATGCCGACAGCCTATAAACCGAACGTTCGGTTTATAGGTTGTCGGCATTTAACTATACGGAGACAGAGTCTCCATTCATTATTAATGGAGACTTTGTCTCCGTGTAGTAAAATGCCGACAGCCTATAAACCTAACGTTCGGTTTATAGGCTGTCGGCATTTAACCATACGGAGACAGAGTCTCCATTCATAAATTTATGAATGGAGACTTTGTCTCTGTGTAGTGAAATGCTATTGTATTCTAAAAACCGACTCTATTTCGGCTCATAGAATGCAATAGTACTACGAATGGACGAATGAACGAATGATTTTCGTTTATTAACCATTCGTTCAATTGGCTTTCGTTAGCTTAGCATTTTCGTTATTCGTTTTTCGTCCGAAAACGAATGCACATGTCTAGTCATCAGTCGGCTTGGGTACTTCCAGACACATATGGGAGATGATTTAAATCAGCAAAGATCATGTAGGCTCTGCTCTTCTTTCCCTCCTACCAACATGCATAGAAATTAGTACAGCAGCTTCCTCTGGAAAACTCAATAGCTTAGTATATTATGCTCTATCACACATGCGTGCATACACACATTGTACCCATGGCCATTTTTTAATAGTTAGGAGCAAACAGATTCATAGGTGGCTGGCAATGGATGCAGATTCAATATACCAAATCGGACCTAAATCATAGAAGGGTCAACAAGGTAAAGGGTGAAGGACAGGGGACAATACGCTTTATATTAAATGGACAAAAAGGGAGCAGGATGAGCAAACTGACTCGGCCCAAATGAGGTGGTTATGATACCCTAGCAGCTCAAGATAAAATGGAAAAAACACTTGTACATGTATATGTGAGGCAAGGAACAATCTTAAAGCACAAAGAGCAAAACACTATATATAAAAAAAATATATATATATATACATATGTAAGTGCAGATGTATTTGTACATGTATGGGAGGATGATTGCATAGATAGATATTCTGTATTTAATTGATAATATACACAACTCCTGTGGATATCTAAATCTTTATTAAAAGTGATTAGATATTAACCTGATATTTTTTAGAGTAAGCTGTTTATACTAGTTTTATTTCAAATCAAAAGTTAATTAAATATATACACCCTGTTCCAAATTATTATGCAAATTCTATTTAAGTGTCACAAAGATTAAATATTTTGTTTTTCACTTTAACTCGTGGATGGCATTGTGTCTTAGGGCTCTTTTGATCACTGAAAACAATCTCGGACGCCTGTGATAATTAGATTGCCAGGTGAGGCCAATTTAATGAAAAACTACTAAAGGAGGGTGTTCCACATTATTAAGCAGAGCACCATATTCATGCAATATGGGGAATAAAAGGGATCTCTCTGCTGCCGAAAAGAGTGAAATAGTTCAATGCCTTGAACGAGGTATGAAAACATTAGATATTTCATGAAAACTTAAGCGTGATCATTGCACTATTACATCAAGGTGTAGAGTCCTCCAGAGTCTAGCAACTGTGCATAAACCTTCTATTCGGCCACCACTAACCAATGCTCACAAGCAGAAACGGCTGCATTGGTCAGAAAAATACATGAAGACTAATTTTCAAACAGTCCTGTTCACTGATGAGTGCCATGCAACCCTGGATGGTCCAGATGGACGGAGTAGTAGATGGTTGGTGGACGGCCACCCTGTTCCAACAAGGCTGCGACGTCAGCAAGGCGGTGGTGGAGTCATGTTTTGGGAATCATGGGAAGAGAGCTGGTCGGCCCCTTTAGGGTCCCCGAAGGTGTAAAGATGACCTCTGCAAAGTATTTCTGACTGCCCACTTTCTTCCCTGGTACAGAAGGAAGAACTGTGCTCTCCGTAATAAAATCATCTTCCTGCATGACAATGCACCATCTCATGCTGCAAAAAATACCTCTGCATCAATGGCTGCTATGGGGATAAAAGGAGAGAAAGTCATGGTGTGGCCTCCATCCTCCCCTGACCTCAATCCTATTGAGAACCTTTGGAGCATCCTCAAGCAAAAGATCTATGAGGGTGGGAGTTTACATCCAAACAGCAGCTCTGGGAGGCTATTCTGACATCTTGCTAACAAATTCAAGCAGAAACTGTCCAAAAACTCACAAGTTCAATGGATGCAAGACTTGTGAATCTGCTATCAAACAAGGGGTCCTATGTTAAAATGTAATGTGACCTGTAAAAATGTTGTTATAAGTTTTATTGAAATAGCTTTTGATTTCAGAAAATATGCTGCAAACACAACAAATTACAATTTTCAGTTCTTTACAACCTATAAAGTGTTTTTGAAACTGTGGGTAATAATTTGGAACAGTGCATTGTAGGTTTGTTCAATAAAATTTGAATTGTACTCTTAATAGTTGATAACATGAGAATTATGCTGACTGTTATTTACATCAATTATTTAGGTAAATGAGAAAAATATAATTTGCATAATTATTTGGAACAGGGTGTATGTGAAAATGCCGATGAACAGGAATAGGTAAAATTGTTTTTGAGCTTCTCTGACGTTTAGGTAATGTTTTCTGCAGACTAAATCTTGAAGGGCATATATATATTAAACTTCATGTGTGATAAACTATAAACTTCGATGGGTGTGATTTAGAGATGGAAAATTGGGATAAAAATAAGGCTAGTTGAGGGCAGAGGGATCAAATCTTCAAGACCTTCAAGCTAGGGGAGAATCTTGATCTAAAAAGGCCATACTGACCCTATCCAATATTATCCCAGAGGAAACAGCTCCAGAATCTTTTGTACACCTTGGTAAGTATAGTCTACTTTTAACTTTATATTTTATATTGTTATTTCAGCAAACCTGTATGGTAAATCAAATTCTATGTTACTTCAATTCTAAGCCATTAGACTTAGTTAGCTAGTTTTGCTGTTATTTCTTAATCCTTAACCTGCAAATGAGAATTAAGAAAGAACTGACATTGATGGAGATATTATATATTTCCAATGTACGTTAGAATATTTGATTTATCATATGTGATCTTACTCATTATATGCTAAAAAAAACAAAAGAGATAAATTAGTAGTTTATGTCATAGCATTTTACACTGATACTTATTGTCTTTAGGTAATGTTAGATAGCTGGTATAATATTGGGTTAGCAATAGGTTTTTTATTGGTGTATTAGGCTCAATCATTGTATTGTTATTGTGTGTTATTTCTATATTAGTGTGTGTTAATAAATGTTCATATTTTGTAACCATGTGCATTATTTCATATATAGTAGTTTAAGTATATGTTATGTCATCGCCATGTAAAACGAACTTGGGATGTGCTGTTTTTATGAATGGTTATTGGCCATCTTTAGTGGCATCTAATCTTTCAAAATTCACTTATCTCTGACAAAGTCCTTGTCTTGTATGTGATCCTGTTTCCAGGTTCTTTGTGGTCATGCCCATGTGTGCTTCCCATCTTAATTTTGCAGATCTATTAAAGTCTAATTATCTAAGAAAATTAGCTATGTCTGAGAGGCCTTTTATTCACATATGTTTGTGAGTGCATTCACTTTACTTTCAATTCTCCCATTTGAGTATTAGCATTATTGCACTATTTTGTTTCTTTTCTATATATTTTAAAGATCCCATGATTCTGCACCTTTCTGTTATTTTTGTTTGACAATGTGAAGTGAGTCAGAAAAAACAATGAATGGTAATTTTACGTATGGCTGTATAAAGCCTATAAAATAGCAAGAATAAATAATCCCAGTGCAATATATAATCCACAGTTCCTATAAGATAATAGCTGGTATTAGTATTTTACTCACTGTGCGACAGGAGTGAAAACCATGTGCTGGGAGGGCTAAATGCAGTTCTACCTGATATCCTCATGCCTGATATCCTGGTCCAAGAACTGTTCAGTGGATGCCTGGTAAACCTTTGAGGAATATGGAGGATGGACTGATACAAAGATCCACTCAAGGCACACATGATCCAAACACACTAACATTTATTAGAACCACCAATGTAAAAAATAAATTCAGGTGGAGAAGTTAAAAACAGTCCTGAAAGCCCCAACCTAACTGTGAGCTGCAGGATGCCTGAACTCCAACCATAATCGTTCCAACTGTAAGCTCGGGTGGTTGCTTTTGTCTTTGAGCCTCTTGGTTTCTATTACTTAATTAAGTGACATTCCATTTCCATCTCTAAATTTAATTTATTTTAATTTTAGATACAGTATAAATCTACATTCATTTTTTATATATATTTAGGCCATATAGTAGTTGCTATTTTATTATATTTCCTTTTCCCCCCAATACTGTATGGATTTTTAATACTTTGCTTATGTTCTATACAGGTTCCTGTGTTACATTGTATTTTTGTTATTTCTTTTTACTGTGATTTACCTTTTATTATACATCTGCTATTGATCTTTATTTCGGTACGTATATTTCAGACTGTTTAACACTTTTTATGACATTTTCCTTTAATGCATTTTATTGCATCTGCACCATTTGTTGATTTATTTTAAGTATTTTATTTAAAGTAAGTATAATTTTTTTATTCTAGCACATACTGATGCTTTAGCTTTTAGGTTATCCTTGTATGAGCTTATGCCCTTTTTTACTTTGTTACTTTGCCTTGTTACTCTGAACAGCTTAGCACCACTTACAAAACTTCAATTTACCACTTATAGTGGATAGTTAGTGAGTATAATTATAGTGTCTTATTGAGGGGGGGGGGGTCATGTGTATATACAGTATTATTATTGGATGTAGTTGGTGTTATATGTTGTTATGAAATTGAAGATATATTTTTCTAGTGTTATTCACTGGAACATTGCATATTTATGGGGGTTTATTTGATTCCATTTTATTGATATTTTAAATATATTTGATTGTATTTTATTTGTTTCTCTCTAAAGATGCAGTGTTTCTGGATTGATTCCAAATTGGATGTACTGGCCGTTCACCTCCAAGCCCCTACACAAAATGGTAGATTGTTGTCACATAAACAATATTTATACTATGCATAAACAAGAGACAACAGACATAAAGTATTAAACAAATATTCTTCTTATTTATTTTCATATACAATTTATGCAATTTTTGTCACTACATTCTCACTGTAAATGGTAAGTAGGTGACAGAGTCCCTGAAATAATTCAATAAGATATACTTTTTTAAAGATTCAATTGAGATATATAATTATTATATGGGAAATATACATAGGAGATGAAGACATCAGTGAGATTAGATTAAGTAGCAAACTGTACTTAATATAAAATACTGACCATCTTAAAACTGTTGGCTATAGGCAGAATGAACACTGAAGATGAAGGAATTCATATTACTTAACAGCAAATTACATTTTATCTTGGTTTAGTGATTATCTCATAAATAGACTTGCTAGCATCACATAATTTACCCTTCATTAAAAAAAACAGTGTAACTGCTAAAGTGATGCCAAGACTCAAGCAGGGAAGAAATTAACTTTCGGATCCTGAACAGTAAAAAAATGCTATCTCAGTCCACCATCAAAAATAGCAATTACTTTATCTAGACTTGAAAATACAAGGCCACACGTAAAAGGAAATCCTAAAATCAATTTCAATTTATGGTACACAAATTGCAAGATACTTCACATTTGCATTAAGGCCATCTGTTCTTCGGGGATATGTTTTTAAATGATTTTAGATGCATCTGCTTATTGCTATTAAAAGGAAACTGCAAACATTCTTTACATAGATATCTTGTAGAATCCAAAAGACCGACTAGGTTTCTCAAGGATAATTAAATGTATTTATGTGAAGTACTTTGTTCAGTCAAGAGTATCAGAACTTTAATCTTCTAAATACACATCAGTACAGATGATATTGCTTTACTGCTGCAGATAGCATTTGTAATTAAAGATATTTTTAATTTACTTCCATCTGCATACTTTATATACACTGTTTTTTCACATACTTTATCTTTCAGAGATAATCTCAAACAATTATTTATCTACAGATGAATTATATAGCATTTATGATTAATGTCATTAATTATTTGAACAATCTTGATTTTCCTGGAATATTGCATTTTGTATTTTCTAACCAGATTCCAGAAACCCTTTGACTTAGAAAACAATAGTTTACGAAAGCACAATATAATAATTGATCTTGTGTCTGCTTTTTCATGATCATGCAAGACATTGCCAAATTAAGATTGCTTTTATAGCTTCTCCAGTTTATAGAACAAGCGCACATTTTGCAAATGTATTGAACCAGGTATGCCATACTATATTGATCTATAGCATTGGTATTTTTAGTGTTGAACCAAAGGAAATATTTGGCCTCATGGAGAATAGAGAGTTAAGGGGTTCATGGGAGTAGACGTATTGCTTAATGAAAGGGAAGTGTCATGTGTGGGACCTTTGCTATATCAATATAGAAGCACAAGTGAATGTCTAGTGACCCTAGTATGAGGATGAAAGTAGCCGAACATTTGAGTATTCTGTAATACAATTGGCTTTCTATAAACCGAACGAGAGCCCCATTCATAAGAAATTCTTATGAATGGGGCTCTCGTTCGGTTCATAGAAAGGCATTAGTACTACATGTTTTCTATAAGCCGAAAGTCTATAAACCGAACGACTTTCGGTTTATAGACTTTCGGCTTATGGAATACATGTAATCCTATGGCTATTCTATAAACCGAACATTCGGTTTATAGAATAGCCATAGGATTACATGTATTCCATAAGCCGAAAGTCTATAAACCGAAAGTCGTTCGGTTTATAGGCTGTCGGCTTTTAACTATACGGAGACAGAGTCTCCATTCATAAAATTATGAATGGAGACTTTGTCTCCGTATAGTTAAAAGCCGACAGCCTATAAACCGAACGTTCGGTTTATAGGCTGTGGGCATTTAACTATACGGAGACAGAGTCTCCATTCATATGAATGGAGACTTTGTCTCCGTATAGTTAAAAGCCGACAGCTTATAAACCGAACGCTCGGTTTATAGGCTGTCGGCTTTTAACTATACGGAGACAAAAGTCTCCATTCATAATTTTATGAATGGAGACTCTGTCTCCGTATAGTTAAAAGCCGACAGCCTATAAACCGAACGTTTGGTTTATAGACTTTCGGCTTATGTAATACATGTAATCCTATGGCTATTCTATAAACCGAACATTCGGTTTATAGAATAGCCATAGGAATACATGTATTCCATAAGCCGAAAGTCTATAAACCGAAAGTCGTTCGGTTTATGGGCTGTCGGCTTTTAACTATACGGAGACAGAGTCTCCATTCATAAAATTATTAATGGAGACTTTGTCTCCGTATAGTTAAAAGCCGACAGCCTATAAACCGAACGTTCGGTTTATAGGCTGTGGGCATTTAACTATACGGAGACAGAGTCTCCATTCATATGAATGGAGACCTTGTCTCCGTATAGTTAAAAGCCGACAGCTTATAAACCGAACGTTCGGTTTATAGGCTGTCGGCTTTTAACTATACGGAGACAAAGTCTCAATTCATAAAATTATGAATGGAGACTTTGTCTCCGTGTAGTAAAATGCCGACAGCCTATAAACCGAACGTTCGGTTTATAGGCTGTCGGCTTATGGAATACATGTATTCCTATTGCTATTCTATAAACCGAACGTTCGGTTTATAGAATAGCAATAGGAATACATGTATTCCATAAGCCGAAAGTCTATAAACCGAACGTTCGGTTTATAGGCTGTCGGCTTTTAACTATACGGAGACAAAGTCTCCATTCATAATTTTATGAATGGAGACTCTGTCTCCGTATAGTTAAATGCTATTGTATTCTATAAACCGACTCTATTTCGGCTTAGAGAATGCAATAGTACTACGAATGGACGAATGAACGAATGATTTTCGTTTATTAACCATTCGTTTATTCGGCTTTCGTTAGCTTAGCATTTTCGTTCTTCGTTTTTCGGACGAATGGACGAAAATGCTATTTTCGGACGAAAATGCATTCGTACGAAAACGAATGCACATGTCTACTGGAAAGTGTCTGCTGTTGATAATTATTAGAGTGTGTGCAGATACCTATCGATATACATCATCAAACGCTTATGATGTACAGCTAGATACAAAATAGGGATCCATTTAACACAGTAAAATTTACTAATCACATTATTAGACGTAATATGACTAGAAATGTAATATTCACTGCTTGTAAGCTTGCAGTCAGGATTCTCCCTTCCTTGTGTAAGTTGTTTTTGTGCATCTAGTTGACTTTGTGACACTATATTTCATAACTTATTTAATTTAGGCTGGAAAAGAACATACTTCAAAAAAATCTTTATGAATGTAGAGTTAATGTATTATTGATTATACTGAATAAGAAAATTCAGAAAGCATAAAACTGATTATAACTATAATATGCGACCAAAGAGGAAGAGAATATCTGTTCTATTCATTTCTATAATATGATTCTCAGGTTTCAATATTTCATTTGAGCTCATAATAGTATTGCAGATCTAAATCTTAATTTGTTTGTCTACAAGAAATAATATCATTATAATTAAATACAAAATGCTCAATTTTCATGACAGAAATCTAATAACATTCCAATAACAGACAGAACAGGATTGTGCTCATAGGCTCCATTTATACAATGAAAATATATTTAAATCAGTTGCTCAACATTAAAGTGCAAGTCCCCTTAAACACTCTAAAAATATGAGTATAAAAAATGAAGTGCTTAGCAGCAATCTTAATTCTAAAACACAAAAGTATTGTGTCTGTCTGAAGTAGGAAACACTCTTGAATGCTAAACTCTGGAATCATGAAATTTCTAGTTCAACACAACTATTTTCAGCTCTCTACATTGTTCCCACAGAACATTTGAAACCTTTAACATAAGTTCTTCAGGATAGAAATCTAATTTCCTTTCAAATGTATTTCCAAAAAACTATGTATATAAAAATCTTCCAGAATGAAGGGTCAGCAGTATTCAGGGGTAATTGACTCCAGACCAAGTTGTAGCAGGAAAACAAGAAAAATGTGTACACAAATAGTGCACACTGTGTAGTACAATGAACTTTCTATATTTAAATCAGCATGTAACACCCTTTAACCCCTTAGTGTCATGACCTTTTGACCTTGTCTTTCCCTTGGTGACAAGAGCTGTTTTGACATTTCTGGGGTGTTTCTGTACTTTTCTTCTTTCTCACATACCCTACCCACACAATTTATATATTGATTTTATCACCATAAGAAGGGCTTTCATTAGATACCATTATGCTCATCATATCTTATAATTTACTATAAAAAAAATCCTAAAATATGATGAACAAAAAACCTTTTCTAACTTTTGACCTAAACAATTATTTACACAAATACAATTGGTAAAAAGAACCCAACCTAAATAGTTTCTAAATTTTGAATTCTGAAATATGATTGTTTTCATGTTTTTCTGCTGTTTTTTGTGAGTTATAGGGCAATAACAAAAATAGTGTGGTTTTGTTTTATAACCATTTTCCACTTTTGACCCAACCCGAACCACAAAATTAACCAGAACCCTAAATTTAACCATTATGTGAATGCTTAATTTATTCTAATTTTAATTTAATTGGAACCCTATCCCTTATTTTACCCCTAATTAAATTGTAACCCTAAATATTATTCTAACCCTAACCTTAGATTTAAGCTAATGAAATGGTTTTTTTTTTTAATTACAATGTTGCAGACAGTCTTTAGGGGCAGTCTAGAAACAGCATCAGAGCAACACACTTTCAACGCTCTACCCACAAGAGGGCAGCAGCCATATTGGAGGAGCATGCTGCTCTCCAATATGACACCCGCGAATTGCTCCATGGATGTGGCACGATGTGGCACTGCAATGTGCGATAAATTTGCGCCCTCATATGCAAATTTGTACATGGGGTGGTGGGAAACTAATCATATTTTCAACAGTAATAATCCCTTCAAAAGACACATCATCTGGTATGGCAGATATATTGACAATTTTCTTTTAATATGGGATGTGGAACAAGAACTTTTGAATACATTTCTGGAGTATGTAAATACTAATGATCTTAACCTGAAATTCATTATGAATCATAACACACAACATATTCGTTTTTTGGATCTACAACTGACAGGAAATCAATTTGAAAATAATATTGATACAACAAATTACAGGAAAGATACAGCAGGTAACACCATTTTATTGGTCACCCAAAGCATACCTTTAAAGGCATACCTGTTGGAGAGTTCATCGGAGAAACTGTTCAAACAATTATACATTTGAATCTCAAGCACAGTTACTCTAGAACAGGGGTGGCAAACTCAAATTCATCGGGGGCCGCATCAGCAGTATGGTTACCCTCAAAGGGCCGGTTGTATAGGATTATGCATCTACTCTTTATTATCATGAATAATTGCCTCTGCATTCAGTTGCCACTGGTTTTAATAATAAGTTAAGTAATAACTAGCCTTGAAAACAGAAGCCTAGGAAGAATAATAGCAAGCATGGGTCAGGACTGCACTAAGTACACAGTGCATGGGTCAGGACTGCGCTAAGTACACAGTGCATGGGTCAGGATTGCGCTACGTATACAGTGCAGCGGTCAGGATTGCGCTAAGTACACAGTGCATGGGTCAGGATTGCGCTACGTATACAGTGCAGCAGTCAGGATTGCGCTAATTACACAGTGCATGGGTCAGGATTATGCTACGTATACAGCGCAGGGGTCAGAATTGCACTAAGTACGCAGTGCATGGGTCAGGATTGCACCAAGTACACAGTGCATGGGTCAGGATTGCGACTAAAAATTCCTCACATCTGTATATTGTGCCAGTCAGAGCCAGTATTATTGTGCCAGTCAGAGCCCAGTAATATAGTGCCAGTCAGAGCCCAGTAATAGTGTGCCAGTCAGAGCCCAGTAATAGTGTGCCAGTCAGTGCCCAGTAATAGTGTGCCAGTCAGTGCCCAGTAATAGTGTGCAAGTCAGTGCCCAGGAATATTGTAACAGTCAGAGCCCAGTAATAGTGTGCCAGTCAGTGCCCAGTAATAGTGTGCCAGTCAGTGCCCAGTAATAGTGTGCCAGTCAGATCCTAGTAATAGTGTGCCACTCAGTGCCCAGGAATATTGTAACAGTCAGAGCCCAGTAATATTGTGCCAGTCAGAGCCCAGTAATATTGTGCCAGCCAGAGCCCAGTAATATAGTGCCAGCCAGAGCCCAGTAATATAGTGCCAGCCAGATGCCCAGTAATATAGTGCCAGCCAGAGCCCAGTAATATAGTGCCAGCCAGATGCCCAGTAATATAGTGCCATCCAGATGCCCAGTAATATAGTGCCAGTCAGAGCCCAGTATTATAGTGCCAGCCAGAGCACAGTAATATAGTGCCAGCCAGATGCCCAGTAATATAGTGCCAGCCAGATGCCCAGTAAAATAGTGCCAGCCAGATGCCCAGTAATATAGTGCCAATCAGATGCCCAGTAAAATAGTGCCAGCCAGATGCCCAGTAATATAGTGCCAGCCAGATGCCCAGTAAAATAGTGCCAGCCAGATGCCCAGTAATATAGTGCCAGCCAGAGCCCAGTAATATAGTGCCAGCCAGATGCCCAGTAAAATAGTGCCAGCCAGATGCCCAGTTATATAGTGCCAGCCAGAGCCCAGTAATATAGTGCCAGCCAGAACCCAGTAATATTGTGCCAGCCAGATGTCCAGTAATATTGTGCCACTCCTCCCCACCCCCCTCCCCATCACTTACCGAATCGCTGCTTGTCTGTGGTCCCGGACGGACGACTCCTCCGTGCAGTCTTCCCTCCTGCACGGAGGAGGGAAACACAGTCACCGGTTGTGACGTATCGGCACATCGGGTCGCTGTGATTTTTTTTTTTTTCACCCGGCGGTCGCATCCAGAGGGTTCGGCCGCCTGGAAAAAAAAAAAAAAAAGGTAAGCAGCGCGGGGGGGTGCCGGCTGCACTGGATTCGGCCCGCGGGCCTTGTGTTTGCCACCCCTGCTCTAGAAAGATTACTGGATAGAGCTTAGTCCGCCACTAACATTAATTAGAGGTTTTAACATCGCCAAATATAAAGACAGATCAGAGTTGTTATCAGACAAACTAAATTTAAATCAGAAAAAAAGAAAAAAACAAATAACATATCAGATCATAAACCCATTCTTTTGCACAGATTACAGTGTAGATTTTGATGATATTAAGATCTGTACTCAATTTTGAAACAGCATATAAATCTGTCTGTCACAATAAAATGGTTGGAGTTGCAAGCTAAATCTATAGGTAATTTAATATCGCCTAGTCATCTAACTGAAGTTACAAATAAAATGGTTCCCTCCACATGGCTGAGTGTAAAATGCATGTTTAGCTGTGGAGCTAAACAATGCAAATGCTGTAATCATGTCCTTCTGGGAAATCATTTTGTTTCCACAACAACAGGAAAAACTTACAATTAATAATTTTTTCAACTGTATTAACAATTATGTAATTTATTGAATTACCTGTCAGACCTGTAAGAAACAATATATAAGATGAACAATCTATCCAGTCAAGAAGAGAATCAAAGAACATTTATCTGATATCATTAAAATCCAATACAACAATACACAGGCATTTTGCATAGTGTTGAAATTCAAAGTGTTGCAAATATCAAGTTATAGAGAAAATTATGACTTCACCTAGAAAAGGCAACATATTTGAAACACTGTGCAAAAGGGAAGTCTTTGGGATTTTTTCATTACAAACTTGTACTCCAAAAGGAATAAATTCCAAACATGATGTTAATGTGTTTTTTCACAAATAAACAACTTTAGTAAAAACTGAGAATTTTTATATATACGCATTGCGAGCGATACATGTTCATATACATAAAACTAAATTAGTCAAAGCTATTAAACAATACAAATTACTGTACATGGCATGAGAACATGCACATAGCGAAAATGATTCATATGTATGTGTTTTGCAGTTTGCATGTAATTTCTTTATATAACTTGTAGCTGTGTATATATTGTACAGCATTGTATCTTTTTATTATCATGTGTGAAAAACTCTTAGATACCTTAGATATATTAGTAATAATAACCCATCTCCACATTTTCAAGGCAACTTGAATCTAATTGTCTTACTCTTTCTAAATTTGCCCAATTGTATATATAATTGTATTTGTTTTATTTTATTTGTAAGTTCACTTTGTATTCACTTTAAATAATTATTTGCTGGGTATGATAGGGGCAGTCACATCTGCAAGGTCAATCAGTATGTCAGCTTTCTCTGATGTTTAATTAAGCTAATTAATTACCCCAAGTAGTTTATTTCACTGTATATTGTGTCCTCACCTTTTTGTACCAGTCTTTTCTATTTTTCATTAATTTAGCTAATTTTTGCAACACGTTGACTGTGAGCTCCTTCTGCAAACTGGCTGCTTTTCTTCCTTGAATACTTCAATATACTCCCCAAAATACACAAAGCCTTAGTCTAGTTCTAGATGGCACAATTCTTGCTACTATGAATTTAGAATCCCTCTACGACAACATTCCCCATTCTGATTATGTAGCATACTGCAATTATCCATGAATGGCACCACAATATGCCACCCTGTTCATGGCTAAATTGGAGGACTACATCTCCACCTGCCCCACCAAACGTCTAATATATCTCTGTGATATAGATTATATTTTAATCATATGAACTGGTAGCGAAGAGGGAATTTTCAGATTTAATGAAGCCTATAATACGATCCATCCCAATATAAGCTTGACACTGAGTTACTGGCACACAAACATCCACTTCCTGGACACTACCACATACATTAAGAACAACTCCATTCATGCTCTGTCCGAACTGATTTTTATCAGTTGGAGCTCTGTAACTAATTTACTGCTGAGAACTTTCTTCAATACCCTATGTTTTTCCTGTCTTTTTTTTATAGCTGTTACATAAGTTTTGTAATTACGAACTCTGTTTCAGCCTCAGTAAGATTTTAACTCTACTTGTTTCCTATGTATCCATGATTAATACGCTACTACACTTTTAACTACTCCAAAATAAAAATGACATCATCTCCACGAAACATTAACTTGTGGGCCCCTGGAAAATATTTAATTTGTATATAGATTAATCTAATAATTAATCTAATTAGTTTATTGTGCTTTATCATTTATATGCTAACATATCATTCTATCCATCATTTTCCATTATGGGGTCAAACGAGGGATTTAAATAGATATTTGCACATTTTGTAGGGGAAAAAACTGTATAAATTATACAAATCAAATGTATTGTGAATGAATCATGTACATCTTTTATTTACTGGGTCATTAAACAGCTATAACATGTTTGAATTTCATGAAAAGGAAAAAAACCTATAGTAAATGCTCCATCATTCAGCAGCAAGCACTCAAAATACATTTATCTTAGTGATATATGATAAAAAAAAAAAAGAGTGAAAAGGCAACAGAATACTTCTTTTGATAGAATGCTAAAATGGAGACTCATACAGTTCTCTTCAGATGGAGGAATACTTTAGCTTAGATTCAATGTTTTCTTTGAGCTTAATGCATAAACAGAAAAATCATATTTATCCTAGAGGGACAGTCACTTGTAAGTAGTCATGTCACATGCCATCCTTTCAGAAATGGCACTAAGATGCCACATTTTGTTTGAGACAAAAATATTGAATTCCCACAGCAAGTACTGCTGGTAATTGCATTTTTCAGGCTTTTTTGTGCTTTTCTGAACTATTAAACAGTAACTGTCATGTATTATGCATTTTTACAAGCCTAGTCTTTGATAACAGTAGGGAGAAAATAAAGAATTACATGTTCAATGAAATCATTAACTGTTGATGATAACTAAAGATTTTCCTAGTTCAAAGAACGATGATAATCATTTAACAGATTTTGAAACGTCCTCAATATCTTTCCAGTTGTGTTAGCATAGAATGTGAAAACATTTTCTCAGTAACTACATGCATATTCATGAATGATGACATAGGTTAATAGGGAAAAAGATCAGAGAGACATTTGAAAGCCACCCATGGGGCTATTCTTTTACCTCAAAGCCATACTTAAAGCACTTGAGAAATTAGCAGCTCTTGGAGAAAGAGTGATTTTTTTTCATTGGACTAGCCATCATTCATAGTTGGGAGATGCCACCATGAGTTTACCAAATTTTAATAAGTGCCCAGTAAATGTAAATGAATGCAGGATCATGACTCAAGGTAACTTTTAACTTCTTCCCGAAGGAGGACCTATTGTGCTTCCTGAAATACCTATGACTATTACAAACATTGTGAATTGTTGTTGGGTTTGATTTTCTGGGATTGGAGAGCATCTTGAAGCACACTCTTGAAGAGTAGGTTGAGCTTCTGCAAGACTGTGGAGGTTGTCACTGATGCCTATTGACCCAAGGGGAGTGAGTTGCTGATAGCCTGGGCTGAAGCAATCCCGTGAACCTTGGGGAAGTGTGATTTTCTTGCATTATGGGTGGAAAAATATCCTTGGTCACGAAGGTTTAAAAATCGACCTTTTTTCAATTTAGAAAAATACTAAAGTGAAACCCGCTACATTATAAACGATTCCACTGGCAAATATGCTATCAATGAGAATTCTTTTCAGAGGACTTTAAATAGTAAACAACAAAGCTCAACCAAAAAAACTGATCTTATATCAGCCAGTAAGCCAAGTTACCTCATATCCTTTTTGTAGAAAAAAAAAAATCTCACTACAAATATTTGTTTTTTATCTTTAAATATTTGTTATGTGGCAAAGTTCAGTTTTTGAGACTAAGTCAAACTCATGGGCCGAATTTGACTTAGTCTCAAAAATAGCCTTATCATTTCACCTACCATTATTTTCAATGGGGAAAATTTTAACCTGTGTTTTACTTTTAATGGGGAAGATTCGAACCTTTGTTTTTTTTCTAAGTCAAACTCTGGTGCCAAATTTGACTTACTCCCAAAATAAAAGTCAACCTCAAAAGTTGAATTTTAGTAAATAGACCAGTTAGAGTACTATTAAAAGTGGAGCCCTGTCTTACTCTCCCTAGACACACTAGATCTATCTCAAAAGCAAAACATGTTGTGGGCCAAAACAGATCAGACCGTTTGCATTATATTTGTTTTAATGGTGAAATATAACTTTTATAAATATAACTGTTTGATTAAAATTTATTCTGGTTTGTTTTTGTTAGCTCCATCTACTTTGTTTTGTTTTCTGTGAGGCATAATCTGCTAAGAGATCATTTGACACATTTTAACATTAACATTTATTCTGAAAATGAAAATACAATTGGGTTTATCACTGTACAATCAAGGCTATTACGTCAAGTAAACTGACAAGTGAACTGAAAAGATAAAAGGCAAGTTAGTGTATTTTTCAAACTCAGCTATGAATGCCTGGTCATCTTTAGTGGCATCTAATCTTTCATAATTCCACGTATCTCTGACATAATAAACTCATAGCAATTCCCAGAAGTAGACATGGCTACCGAGGATTTCACAGCAAGAACAATTTATTGAAGACAAGACAGTACATGTTATACATTAAAACATCTTGATAACAGATGATTGAACAATACACTTAAAACAGGATTAACTTCAATACAATGGTTAATACAATTAAATATGGCACCAGGATTTAGGGGAACCAATAAGCACATACTTAGGAAAAGTAGTGCCCAATTGGTTGAGAGGGGTGGAGCTTGGTCCCTTTAATCCTTTTAACTTTAGGGAACTTTAAACCCCTGGCCAATGAAATGTGTGCCTACCATTTCCTCGTCAATCAGAGCGACCAATATTATCTGTGCCGACAGTCTGGAGCGACCAATCAGTAGCGGTCCGTATGAGCAAGGGGTGGGTGCTGGTCCCAGGCTACCGGGCTTAACCTTTATTGTAGCCGGCCACCTAGCGTGCTTCGCCACTGGGGAATCATATCTGTCCTGAAAGGGGCTAAATAACTGTTTTGTAATTTCACCTAACCTTTCAGATACATTTTGGTTCAATATTTCAGAGCTCGGACATATAGGAAGGAGAGCTTCTCAGCCCTTTAGCTCACCAGCAAATCCCCATTCGAGCGATGTTGGGGTGGGTCGTGGGATTTTTAAATGAACCAATGGGTGGCTGAGCAATGAGCTCCGTAGTCTTTAGGTCAGTCCTGCGGGAAGGGGGTTGCTACTTGGACGGTTGGAGTTGGGTACCAGGGGATGGGAAAAAGGGTAGTTGTTAGCTCTTTTTGGGAGGTTTTAAACCAGGGAAAACACAGGGCCCATTGGCCATACACTTCAGGGGAACAAAGTTTTGGCTCCAGCTCCAGGTTCTTTCACCCCGAGTCACAGTGGTTCGTGACACAGTACATGCATGTATTTAAAGGTCTCTTTCAACCTAAAAATTGTTAATACTGTGAATGTAGAGAATAAAAATGATGGAACATTATCTATTCATTGGGGGTCATGTATAAAGGCAGCACACATGCAGATAGCACCAAATAAGTCTGTTCATCTTCTGCTGGTTTACGTAGTTTTTGGTTGTGCCAGCACTTATTTCACGGGCGCATCCAATGTATAAAAAACTAGGTGCTGAAAAGTGTTGGAGAGCCTTCTCCCACATTGAAGAGTGTTCGGATCTTTAAAAAAATGTGCAAATGCCATCATGCATACCAAATGGTGATTGTTCCTTTCTTTTTCTCTCCCATTACATTATAGTGCAGGAGTTTTTATTCATGACCCCCATTGTGTTAGAGGAATTGCAAGCAAATGCATAAAATAAGTGTAAATAGGTCTTTAATGTGTTTGTGTGAAATCTTCTGTTTATGACACCTGTGGCTTGATATGCAAATAAACTAATTTTCAATAGGAAATTGCAAATCAAGCCACAAGGTGATGTCATAAGCAGGAGACACCACAGACACATTGAAAATATATTTTTCTCTTATTTTATGCATTTGTGTGAAATTTTGCTAACACAATATAAAGATACTTTTTGATTATGTTTTATTCTCTTCATTCACAGTATAAACAATGTTTAATCACAAAGTCTGAAAAAGGCTATATGTTGTTACAGTGACAGCACACTTACTTCACCAGGGCCAGGAATACCTATATGTATGCTTTATTAACCCAATGTGAAGTATTTGATGCAGTACCTCTCAAAAAGTATAATACTAGGTTAAATGGCATCCTTTTAGGCACAAGTGATAAGAAACTGTATAGTAATGCATGCTTTCTTTATTATTACTATAGTAGGTACCAGTGTGGAATCAATGAGTCTGAAAGTTTATACCAATGATTTCATCAGACACATTAATAGACAGGTCATATTCTTGGTGCTTCCAACACACCCATAGCAAAACAATAGTGTACACACAGCACATCAAAAAAGGTTGATAAGTGCACAGAGTGCAATCTGTAACTCACCTTTTAGTGAATAAACTGATGTATATAATGTTATCACGTTTTATGATGAAATATTTCTATGTTATAAAATTACTATATTACATTGAAAACGGCATAATTGATCAAGATTACATTGTATAATAAAAACATGTGTTTCTGAAAAGATATTTGGGAGAAGGAGGAAACTATTTTTTTAACCTTCTTCTAAACAAGCAAAGGATTTAAAAAAAAAACACGTTTAGTTGTCCTTTAATTTTGTAACAGCAGAACAGACACTGGGGAAGTAGTTGCATGTAATTCCCAAAGTATGTGCCGTTTCTCTTATACAATGTAAATATAAGTTTTGTTTCTGTTAAAAAAAGCAAGATTTTTTTCTAAAGTTTAGTATTTTTAATAATAGCTAAAATAGTTAAATAAGTTATATTGCTAGGATTCAACGCTGTCTGCACCAGCCAAAGTTCTGAAAACCTTTTTTTAAGTGCTAGACAAGATTAATTACCCCTTCAGAAACTAAATACGAGAAAACAAACAAAAAAAACCCATCTACTTCAAACTTGCAACTAAGGCAGAGTACACCAAATGCATTTATAGAATAAGTGTTCTCTACAGTTTTCAAAAATCAATTTTTTTTTCCAGCATGGCTAACATTTGGAGACATATGTCTGCAGAAGCAATACTATTTCCAAAAGTTGAATTGCTTTTGAGTGTATTATTGTGTAACCCTTCAACACGCATCCAGTCAGCAAGTAAGCTGATCATCTCCCCTTATAAATAAATAAATTAGCAATAAAGTTACTTTCATCAAAATCTTGCAGTTATGGAATAACTTAACCAATCTGTCTGCATTTGACACATCTTAGCCTCCAATAAAGTACACTGTGAGTTCAGAAATATTTTATCATCTACTGTACATTCATACAGTGAGACTTAATAAACTGATTCAACTCTGAATTCAAACGTGAAATGGTTATTGAATGGACATCCCAAATGTGTTACTTTTCAAGGAAGGTCCATAACTTTGACACATTCTATATAAGAAGTTAAAACAGATAGGAACCATGAGTATAGAGCACCAGGCAACATGGGCACTAGATGCAGCTGGTAAAGTGAAAAAGGAAATGGCACCTGGATATAGGTAGCTAATGTTTATACATGGCTAGTGCATATATATGAGAGGATGTTGATGGTGTATGTACAAACTGTTATAAATACTGCCAAGATTTACAAATTAGAGGGTCTACTCAATATGCCCTGATTTGTCCTGAATTTGCAGCCAAAATGCACAATTACCAGAAATGCAGCTACTCAGTATGCCTCAATTTGGTTCCAAATCAGTAATTCGGAAACCAAGGCATTGGAGGTGTTTGGATTGGGACATTAACATAGCCGCATGAGTCCTTCCCTGGGGCCTGCCCTATGAATAAAAGAAAATTATAAATGGCCTCTCCGCAATAAAAAGCAGGACTGGGAGCTGACAATATGGCTCCTAGCCCCCATAATATACATTGGAGCTGCTATCAAAAACAGGGCTGGGAGCCATGACCCCCCTATAATAAATGGGGCTGGGAGCTGGGCAAATGCTCCCAGCACCTATAAAATACATTTCCCTACCTATTGATGCCACCTCTTGCACTCAGGATCCTCTGAGGTGGCACTCTGAATCTGACGTCTGTCACCATCATCATATACAGAGGGAGGTATAGAGCATATGGACACAAAGGTAGACCAAGTAAATGGAGCAGGGTGAAGATGAAACTCAAATCGAGTCCACATTACCAAAACTATGATGAAAAACAGCACTTTGTGTTTGCCAACTTCCATTAGAATATTTGGCACCTGGGCTCAAATCCTTGGCCATCACTGGATATCCTACAAGAGAAATGTAAACGTATCTTTTCTGCTAAAACACTATTAAAATAAATAATAATAAACAATAAAGCCTCTGGTTTTTATATTGGTGAGAAGTACCATAACAAACAAATGGGTTGTTTGTCAAATAATCCCCTGTAAACACTTACAATACTTAGTGCTTTAAACTTCTAATTTAATTGGAAAATAATCCTTTTGACACTATTTTATGACTTCAGATTAGTGTTAAAGGAACAGCAAATTCTTAAAATTATTTTGGGCTATTTAGAATATATACTATTTAGAACAAGCTTCTATAGCATTCATTTGCTAAAAAGTTGACTTTGCTGTTCTTTTCCAGATTTAGTAGGTGTGAACATCATAGGTGGATGGTTCAATGCTCAAGATTAATCAGTTTCACTGATCCCACCAATTATATACATTATTGCATCTTTAAACTAGAATGACATGACTCTATAATGACACATGCTCATTATAATAAACTTTAATTTGCACTTTTCATTAGAAAATTAAAAAAATATTTACTACTGTAAAGTACATTTATCGTTTTCAAGTCTGCAAGTTATAAAGCAAAATAAAATACAATCATAAAAATAATAGTCCTGAATCATTTTAATAAAATTAATTAAAAATGAAATAGATGTCACAAATGCATTGATTTTCTTATCACAAGAAAAATCCCATGAAGGAGTAAGATAGCTAGCTTGACTCAACAGAATTCCAATAGGTCAATCAGTAGACATTATTTTGAACAAACCAATTAAATCCGAATATGTATGGAATGAAGACTTTTGTTCTCATTTTGAATCATACCTGTAAAATAGGTAAAATAATGAATAAATACTTTTCTCTTCATTTGAGCCTTCTGTTTGGATGTGCAATTGAGATGCAGTTCATTTAATAATTTTAATTTTATTGCTACACATATTAAATTGTCTTCTGTATTTATTTGTTTATTGAATCTTAAAAATAATTAAATTAATTAAATAATTACACTGATATAACACTAACTGCCTTTGGCTATGGAATTGCAATGTAGTATATCTATTTAGGGCCTCCATCAGGGGGGATGGACAATACGCCTGTCCCAAGCCCGACAGGCCCCAGCAATTAAAAAAATAATGTAAAAAAAAAAAAAAGCTTGGGCAAACGGGGCAGCTGCCCAGGGCCCGTTAATTCTTGGGGCCCAAAGCAGCCCTGTGGGCCCCTGTTGCCCATGTGACTGTCTCACATGGAGACAGTCACGATCGGGCAGCAGCCAGATTTGTGTCACAGCCGCCTGAAATGACGTCATGTCATATCCGGTGGCTGTATTTCCTGCATGAGCAACATCCAGGTTAGTACTGGGGAAGGGGGGATTGGTCAGTGGCTAACCAATTGGACAAATTATCATTGGGCTACAAATGGACATATCATCAGTGGGCTTATAAGGACAAATTATCAGTAAGCTAATAATGGTCATATTATAGGTGGGCTAATGATGGACAAATTATCAGTGGGCTAATAATAGACAAATTATCATTGGTTAATAATGGACAAATTATCAGTGGGCTAATAATGGACAAATTATCAGTGGGCTAATAATGGACAAATTACAATTGGGCTAATAATGGAAAAAAATAATTGGGCTAATAATGGACAAATTATCAGTGGGCTAGTAATTGACAAATTATCAGTGGGCTAATAATGGACAAATTATCAGTGGGCTAATAATGGACAAATTATCATTGGGCTAATAATGGACAAATTATCATTGGGCTAATAATGGACAAATGATCAGTGGGCTAATAATGGACAAATTATCAGTGGGCTAATAATGGACAAATTATCAGTGGGATAAAAATGGACAAATTATCATTGGGCTATTAATAGACAAATAGGTCATATTATCAGTGGGACATTCATGGACATTTTTTCAGTGGGCTAATAATGGACACATTATCAGTGGGCTAATAATGGACAGATTATCAGTGGGCTAATAATAGACAAATAATCAGTTGAATAATAATAATGGACAACATATGCCAGCAGCAATGCAGAAAGCTTGACAGGGGGAGGAGTGTCACAAAGTTCTGTGCATGTGCAGTATTTGTTATCTTTTTTTATGTGTCCCGGTGACTGTGCCACTTAACATGTAGGAAAGTACTTCTATTCCCCAATGTAAAGTACTGAAGCTGAGTACATTAAAAGAAAACTGCTTGTAAAATAAAGTTATGTTTAACTGAACAATTGCATTAGGTACAGCTATTTGAAATAGAAATGCTTTAATGAAATACATATAACATACATTATTTGTATTCTTTCATTAAAGTATTTCTATTTAAAATACCTACACTTGATACAAAATTGCAGTTTCACATAGCTTAAGTCTTTCTGACAATTGTCCTTTAAGGATGCTGAGCCATTCTTTCTGTCTTTGATGATGTCTGTGATGGCTGGAACACCTTGGACAGTAAAAGTGGCATGCACACTGCATTATTTATTGCATTGCTACTGATGTCAATTCTAGTGTCAGTGTTACAAGTTACATAGACTTGGTATTTCTTTGTTTAAGTTAAACTGTCAGTCTCCATTTGGAGTGTAGAAACATATTTTATAATAAGCCAAACCTAAAAATTGCTCAAGGTATATTGCTGTAACAATGACTACTTGCTAATAAGATGTATCTACTTATTTTCTTAAATATTACCGTAATAAGAACATCAAAGAATAGTCATAAAAGCAATAGTTTACAAAATATGAGCACATACTTGCTTTGCTAAGTGGCGTAGTCACCATTATCAAACTGCATGCCAAAAAGATTTGCAATCAGGATTATATTGAGATAAGCATGTGATTCAATTACAAAATTAAAGTTGAGTGTAAATGGTTACACAAGGGAAACGTAATCAACTCAAATATGCATGACTATAAATAAATAATATACTGAAGAATTATACATAAAGAGAATCTATTTCTCGAAATGAAACCTAATATGATTAAGCATACGTTTGAGTTGTATTAAACATTGTTATTCCCCTATATTTAGTCTTTAGCAAACTTATATACGTATTTACAAGTTAGATGAAAAAGTTGATAATTAAATGTGTTCTAAAATGTGTTTTATAGTAATTTACACTGCATCTGTTTATTAAAAAGAACCCATGGAATAAATAGAACAAAAATCATTGACCAGTAGACTCAAAAGCAGGGTCGGCCTTAAGTGTTCCCGTGCCCTGTTCGGGATTACCCCGTGGCGCCCCCCCCCCATGTATGTATCTCTCTCCCTTCCGATGTTTGTCCCTTTCCTCTTCATTGCCCTGTCTGTCTGTCTCTAACTCCCCCATAGCTTTTCTCTCTCTCCCTCTGTTCTGTCTCTCTCCTCCCCTTCCTCTGTTCGGTCTCTCTCTCTCTCCCCCCGTTATGTCTCTCTCTCTCTCCCCCCGTTATGTCTCTCTCTCTCCCCCCCCTGTTCTGTCTCTCCCCCGCGTTATGTCTCTCTCTCTCCCCCTTGTTCTGTCTCTCTCTCCCATTCCCCCTGTTCTGTCTTTCTCTCCATCCCTCCCCCTGTCTGTCTCTCTCCCCCCCCAGTTCTGTCTCTCTCTCCCCCCCTGTTCTGTCTCTCTCCCCCCCCCCTGTTCTGTCTCTCTCTCCCCCCCTGTTCTGTCTGTCTCTCTCTCTCCCCCTTCCCCCTGTTCTGTCTCTCTCTCTCCCCCCCTGTTCTGTCTCTTTCTCTCCCCCTTCCCCCTGTTCTGTCTCTCTCCCTCTCTCTGTTCTTTCTCTCTCCCCCCCTGTTCTGTGTCTCTCTCTCCCCCTTCCAGCTATTCTGTCTCTCCCCCCTCCAGCTGTTCTGTCTCTCCCCCTCCAGCTGTTCTGTCTCTCCCCCCTCTAGCTGTTCTGTCTCTCCCCCCTCCCCCTGTTCTGTCTCTCTCCCCTGCCCCTGTCTCTCTCTCCCACCCCTCCCCTCCCTTTGCCTTCAAAGGTGGATACAGGGAGGGGGCGAAGCTAACCGGCTGAGCGGTGTAGCTCCGCCCCCACCCTGTGAAGCAGAGCAGCGTCTGCTTCACTGGGAGCCCAGGTCAGCAAGAGAAGGTGCTGCTCGGCTCCCCATGCTTAATGCAAGCATGGGGAGCCTAGCAGCACTTTCTCATGCTGCCAGTGGCTCCCCGTGAAGCAGACGCTGCTCTGCTTCACAGGGTGGGGGCGGAGTTACACCGCTCAGCCGGTTATCTCCGCCCCCTCCCCGGATCTAGAAGAGCATACCGAGCAGAGGGCTGGTGAGGGGGGATCTTTTGATCTCCCCCAGCCAGTGCCTCTACCGGCTTTTTTTTTTCTTTGGGCGGGCCGGCCCTGCTC
This sequence comes from Pelodytes ibericus, assembly GCA_036172795.1. NCBI lineage: Eukaryota > Metazoa > Chordata > Amphibia > Anura > Pelodytidae > Pelodytes > Pelodytes ibericus. The sequence goes on from CM069860.1 coordinate 96,206,892, forward strand.
AAAAGTACATTCATCCTGAGGGTACTGAATCTACCTGGTTTATTTCCCTCAAATATTTTAAATCAAATGATATTCATTAAAAATTATTTTCCAATCCTCTTGGTAATGTAAGGTGACAGCATTGCCATTTTCTTCAGGGTCAAATACATAAATACATACTCCAGTGCTTTAATCAGTAACATGTAAACTGGTCTGCAGTCTTCAACCAGTTCCAGATCCAGACATAATAATGTAATATGCCTTTTTTTTTTATAAGTGTCCCTGAATAAAATGGCAATATGGATATAGCCCTGTTTCAGAAATAAAGTGACTGGGGATACAATAAATGCAATTATAAATAACCCTCCCTGTCTTTTTTCTCTTAGTAGACAATTTAACTAAGTTAATTTAGGATGGGGGTCAGATGTCTTAATTTAAAATAAAAAAAAATAGAATAAAAAATCCTGAAAACTGTGCAAAGAATGGCAGTCCTATGATGCACGGAGGAGGGAAGGGTAAATCAAAATTTTACCATGCTGCATTGAACCAAAACTGGTGTGTTTATAAAAAGATCAGAATTTGAAATAGATAAGTTATGTAAATAACAATTGCCATACTTTAGAACTGGTTTCATTACTTTTAAAGCTGTTAACAAGCTTTAAAGATGATTATTTATGTTCTAATTATTTCCCACCTTTTAGTCCTCAATATAGATCAGTGGTGCTTTACTAAAGCTGAACCAGGAAAGATTCCCTGGATCCATGATCATAATCTATTGAAATCTGCCAGTTAACATATTTTTGTTTCTTTTTAGATGAATTGGGCTTAGTTATTTTACCTAATTTTAAGTTGTGTGTTTTTGTGTCTGCAGTAATATTTAATTCCAACCTTGTGTTACCATATTTTAAATGCAATTTAATTTATTTTACATTTTTGCTAAAGTAATCTTAAACTTTATAATGTGTGCCAAAAAAAAAGTTTTCCCTGATGAAGTCCATTTTTCAGACAAAACGCATTGGGTGATTTTTGATTCCTGTGAGCCACCGTACACCCGGAAGTCCTGTTCAGCAGCAAAGCACTGGAAGGACTCACTGTCTCACAGATTCGTGTTTTTACTAAAAACATTCTATTTTTCTGTGGACTTTTAAAATGGACATTTTCAATACTGGGTTGATCGACATAATTTCCCATCATCACCAGAGATTATAATAATAGATTATTTTATTATATCACGTTTTATCACTTTTATTGTCATGAATAACTACTGGTCACCATAAGGGCATTATTTGCATTTTTTAATATAAGTGTCTATACATTGAGTGATGGAAGTAACCTCTTTTGTTGCACTTTTACCACACAGTTTGAGTCTGTCTGTGTTTGTCCCATTTCAGCTGCCGATTATTGGACACTCCAATTATTCACTTGTGTCCATGTGTATACACGTTTTTTCACTTGTGGCCGTGTGTATTTGCTCGTCCAATTTTTTTCACTGTACTTTATAATGTGTGCATGCTGTTTTGCAGTATGTAGAAGTCATATGTGACCAAAAAGGAAATAATTGAATAGATCAAGAATCTGATCCTAGAGAACCATGCTAGTTAATTGGTTTCCTTCTCATCACAAATAATTTCTGCACACTGCAGCATGAAAAAGTTATATGTTCCCAGTAAAAAACAACCGTGTGAAGTACAATACAGCATGTGTACATTTTGCACAAATTTTAAAAAGTCAAGATAAAACTTTTTGGGATTATCACAAAAGACACGGAGCAATTCTGATATTCAATTTTTTTTAATTATCTAAAACATTTGGTATTAGTTATACTTATTGTGTAAATGTTATTATATTAATTGCAAGCTGCTGTTTTTGCTCGACACATCTGTTTCTTCCTGAGTGCAAAAACAAATTATCAGATGTTTTACTTTTTAAATCATGTATTTTGAATATTAATAAGCAAAAATAACATTTATTTGTATAACTAACAGATGCAGGTTATGACAGTGCTCATTTCATAATGAAGGGAGGGTATTTATCACATATGTTATGAGTATACTAGTTATGCATCTAGAACCTTTCATGATGATCAGATTGGATTTTATATTTCATACATGTTTTAGGTCATGTGGATATTGGCAAGTAATTAGTGGACATTGGCTGGTTAACAGCAATTCATGTATTAATTAATGCATATTAATGGGCCTATCATTTTGAGAATTTCCAGAAACTAAAAATAGTTGGGTCTATTCACTAAAATTTGACTTTAAAAGTCGACTTTCATTTCATTTCATCAAATTCAGCACCTGAATAGCTTCAATCATTTTGCCTCCAATTACTTTCAGTGGGGAAGATTTGAACCTGGGTTTTTTTTCTAAGTCAAACTCGGGTGCCACATTTTACCTAGTTACATTTAGGTTGAAAAAAGACTTGTATCCATTAGATTCAACCCTTTACCTATTCCATGTTTATTTCTGTTGATCCAGAAGGAAGCAAATAAAAAAGGCAATTGGATTTCTCCTTGGATCAACAAGAACTAAATAAATATTAATGCCTATACTAACATTCAAAGCCCTCCATGCTCCAGCTCATTAAACAAGTATCCAGGCCTCTTTTAAAGGGATCTAACATATTTGCTAGAACCACCTCTTCAGGCAGTGAATGCCACACCTATTGTAATTACTCTAAATAATCCCTTCTGCTGTTTTAGACTAAATCTCCTTTCCTCAATTTTAGCAGATAACTTCTTGTACTTTGTATGGGCCCTGTACATATTTATATAACATTATAATTTCCCACCTTAAGTCGCCATTTCTCTAACGTATCCACATTTTACTTTTCCACTCTTTCTTCATAACTAAAACTTTCCATCCCCCTTATTAATTTTGTAGCCCTCCTCTGAACGTTCTCTAGTTCCATAGTGTCTTTCTTTTTAAAGCCGCCCACAACTGAACCGCATATTCAAGGTGAGGTCTTTCCATTGACCAGTAAAGAGTCAGAATAATATCTTCCTCCTGTAAGTTGTCATCTGCAAACACTGAGATCATTAATAAACAAATTTAAAATAAGAGGACCCAGGACAGATCCTTGAGGTACTCCACTTATCACATCTGTCCAATTTGAGAACTTCCCATTTACCACCACCCTTTGCATTCTATCTTTCAACCAAGTGTTAATCCACAAACAAACATTTGGACCTGAGCCTATTTCAGTCACTTTGTACAGTAACCTTCTGTGTGGAAACATATTAAATGCCTTAGCAAAGTCTAAATATATCACATCCACTGCAGCACCCATATATATATTTTTACTAACTTCATAGACTGTAATTGTCAGTTTGACAAGATCTGTATTTCACAAAGCCATGTTGGCTCCTGCTAATGAAATTCCTGTTCAATAGGAACTCTTGAATATATTCCCTTAGCAAGCCTTCAGACTTCAGTTTCCCCACCACAGATGTCAAGTTTACAGGTATGTAATTGCCCTGATGGGATTTTGATCCCTTTTAAATATGGGCACCACATCGGCTTTGTCTATCTTAACAACGTTTCATTGTTTTAAAATGTTTTCTTGTGTCAACCAATCCAATGCTTGTGGTGACCGTTCTTTAATAGGAGCTTGCAGGTTCTTGTCCATTGGTTCTTCATTGGTAAAAAACAAAGAAAAAAAAAATGATTCAAAATATTTGTCTCTATTTCTACTGACTATCTCACTGACTGTCTCACTGACTGACTATCTCACCCATTTCAGATAACAAAGACCCAACATTTTCAGCCTTCATTTTATTTTTCTATTTACATATTTAAATAATTTTTTAGTATTCATCTTGCTCGCCTTACCAATTATTTTTTCATTCTCCAATTTAGCTAATTTAATTGCCTTTTTACAGGCTTTGTTTGGTTTTTTATATTTTGCAAATGTCTCTCCTGATCCCTCAGCTTTATAATGTTTGAACCCTATTATTTAAATGTATTTCCTGATTCACCTTACTGATTAGCAACATTGGTGTTCCACTTACTTTGTGGGTTTTTTTCCGGAAAAATAATCAATCCCAGTCAACAAGACCATGGGATGTATTAAACCTATTAAAGTTGTCCTTTTTAAAATTCTGAGTTTTGGTGGCTCCCTCACCAATTTGCTTTTTTGAATTAATCTCAAAATGAAAGTCGGCAACCCAATTTGAATTTTAATGAATAGAACCAACTTATTTTTTATTTCTGGAAAGTCTCCTGATCATACCTGTAGTTTCATAGATTTGAATCCTTGAAATTAGGTCTCTTGGAACATTTCCCGTTGCTTGCTGTGGTTTTGGGAGCTAGTGTGCTCTATTGATGGACGAACTAATCTGGGTTACTGTGGGTACCATTAGATCGAACAAATCCACTAGGTATATTGTTAGGTTTTCAGATTGGACATCTTCAGGGAGGCCTCTGATTTGTATGTTATTGTGGTGTGATCAATACCCCAGATCCATCATTTTCAGCTCTTAATGTTGATATTTTTGCTCTAGCGCCATATTGTTATTATGAGATCTTTATGTTCAACCATTCGACTTTCTTCATCAGATGAGTTGTTCTGTCACCTATTTCTTTCAGGTCAATTATTTTGACATTTCCTCCATCTTCATTTGTATCACTTGTTTGAGGCTAAATATCACAATTTTTAGTGCCATGGACTGGATGGAGATTTCATCAGCTTCTGAATTTGCCGTCTTGTCAGAATATGGTGGCGTTTTTGTCAAGGCTCCACCATTATGTTGCTCAAATCTCTTGAAAGGCCTTTAAATGTAATACTCTCCATGTTTGTGTATTTTGCTTTTGTGGATAGCCATAGGTGGTTCTTTAGGCTTTCCCATTCACAAAATTGGGTTTTGTGATCTTTTGGGTCATTTAGTTGAATTTGGTAGCTTTCTAGGCCTGCAACCACAGAGAGCTCTCTCACCACATGCCTTACTCCATTGACAGCTAGGACATGCCCCATTGCTGGATGTTTTTAGATTACTACCAGTACATTTAAAGAACTACAGCAGCCTGGGTAAGTTAATGAGTTAATCATTGACTATGAAAGCTTTAAAAATAAATATGCAATAATTTAATATTTGTGTTGTTGTTTTTCAATACTCTCCTACTTAAAACATATCTTTTGAACTGAAAGACCCACCACATACTAAGCCATTAGCCTCACTAGATGGGTATAGCAACAAGTTCACCAGAGAGTTAATCTTCTGCTGACATCTTCAGTCATCAAAAAGATATGGGTTCCACCCAATAAAAACAGCACTGACAATGATCACCACAAGACAAAAAAGGTGAAAGGAAAAAGAGAAACAGAAGAAAATGAGGAAGGAGGGAAAAACAACACTTCTTAAGGCCAGAGAACAGTGGCTTAAATAAGTAAGAAAAAATATTGCAATAACACAATATTGTTAATACTAATAATAATGCTATTCAGAACTCAAATATTAAAATGTGCTAGCCACCATGTTCCTTTCTTTTTAGTGTAGGGGGGGTTCTTTCTAATTTTTTCAATTTGAGCTATAGATGCTTGGTTAATAAGGAACAAAGCATGTTTGATCATTATAGCCCAGGAACTATATATGATAACTGATATGTATTAATAATACTTTGCTTCCTATATTTTTATGGAGGTATGCTGCTGTAAAATGTTGCAGAAGGCTTGTTAATTGGGTGGCAACTATAAACACAAAGAGGTGGCCCCAAAATTGTATTTCAGGTTCTAGGAAAAATTAATTCTGAAATGATCTTTTAATTATTATTTGTTTATAAAGCATGATTTGTATATAATTATAATCAGTAAACTTTATAGTATAGAATTATGTATTCTTTGTCTCCATGCTGTCTAAAATTTGTATTGTTACCTTGTTAATAAAACCTTTGGTGTAAGATGGCAGTGGGCACTATTCACTGAAAAGTGAAAAAATAATATTGCATTGATTGCTAAGTTGTAATATTGGTTAGAAAATTTTAGTGGTGAACAGCCCTTTTTCCATCTTATTTAAAAGACAATCTATTTTCAACAGTAAATAATACACATATTTATTTTATTAAGGAAATAAAGGTTACAGTAATCGGGCTATTCACAACCAGGTGAGTTGCAGGTGAGATGAGGTGAGTTCAAGTGAGATGCACATTTGGTATAACCAGTTTAGCTATACATTGTGCATGCGCAATCCTGGTAAGTTTGCTTAATGGGGGGAACCCATTAGGGTTGTCCCTGTAAAACGGATAGCTAAACTGGTGAGATGAAATGCATCTCACCTGAACTCACCGGAAAATCACCTTTTAGTCATTACCCCTTAAGTGTTAAAACATATATTTTATCCTTGACAATGTTAATTTTTACATTAATGGTTATTCTGTATTTACTCATGCAGAGTATGAAGCACACAGACTTGTACAATTGTATATATTTTTATTTATTGTCTTACTTTGTTACAAAATATAATAAAATTGTGATTAAACAAAAACATTTATTTCATTTTGTAACTATATCTAGAAGTTTGGTTTCTCCTTTGAAGTTGAAAAAACGTATTTATTAAGAAATATATTCCATATATTAGAACTTTTGAACTAAATATCACATCTATTAAAATTACGAAGAACATGTTTGCTGTCTTAATCCTTTTGCTCTAAAATAGAAAGCTTTAATTTACATGTTAATGAGATTATGCTAAATTAAGTATCTGTTATTTTCACCAGTACACCAAATATATGTTGCATAATTGGTGTTGCTGCACTGAATAACAATTATTTTAGATAAAAAACAACAACTTATTTGTTGTGTTCCTTATTGTGCACAATTTTTAACATTTTGACTTCAAACAACTAAAATCACGCTTTCTTGAATATGAACTTTAAACACCATACAATTCTATTATTTTACAATGTTTATATTAGCCTCTATAGGGGTCAGGTATAACATCTCCTACACTGAAAAGTTATAGTTGCTGCTCAAAGAAATGGATGTGCTTAAACACAGTAGCTAGAGTTAATCTAGGCACGGAACTCTACGGAGACTGCCTAGTAGCACTGTGAGGAAGTCAGCTGATTTGAGTAATGCGCTGTGCATATCATGCGGAAGGCATGTCTTATTGTGATGGAGAACGCCAGCTACAAGGCAATAGGAAATCATATAACAGAGAAGAATAGCGTACTTATTCACTGGGGAACCTGGATGGAGCTTGTGTCCCAGATCCATATGTATGGATGTTTTATGCGCTGCTTCATTTTGATCTTCGGTAAGAAGCTGTCTATTTGGGGGCCTGAATAAATATTGTGTTAAAATTGTTACACTATTTTGACCTCTTTACCTATATGTTTTCCTGTTTGCTGGGCATAACTGCACTCCATGAAATAAGGAGGTTTTTGGAGTAAGGAGGTGGCGGAGTTTAATAAATCCCATACAAACTATCTATATCAGAGGTTGCTAATTAAGGCTCTGAAAAATTAAAGAAACCATAATATAACATAAACCTTTGTAAACAAAAACCTAGCTTGTCTGAGCACTTACTAACATAAAATTCCCTATCTGTCAAGGGTTAAACTATAAGAAAACAATACTGGTTTCACCAACCTAGTGTCTTGTCAGCTCTCTGCACTCTGGTTCTCAGTCAGCCTGTTGCTTTCAGCCCTTCAAGAGAGAAACAAACAACATCTCTCTCTTACCTGCCTAGCGGGGAGGGGTTTATTCCAACTGCTGCAGCTGATTACCTGCAGCTGAGCAGTGTATTTGGAGACAGTCCAAAACCCTGACATGGACCTATGTCTCCCAAGAAAACAATAAACAGCGGAGTGGAGCACTGGCCCACCCTGCTCTCCAAATGCAGTAGTTTAAGTTATATACACACATAAATAACACATACCCCCCCTGGGGTTAAATATCATATGCCTCTCTGAGCAATTTATTGGGAATATACACTCCCTCACAAACCACCCCATTCACCTTATCACAATACATACACCAAGATATTTTGCTTGTTGCATTTAAAACTGCATATTGAAAAATATCTGGAGGATACCTTCTTTCTTATTTTACATTTTCTATGCACAGACACTATTTTTATTTTTGTTTTTTTTTATTGTGTTATAGGGAAGGAGCACAAGCTGTCTTGCTGCACGTATAGTGAATGTTTATATGTCACACCATTCTATCTATAAAACAAATAACCCAAACAAATAGGTGTGATTGGTGTGCTAAGTAAAATCCACCAGACAGTGTATAAAATTATATAGGAGAAAATATATAATATTTGCCTGAAAAAACTGTTGATTTAGTGCAGTCTAATGAAGGTCTTCAATGTCTCCCAATGTATATATAAGGGGACAGAAAAAGACAAACAGACATAGTGTAATACAGTAAATATAAACAGTGCTGTTGCAGTGTGGGTAATTGCACTCACAAACAGTGTAGAAAAAAATGGCTCATCTATCTCTTGTAGAGATGTCTCCTCTCTTCTTAATCTCACGCTCCCAGGCAATAAAACAAGATGAAGAGATGGTATATTAGATAGTAATGGGTAGAAATTTAATAAAATACAATAGCATCTTACATATATAGTTGTAGATGTCAGATGTTCCTTCTGTGCCAGCAAAAATCCAAATGGAGGACAAAGTCCAAAAGACCAGTACAACAAAAGGCAGATCCAGAAGGAGTTCACAAGTTGATGATGTAAAATCGAAGAATGGCAGTATAGGTAGGCACGCTACGAGTTTCGCCGCTATTTGGGCTTCCTCCTGGCGTGTGCCTACCATACTGCTCTTAGGTCCTTTTAAATGCTGTGATCTTCGCGCGTGTGTGCACTTCCGGGTTCCTCCTGTGGTGACGTCATCGCGACTCCGTCGCCTCATGTGGTTTAGTTATTCTCGCGAGACTTGCCTTACTGAGATCTGTCTAACTTCGCAATTCTTACGAGGTTTAGCAGCTCAGTAGGAATAGTGCACCATGGGGGATATGAGAACAGAGGACAATGTTTTAACAAATGGATCCCAGCAGCACATCTGCATTATATTACAATTTGATGGTAGCGATGTCCAACATTCATATATGTTTGTATATATGTTTAAAAAGGGAACAAATATGTTCCAAAGAATAGGGCAAATGCTAGTGAAAAAAATGTTTATATTTTAATAAAAAACATATGTATGTTAAAAAGTGTTTTTTTATTTTTAATTTTTTTTAAAAAACAGACATAGACAAACATATATGATATTATATTATTGCACATAATAAGTACATATAAAACGTATATAAAAAAACCTGTTTAGGCTTATAAACTTACAAAAAATCCAGAAATATATAAAAAATTATGTATGAGAAGTGTATATATATATATATGTCCTGGTATGTAGAAAAAATAAATAGAACTAATCATAAAAAATTTTTTTATAGAAAATTAAATAAATCAAATTCTGCATTGTGGCCCCTAGGTTGCAGGGTGTCTACTTCAAATACCCATCTCATTTCACTTTTCCCCATTTCTTTTATATTATCTCCACCTCTCCAATATTTTTGCACTTTATCTATTGCCCAAATTAATGTTTATTGGACTGCAAGAAATGCACCGCAAGACGTAAATGTACTATTTAGCACCCAAAACAATTAGAATTTTTCAAAGTGCGCTGTAAGCACAGTATTGGACTGTTCTATTTGCCTCTCAGATATGAAGTGCACTGCAAGACGCAAATGTACTATTTAGCACCCAAAACAATAAGAATTTTTCAAAGTGCGCTGTAAGCACAGTATTGGACTGTTATATTTAACTCTCAGATATGAAGTGCACCGCAAGACGCAAATGTACTATTTACCACCCAAAACAATTAGAATTTTTCAAAGTGCACTGTAACCACAGTATTTCACTAGTCTATTTGACTCTCAGATATGAAGTGCACCACAAGATGCAAATGTACTATTTACCACCCAAAACAATTAGACTTTTTCAAAGTGCACTGTAAGCACAGTATTGGACTGTTCTATTTGACTCTCAGATATGAAGTGCAGGATGCAAATGTAATATTTAACACCAACAAATTGCAGTATTTAAAAATGCCTCGATTTTGCCCACTGAGCTAACAGAACAGGATTAAAGTCATGTGCCTGGCACACATGTAGTTGAAAGTGCCCTTCACTCTCTGTGGCACTGGGCTCAGGGCAGGGTACAAATATGTAGTATAGCACCCACTAAAATAATCACAGTAATTTGAATAATCGCTGTAGTTTGAATAATTGCTGTAGTTTGCAGATTCAACACCAGAATTTTTTTAATCTGTCCCTCACAGCTGCAGCATCCTCTCCCTACACTAAGAAGAGCTCATGTGAGGTGCTTATACGTGACTCCAGCTTATATATAGAGGCTGGGTCACATGCTGCACTGGCCAATCACAGCCATGCCATTAGTAGGCATGACTGTGATGGCTTCTAAGGGCAAACAAGTCAAACGCTTGTTGATTGGCTGCCCTGCAGCCTTTCAAAATGCGCCATTAAATCACCGAACCCCGAACTCCAACACGAACATACAGTGGAATGTCTGGGTTTGGGGTCCAAAAACTGTAATGTCCTTTACAAACCCGAACAGTGCGGTTCGGGTTCGCTCAACACTAATCAATAGCCTTTCATCACCAAGAAGTTACAGTGTTATTGACATAAAGAACATGTTATTATGCATAACAAAAACCTTTGTACCCTCTTTTTATTTCTCCATTTTCACCACAATATTATTGCCCTTTTTCCCACAATTCAATTGTTCTCCCTTTTGTCTTGCGCATTTCTCACATTGCTATTTCATTAACCCTTACTATCCTTATACATTGTATGATTGTTTTCCAATCATGATGATACCTTTATCCTTGTTTTCCTCTGATCAATTTAATTTACTTCTAATTTGTATCCCTAGACTTTGATACAGGGCTTGCAATTATAAATTGCAATTTTTCCTCATTGTTTTACTTATAACTCTGCTCCATCTTAGGCAACAATTCACTATTTTGTTTGGTGTACCACCAAACCAGCCACCCCTCTTAATTACATAGCTGGACTCACTAAATAAATCTTACTTTAATTCCACCCACTGTCTTTTAAAATTTGGTACACTGTTTGCTGTTGCTGCTTTTTTCCTCTTAGGCTCCAGGCAAATGGAAGAAGGCAGAGTGGAAGGACCAATAGATGCTGATGTATATGAATATATTAAACATATTTTGAAATGCAGAATAAATTCAAAATTTAAAATTACAGTTGCAAAAAAAATGATTATATATTTATAGATAATGAACCTTGTTATGCATTCACAAAAAGGTAGGTAATTTTCAAGTCAAAGTGATCATTTGAATTTCTTCCTATAATCTCATTTTGTCATCATAGATTTCCAAAAAATAATTTTTATTTTTATCCCACTGAATTAGTAGAGTTTCAGTTGACTTTTTGTGGATACAAAATATAAGAATAAAGGATAAAAATAAGGGGGATAGTGTTATAAGTAACAGTTTTGAATAAAAAGTCATTGTTCAGCCCATTGAATGCTCCACTAAATAATTCCTGACTATAAAAAAACATTTTTTTATGAAGTTACATATAATTGACTATCGGGGTACACACTTACATTTAATAATTATTTTATAGATTTTTGATTTCAATAGAAAGAAGAATCTCAGTTATCCATTTTAGTATTTATAGAAATACAACAGAAAGCTCCCTTGACTTTTAATGTACAGAATTTAAGTTCAATTAGTCTAGACATTCAAAGTCCTTGACCAAAGAATCTTAAAATTATTTTTTGTATTATACGCACTAAAGTTTTAACCTAGTGTGCTTTTGTAGTTTAACATAAAAGAATGAGATTAAAAAGTCTTCTTTTTAGCCGTAACAAAAGCTGGCTGCCAAAACAGATATTTATCATAATGAGGACCAGTGATTTAAGCTCAAGATTAATTCTTACAATTGTAATGTTCTAAGCTAAAATCTACATTTGTATTATTGAATATATTTCCTTTATGTGCATTCCTTTTCATTTTTGGGGTCCATGCTCATGTTATATAATAATTTATAATATTGACAGGAATAGATTCAACTTTTCTCACTTGAGAAATGTGCCAAGCCATTTATTTTTATGTTTAGCAATGCTGGTACCCATCTTTATATATATATATTTTTTTCCTTTTAAATATTCAGTACGTAGTGCCTCCTAACTCTTTACATATTTGTCTGATACGTGATCTTTATTGACTTGAATGGCAATTTTTTTTTTTTTTTACTTACTTGGCACAGAAAGTTACAGAAACAAAGAATACTGCAGATTGCTATATCTGTATGTGGTTTTATCTAAGCTTCTGAAATTTACTGTTAATCAAACTTTAGGTATCTAGTAGGCGAGGCAATATTCACAAATTATTGATATTTTGTAGTATCAAATGTATATCTATAAAGCTCATAGTATGATAAATAGCATGTTAAATAGACTTGTGCAAAACTAAAATTTTAGTTTTGTTTTCATCCATTCGACAAAATGAACATTTTGTTCATTACTGCATTCGTTTCTGACGAAATTCGTTCATTATTTTCGTTTTGTTTTATTCGTTCGTCTTATAGAATACGTGTAATACTATTGGCTTTCTATAAACCAAACGAGAGTCCCATTCATAAGAAATTCTTATGAATGGGGACTTCATTCATAAGAATTTCTTATGAATGGGGCTCTCGTTCGGTTTATAGAAAGGCAATAGTACTACATGTATTCTATAAGCCGAAAGTCTATAAACCGAAGGTCGTTCGTTTTATAGACTTTCGGTTTATAGAATACATGTAATTCTACGTATTTTATAAGCCGAAAGTCTATAAACCGAAGGTTGTTCTGTTTATAGGTTTATAGAATACATAGAATTCTATTTATTCTATAAACCGAAAGACCTTCGGTTTATAGACTTTCGGCTTATAGAATACATAGAATTACATGTATTCTATAAACCGAAACTCTATAAACCGAACAACCTTCGGTTTATAGACTTTCGGCTTATAGAATACGTGTAATACTATTTGCTTTCTATAAACGAACGAATTCTTATGAATGGGGACTCTAGTTCGTTTTCTAGAAAGCCAATAGTATTATATGCATTCCATAAACCGAAAGTCGTTCATTGTGTCGGTTTATGGAATGTATATGTAATGCTATTGGTATTCTATAAACCGACTCTATTTCGGTTTATAGAATGCCAATAGCACAAATGGACAAATGATTTTTGTTTATTAACCATTCGTTCATTCATATTTCGTTAGTTTAGCATTTTCGTTATTCGTTTTTTGGACGAATGGACGAAAATGCTATTTTCGGACGAAAATGCATTCGTCTGAAAACGAATGCACATGTCTAATGTTAAATTACTCTGCAAGTACTATAAAACTGTTTGGATATAACAATACATTGTAATAGAATCATGTTTGGGATTGCGCCAATCAAAGTGGAATGAGGGGAGAAAATCAGCAGCTCTCAACACTTGGGGTGTGTGTTAACCCCTTAGTGACATTACTTTTTTGGCTTGTCCGACGCTTGGTGACATGGGCTGTTTTAACATTTCTGAGGTGTTTGTGTTTTGCTGTAATTTATTTCTGTCTCATTTAGTGTACCCGCACAAACTATATATAGTTTTTATCGTTATAAGACGGGCTTTCTTTTGATACCATTATTTTGATCATAGCATATCATTTGATGTAAAAAAAATAATAAAATATGGCAAAAAAATGAAAAAATTTTTATTTGAAAAATCGTATACTCATGTACAAGAGACAACAAAAAAAACACTGCTAAATAGTTTCTAATATATGTCCTGAGTTCAGAAATAGCCCATGTTTTATGTTTTTGTGCTTTTTTATTCATGTTACAGGGCCATAACTATAAGTAGTGCAAAGCTATTTTAAAATCCTTTTTTTCAAAATTAGCGATAGTGACATTGTAACACTGATTTCTGTACTAAATCCATGAATGACCCCCAACATGTACATATTTTTGAAAACTAGACCACTTAGGGCATTTAACTTGGGGTATTTTGACACATTTCATGAAGCCATTTTACCACCAATATTTGCCAAAGTTTGCAGCAAAAAATCTTTTTTTTTAATTTTTCACATAGATTGCAATTTAGGTAAACATTACCTTATAATGTGAAGGTGTATTTCCAAATAACACCTCAATATGTATTCAGCAACATCTCCTGAGTACAGGCAAACCACCCATGCATAGGTTTGTTTGTTTGTTTTGGGGCTAAAAGGCCACATTTAGGGGGTGCGCATTTTGGTTTTCCAACTTGGAATTCTGACATGCAGAAAACTTGCGCCCATGTCCCATATGGGACATTTTTGAAGCCAGAAAGTGTATTCTACCCCACAAAGCCATATATTTTTTAAAACTAGACAACCTAGGGTATTTCAAATGGTAGTATTTTAACACTTTCCATGCACTAATTATACTACCAGCCTATGTCAATGTTTTGGGTAGTAATTGTTTTTCACATACATTGTACTTTGGGCATGAATTCACAGATCCTGTTATAGGTCAGTGCCAAACAACACCTCAATATGTGTTCAGCAACATCTCCTGAGTACAGGGATACCACCCATGTATAGGTTGGTTAGGTTATTTGGGGGTTAAAAGGCCACATTTGAGAGGTGCGCTTTTTGGTTTTCCAACTTGGAATTCTGATGTGCAGAAAACATGCGCCCATGTCCCATTTGGGACATTTTTAAAGCCAACAAGTGTATTCTACCCCACAAAGCCATATATTTTTGAAAACTAGACACCCTAGGGTATTTCAAATGGTAGTATTTTAACACTTTTCATGCACTAATTCTACCACCAGCCTATGTCAATGTTATGGATAGTAATTTTTTTTCACATATATTGTACTTCGGGCATGAATTCACAGATCCTATTATGTGTCAGTGCCAAACAACACCTCAATATGTGTTCAGCAACATCTCCTGAGTACAGGGATACCACCCATGTGTAGGTTAGTTAGATTATTTGGGGGTTAAAAGGCCACATTTGAGAGGTGCACTTTTTGGTTTTTCAACTTGGAATTCTGACGTACAGAAAACCTGCGCCCATGTTCCATTTGGGACATCTGTGAAGCCAGAATGTGTATTTTACCCCACAAAACCATACATTTAAGCAAACTAGACACCCTAGGGTATTTCAAATGATAGTATTTTAACACTTTCCATGCACTAATTATATTACCAGCCTTTGTCAAATTTTAGGTTAGTAATTTTTTAATGTTTTGTTTCCACATACATTGTTCTTTGAGCATGAATTCACAGATCCTGTTATGTGTCAGTGCAAAACAACACCCCAATATGTGTTCACTAACATCTCCTGAGTACAGGGATACCACCCATGCATAGGTTTGTTGGGTTGTTTGGGGGCTAAAAGGCCACGTTTAGGGGGGTTGCATTTCCAACTTGGAATTTTGACATGTAGTCAGCCTGCGCCCATGTTCCATTTGGGACACTTTTGAAGCCTGTCAAAGTATTTTACCCCATCAAACCATATATTTTGGAAAACTAGACGTCCTAGGGTATTTAAAACTGTGGTATTTTAACACTTTCCAAGCACTAATTCTACCACCAACCTATGTCAAAGGGTTGGGATGTCATTTTTTTCCCACACACATTGTAGTTCAGGCAGGAATTTTCAGATTCTGGTATTTGCCACTGCCAACCAACACCTCAATATGTGTTCAACAACATCTCCTGAGTACAGGGATACCCCCCATGCATAGGTTTGTTTGTTTGTTTTGGGGTTAAAAGCCCACATTTAGGGGGGAGGCGCAATTCCAACCTGGAATTTTGACATGTAGTCAGCCTGCGCCCATGTTCCATTTAGAACATTTTTGAAGCCGTCCAATGAATTTTACCCCATCAAACCATATATTTTTGGAAAATAGACATCCTAAGGTATTTCAAATGGTGGTATTTTAATACTGTATATGTACTAATTCTACCACCAGCCCTTGTGAAAGTTTGTGGTAGTACTTTTTTGGGAGTTTTTTTTCCACATGCATTGTACTTCAGGCATGAATTCACAGATTCTGGTATATGTCACTGCCAAAATGTGTTCAGCAACATCTCCCGAGTACAGGGATAGCACCCATGCATTGGTTTGTTGGTTTGTTTTTTGTCTAGAAGGCAACATTTGTGAGATGCGCATCTCAAAATTCCAACTTGGAATTTTGACATGTAGTCAACCTGCGTCCGTGTCCTATATGGGATATATCTTTGAAGCAAGCCAATGTAATTTACCCCCACCAAACCATATCATTTTTAACGGTAGACACCCATCACTCCTTGTGGCAAGGGCTCAGCAGCCACTGATACATCACTAGATGATGTATCAGAAAGCTGACCAGGGTCAAAATCGAACCCTGAGTCCGCGGCCTCAGAATCAGTGCGTAAGCAGTGATCTCGAGCAAAGAAAGGGTTAATAGCTCTTAGAAGAGCCTATCTAGTACTGTAATACATTACAGTACAAAGTAATTAATCCATAAAACAGTGCAGAAAGCAAAACATACTGTTGCTGTGCAAGATTACTGCTTATACAGTGATGAATGGCAGGGAAGGGGTTAATACACAGTGAAAGACTTTCATAAAACCTGCCAATTTTATAAAATGTTATTTTATATCACTAATACTGATCTGTCTCTTTCCGTCACAAAAATGTAAGTGAGGAGAGGGAGGCAGATCAATATTTGTGAATATTGATCCGACCAATTTTGATCTGACCAGGGCGAATGGTGAACTTAATTTAGAAATCACCAAACCGCCTTTGCCACTAATTCGCTGTTACTGATCGCAATGAGCTCAGACAGCTTTAAAAAAAAAAATCTCAAATACTTTTACTTTACATGTAATCCGCTAGCGGGTATGTGTAATAAATAAAAAAAATAAAAAAAATGCAGACAGATAAAAATTGCTTTGGCGTCAATATCATTGCGTAAGCAGTGATCGACTGCAAAGAAGGGGTTAATAACTCTTAGAAGAGCCTTTGTAGTACTGTAATAAATTACAGTACAAAAAAAATTAACCCCTAAAAAATGCACAAACAGCAAAAATAAATGCGCTGATGTGCACGATCACTGCTTACGCAAGATCAGTGGCAGGGAAGGGGTTAAACGCAGAGAATTGCTTTAATAATTTTGTTTTTATTGTTTTAATATTCGTGTGTTGTGTATTTATTGTTTTTTTTTACTTTTACTTACTTTTCTTACTTTGATCAGTCTCTCTGCCTCACTAAAAAAAATGTGAGGAGGGGGAGGCAGATCATAACTGGTCAGATCAATATAGAGTTAATATTGATCTGACCAGTCAGTGGGGATGTTCAGCAGAGCATCCCCACTGCCTGTCAGTGTGCCTGGCAGTCACTGATTGCCTCTGTGAAGTGGCAATCGTGTGACAGCCAGAGAGCACAGGAAGCAGGTACTTCCTGCCTCCTGTGCTCTTGCCCTTAGAAGGGCAGCGCCATCTTGGTCACCCAGTGACCAAGATCGTGCATTTTTTTTTGTGTTTCTGATTGCCTCGACTTGCGAGGCAATCAGGAACACTTTCTGAGCATAGGAAGCGAAAGATTCGCTTCCAATGCTCATTTTTGGAATGCCCGCGTTTTAAAGGCACTGTGCCTTTAAAACCGGCATTTCGATCGCTCTCCGGAGCGATCGAAATGCCGACGGGCATTTTTTTTGTATTGTACGATGCTTCCACACGGAAGCATCGTTACAATGCGGCTTGAGCACTGAAAGCGGAAAAACTCAGCTTTCAGTGCTCGTTTTGACACTGGACGGACTAGGTCAGTCCTGTGTCACTAACGCCTCGGCACAGGTCCGTCCTGTGTCGCCAAGGGGTTAAAAATTGTCTTGGCACATAAAATGTAAACAGAATTAGAATATATCTCACTATTATATTCAGTGCTGAAACTGTTCATAAACTGAACAAAATTATAAACACAACACTTTTGTTTTGCCCCCATTTTTCATGAGCTGAACTCAAAGATCTAAGACTTTTTCTATGTGAACAAAAGGCCTATTTCTCTCAAATAGTGTTCACTAATCTGTCTAAATCTGTGTTAGTGAGTACTTCTCCTTTGCCGAGATAATCCATCCACCTTACAGGTGTGGCATATCAAGATGCTGATTAGACAGCATGATTATTGCAAAGGTGTGCCTTAGGCTGGCCACAATAAAAGGCCACTCTAAAATGTATTGGGATAATCTGGGGGGGCCTGGGGGGGGGGGGGCAAAAAGCAGTCAGTACCTGGTGTGACCACCATGTATCTCACACAGTGCAACACATCTCCTTTGCATATAGTTGATCAGGTTGTTGATTGTGGCCAGTGGAATGTTGGTTCACTCCTCTTCAGGAGGGCCTCTGGATCTTGTCACGGTATCTCTGTGCATTCAAAATGCCATCAATAAAATGCACCTGTGTTCGTTGTCCATAACATATGCCTGTCCATACCATAACCCCACCGCCACCATGGGCCACTTGATCCACAACGTTGACAACAGCAAACCGCTCACCCACACAACGCCATAGACACTGTCTGTCATCTGCCCTGTACAGTGAAAACCGGGATTCATCCATGAAGAGAACACCTCTCCAAAGTGCCAGATGCCATCGAATGTGAGCATTTTCCTACTCAAGTCGGTTACGATGACGAACTGCAGTCAGGTCAAGACCCCAATGAGGATGACGAGCATGCAAATGAGCCTTCCTGAGATGGTTTCTGACAGTTTGTTCAGAAATTCTTTGGTTATGCAAACCGATTGTTGCAGAAGCTGTCTGGGTGGCTGGTCTTAGACGATCTTGGAGGTGAAGATGTTGGATGTGGAGGTCCTGGGCTGGTGTGGACTGCTCTTGTGAGGCTGGTTGGCTGTACTGCCAAATTCTATGAAATGCCTTTGGTAGAGAAATGAGCATTCAATTCATGGGCAACAGCTCTGGTGTACATTCCTGCAGTCAGCATGCCAAAAGGAGAAGTGCTCATTAACACAGATTTAGACAGATTGTGAACAATATTTGAGAGAAATAGGCCTTTTGTGTACATAGAAAAAGTCTTAGATCTTTGACTCAGCTCATGAAAAATGGGGGCAAAAACAAAAGTGTTGCGTTTATAATTTTGTTCGGTGTATAAAGAAAATAAACACCTTTAATAAATATTTTTGATAACTATAAAATTAGTTCTTATAAAATGTACTGTCCTTGTAAAAACTGGGATCCTAACTTTATTAAAGAGAATTGTTTAAAGAAGATCTATGCTTCAAAAATGATTATGAAAAGGCTTCAAATTACGTTTTGAACACAATAATGTATGTTGAGTAAATAAGGCAGTTCATTCAAGTGAATAGATGTTTACTTAGATGGTATGCAAAATACATTTTGACAATACCAATGGAATCCTGGGCAGCACATAGATACATTTTATCATTCACATAGCATTTCCCAAAGGTCCAATTCTTTCTCTCATAATACTGTAGCCCAGAGGAGACATTACTCTTTGTTTGCTTGAGAAATCTCAAAGGGGGAACTGTCTTTTCACAAAGAAACATAACTCCATAATAAACTGTTATCATATTTCATTCCTGTGGTTGGATTTATTAGCTATAATTCTATCATACAAATGAATGTTATGGATAAATATATGGTTATGTGCTATGTTTACTTCAACATAGTTCAAATGACAAAACAAAGTAGGAAAATAAAAATGAACAGTATTTTTCATACCTCAACAAAATAGCTGTAAAATTATAATACATACAGAAAAGCTGTCGCTCATCCATGCAATGTAAAACACATTGTTCACTGCCATTGTTCATGTAAGCACTCAATACTGTTGTAGTTAGGAAAATAATTATAGTGACATAAGAGTTAAGCATGGAGGATAATATGAGAATGAGTGATTTTTTTTCATCGTTTGTAGAAACGGTTATAAATTACTTTTTTGCAACTCACTGTTTAAATTCATCAGAAAAAAATACTGGGCAGCCTAATATATTTTATAATATAATAATACTATATACTTCTAATGGGTCATAGCTTGAAAAGCCTCTATTCCCACCGATTCGCCCTTAACCACAACTAGGTAATGTTGCAACCTTTTCCTTTACTATCCTTGATATTGATTCCATAGAGATAACATTGACCTCAACCCACTTTTTTTTTTTTTACCACCCTGCATATAGAATACAGCTGGGAAGCAACCCAATGCATAACATTTTTTTCACAAAGTTAAACAAAAATGCAGACAGGTAAAAATGTCTGAAACAGAAATAGAAGTAATACATAGTAATACATACTATTTTTGCTCTTTGATCCTTTTGCAATGCATTAAACACTTAAAACTGAAATTGTAAAGATGAAACAATTATGAATAGAGCAATAAATGGGCATCATCTTTACTTAAAACAGATATGTTTGCTAATAATAACTAAGAAAAAAATTGAGGCACAAAAAGAAAAAAAGTTCTAAATGTTACAAATATTCACAAATTGCTCCATATTCAAATTCTACCTAGTTCTTTAGAACACAATCCCCTAAAACCCTTACATGGACCATATAAGTTACAGGGGTCTATTCACTAAAAGTCAAGAATAGTGAAAGGAGGTCAAACTCCCTTCAGTCAAAAACAAAAATAATTGCTATTCACTAAAAACAAAAGGGAGTTCAAATTGGCAGGTGAGTTGGACTTTGATATCCAAACCCTCTTCCTGCAACTTGCTGCTGAGCTGCATAAAAAAAAAAACATTTTTAACCCCTTTTTTACCTGTTTGACAAATAAATGTTATTCATTTTGCTGCACCTAACTGTTAGTTGTCCTGTCTGCTATGTGGGTACTGTAAAGGAACCCATATATAATAAATGAGCCCTGTGCAGCTTACTCCCGAATAAACAGCCGAAATACGTTGCAAAGTGAATATAAAATCCCAGTTCCCCAAACATGAGCCGAGACTTCATGACGGGGTAAAATCAGTGTATTTAATCAGCGTTCAAATCATTCTTTTTATGCACTGCCAGAACTCCTCCCCACATCTGGAGAGATAAATGGATTACAGTATAATCCCAACCCAGCTTCCCCCAGCACACCAAATACAGTATTAAGCTCCCAATGAAAACAAACAGTAGAATTATTCACTCCACAAATTACAGCTGAAATAGCCCTGACTGATAACCTTCCTGACCCTAATTAAGATCCCCTCCCTTGAACCCTTAAACTAATTACTTTTAATCCATAACTTGCCAGGATGTCTCAGGCTATAGCCCATTGTCCTATTGTCTCTGGGATACATCCTGAGACACCCTGGAGCCATCTCAAAACCAGCAGGTCATTAGCAATGCAGAAACTCACAAACTGAGCTAAATTTGTATATAAAACAAGTGGATTTAAACAGAACTCTTCCTTTCGCCACAGGTACAAAGACCAAGACTTGCTAGGTGAATGCTGAGGCATTGATTGGGTAGCCGTCCCATTACATTCTTTCTCTTTAAGCATTACATTCTGATCTATAGTCACTATGTCCATTGGTTTATAAGTATTTTGATATAAAATGCATTTTAGTAATAAGGCATCTGTATACATTCAAAATGTACAAATACAAAATCAAAATATCCTTAGGTTGTCAAGGTTATAGCACTGCACTCTGTATTAATTGGCATGAAGGGATATCCATGTGATTCCCAATATGTCACATTAGCCCAAGATATGTAGTTTCTCTGCAGGAAAATATAGACATTTGATGTGAAATGATTAGAGCATACTTGGGCACAAGCAGACCTGGGATCTCTCCCTGTGAGACTACAAACATCTATACTTCATACAATGTGTAATGCCTTAGGCATGAGCAAGGCCCAAAGAATATTTGTTCTTGAACATAAGTCTACTTCCAAAGTTCAAGAGGATTAAAAAGAAAAGAGCAACCTTTAGCAAGTTGCATAAAAACTGATCTATAATATTCATGGTAGATGGATATGTTTCTAGATTAAAGACAATAAATGGCAACGAGTTAAGATTCTTTTTTTTACCACAAGGTTGTAAAAGACTTGCAATTTGTAGCACAAGACTTTATGTGAGCTACCCATCGGCAAATTCCTCAAGTTTCATGACTAAAATGTAATAGAATGAGAGTAAACAGCTTTAGTGTTTTTTCTAAATTATAATTTTTATACAGCACAAGTTGGTTTGCTCATGCATCCAGCATAAAAAATAAAGGTATTCACAGTGATCAACAGTCGCATATCCTTACAGCTTACTTTTAAAAAAAAAATGATAATGATACTATTTACATATGCTTTTTACTTTGTTATGAATTATTCCATATCAGTATGTATTTTAATGATAATTTATTTTCCAGTGGATTGTTAATTAGCTTGTTTCAGTACATGGTTTATAGAACTATGTGTTCGTGAAATATATATATAAATATAATTATAATTTTTTCTGGACAACACAAATAGGTCCTCCATAAGGGGATAGGAGGGTTCATTGAGGCTGCTTGAACCCAGTCACTATTCGCGCCATAGCCAGATGATCGCACGAGAGGTCATCATTGGACCTTTCTTCGCGGGACAGTTCATCCTGGGATTCCAAAAGGTGAGTATTATTAGAGGTTAGGTATTAGTATTAGGTGTTGGGACGAGTATTAGGGTTTGTGGGGGTTAATGTTAGTATTAGGGAGTACTATTAGTATTGGGGTTGGGTGGTTTGTTAGTGTTAGGGTTCGGGGGTAGTGTTGGTATTAGGGTTTGGGGTTAGTATTAGTGTTTGGGTTGGGAGTTAGTATGGGAGTTTGGTGGTTGATTTATTAGGGGGGTGTATGTTTGTAAGCGCTGACAGTTCAGCGCTGAACTGTCAGCACTTACATTGCCGTGCTGAAGCATCCGTGTTACCTTTCACCGCTGACTGCCGCGCTGAACTGTCAGCGGTGAAGCAGCTGCGATTCACTGTCCTAGACACCCTCCATAAATGGTGTCCAGAGAAACCTAGAATTTGCAAGAGTGGAAGGCCTTTAGTCGCTGTTTAGTATTACAACCCACCAATATTGGAGTACTTTGGCATAGTGGTGGGCTAACCTTAATATGGCCTTCTAGTGTAACTAAATCTCCAATTTTGTTATCTTAGAAAGGTGTTTAAGTAGCCTTAATGAACACTATAGCTTCAAGTGTTTGTTACCTGTTTAATTTGTATGAGCTGAACCTTGTGGATTGTATTAATTATTTTAATGGCATCTATGTATATTATAATTTTTATTCAGGTTTATATAAGAAAGCATGAGGAGAGTGATAAAAATCTCTTCAAACAAATGGCAAATGTATAATGCATCAAAACTCAGTAGACTACTCACAAATGTGTATTACGTTCTACAGTCACAAATGGGCTTGAAGCCCATTGGGCAAAATGAGCAGTGCATCTTCACAACCAACCAGGAAATGAAGGATAAAGTAAGTCATGCTAGAAGCTAAGCATCATGGAGTTCAGGGAGAACAGTATCTAGTATTAGAGGATATGTGCTATTTGCAACTTGGACTTAGTAAGATATGAAAAGCTTTTTATAAATAGTTTTATTTTCTATATTTATAACTTCTACTCCTCCGGTATATTTCTTCTTGGCTACGAGGAATCCTCTGCATTACACGTTGAAATTATCATGGTCCCCTGCTGGGTTTCATTTTGTTTGTGTTAGTGATCAGTCCGTCTGCTCACCCGAAAGCGTGTTGCGTACTAGTATAGTTGTGTACATAAAAAATGTGTTACACTTTATACATATTTTAGATTTTTTTTGTAAAAGGATGTTATCATATAAAGACAACAGGAATCAAGTTTTTATGAAATATAAGTATATTTCACTATTTTTTGCATTCATGTGTTTGCAGTGAAATTTTATATTGCACATGTATGTACAGTATTTTGTGCACTTCACTCTGTGTACATATATTTAGTTCTTATATTAAATATTACTTGAAAAAGTGCCACTTTGAGTTGAAAGGTTGGCATGTACTGTTTTGTTCTGCAACAATCATAGAAAATGGGATCTTCACTGCTTTTTTTCCACCCTGCAGTTTGTAGTACTATCCTGCAATCCTTATTTTGTATGTTTAAGAAATATTGGCATTAAACATTAATCTTGACAAATTTTATACACAAGCTTGGCATTTTGCATTAAATGTATTATGTTTTTTTAATATTGATGCTAATATTAAATTAAACATAATATTATATTACATACAATTGTAAAGGAACAATGATTTTTTTTTATGTTGTCATCTATATGTAGTAGTTTGTTTGGCTAATCTTTTGGCCTTTAGAGGTCGAATACATTTGCTACAAGTCTTCAGATAGATTCAGTTCTAGATACACACACTTTACAGTTCAAAAAATTCCCTTATTTTCTATGAAAATATATATCTCATGAGTTTCAAAATATTCAAATAAGACATTGCCAATATTAGATCCAATGGCTTAGATTCTAAAGAAGACCAGTTTTATTGGCTGTTTAATCAGCACAACCGTATTTCTAATCTTGTCAGTGTTGTAATTTCTCATTCATTTTGCAACTCATTTGACGGAAAACATGGTCATTTCTAAGTGACCACACGCTTTTTATAGGTAATGTACATACCGTATAATCACTAATTCTCAAAATGCCTCCTGGGAGGAGACACCAGATAGACATTTGCTAGTGCAAGTAAGTAGAGAAAGGAGAGAGGTAGATCCAGAATAAAGATGGTTTTGGTAGCCAGAGTTGTCTATTCATTTGCTAAGAGAAGATGTGTAGATGTGAAAGAGCATAGGATCCAAAAATATGCATTAGATTACACCAGCAATGAGAGGTACAGCTGGAGACACTAAAAGAACAGTCAGAAAGATGCAGTTGATCAAATACAGGACTGTGCCAAACATGGTAAGGGTTTGCAGACAAGGGGATAAGCAAATGTTACAAAGGTGCAAGGTGGAATAATCTTAATAGGAAGTATCTTTGCTTAATCTGATGGAGCTGAGTGAATTACTTTGTTAAACATTGGAGAAAATAAGATCTATTTTTGCTGTAAGATAGTGACTCAGACAAATGACAACAAATTATTGGGATTCAGGGTATGCTAATATGTCATTGGTTGCAAATAAGGATTATACCAATTACTTGTATTTTATACATAGTTGACAAACCTTATGACCATATACTGTATAGGAAAGTTATGACTTTTCATTCATTTTGATTTTTATTAGGCAAGGAATCTGTTGTTGGGCAATTTAACAATGACTTGTATAAGACTTAATATTGGCAAGTTTAACTCTATGACAATGCACATTTAACAAAAAAGTTATATTGCTAAAACTTCTATGTCTGTAATTGCAGTAAGTGGAAATCTCGTGTACATAAAGCCTTATAAATAAATGGATGACAGAGGCTGAAAACAAAAAGCATGCAATAAAAAAGGAGATTCAATCCCTTTAATCTTTAGAGCTTTAAAGCCTAAGTAAACAAACTATTTTTGTTTATTCTTTTATTTAATTCTGTTTGATCTGTCAATTCTCATTATAACATTAAAAAAATAAATAACAGATGACAAAAACATGTTGGATTTATATAAATAAATTTATTGTTGTTAAATATATTTATAGCCTAACAAGAATGTTTCTTGGAGCATTAATGCAAATATATGCAGATTCATATTAAATTGAATTACTATACCATAACTCTTTCCTGCTTTTCTTTTGTATCACTGACTTATCATGGATAATGGGCTTAGAAGAATGGAATGGAGTGACTCTTTACACTGTGCTGTGTTAATAGCATTAATTATTGTTAATGATGTGCTTTTAATTTGACTTGCCCCCTACAGGTTCATGTACTAATTATAATCACAGGGCACCCTCATTTATTTATGTTCATGCCCTCCTAGTGCTTATTATGTTAATATGTACTAATGTTTCAAAATAGGGCTATTACAAAGAACAGTTTAACTACTGTGATTAAAGCTCTAACTGCTGACAACTTTACATGACTTGATCCTTATGCAGTGTTGGCAGAAACACTGGGACATAGATACATCCAGTATTGGAGAGATGGCACTGCAGATTCTTGGTTGGAACTGCCTATCGCCCAGTGCTTAGTCAGCCATATGACAAGCCAAGTATCATGAGATATGTAGTTACCAAACATTCCCATAACATCTTACGTGCTTATATTGCTAAAAAATAATAATTTTAAAATGAAGACCTAAATCTACCCCTCCATCTCTTTACCCTTTGGGATATTATGGGGAATGAAAATGTAGTTCTTTCCCTCTGAACCTTTACAAAACCACATATGTAAGCACATATATGCTATTTCACTTACGAGAAAATATAGCCTATTTCTAATACCAAGATATTAGAAAGTAGTAATTTCTCTCTTCCCAAGTTCTTTAACATGAGTGCTTTTGCAACAGCTCAACTGCTTCACACACCCATCTATGCAGATGTGGAAATGGGGAAAAATGTATATTAAAGATGACACTTCCAGTTCCATTTTTTGTTCTGTCCAATTCATAAACCTAAAACTTACCTGTTGCAGGACTTCTCCTGGGGATTTTTCAGAGTGCAAATATTTGTTTCTCCAGCATCTCCTGGGACCAATCAGAGGGATTCCATAGGAATCAATGTTACCACTGAGACCATCAACTTTTCTACCCATTTAATCAAAGTTGTTGAAATAAATACAGGGAGACCGTTACAACATTTCCTGGCATTCTCTGCTAGTTTTATTCACAATGTAAGGGAATATGTTTAAAGTATTAGTAGTTAATAGCAAGCTGAGGAAGATGATACCTAGCTCAAAAAGATACTCCTGATGAAAAAAGGTTATGCCCAGGTTCAGGCACTATACTGTCAGATGTCCTGTAAAAGCAAATGCATGCAGTGTAACATTTGTCAGGATTCAGCATTATACTTTTATATATTATCTTTAAATCAGCAGTCTAGTCCCCATTGTCATGTTGGTGTAAATTGTAGGCACTAAAGAATGAACAGAAATTCCCTTTACCTTTTTTCTCCATTTTGCTTCATTTTCTTTTCATTCGATCTTGTTCTCTTGCGATGTAACACATCCCCTACTGAGTAGTCCAGTTAATTGCAGGAAGCCAGGCAGGGCATGCACATGCCCAACTGCGAATGTGAACGAAATGTACATTCCATCACCAAAAGCACCTGCAACTCATCCACTGAACAGATTTTGCTTGTATGCTTGTCTCAGTAGCAACTGGCACATTGTGCTCAGCAGAAGCTCAGTGTGGCTCGCCTGTAGCAGCGGGAGCTTTCATTGCAGGGGATGAATACTTTATATGAGGGTCTTTAACAGGGCCGGCCTTAAGTGTTCCGGCGCCCTGTACGGGCTTCCCCCGTCCCATGTTTGTCCCTTTCCTCTTCCTTGCCGTGTCTGTCTCTCTCTCTCTCCCTATGTTCTGTCTCTTCCCCCCGTCCCCTATTCTGTCTCTCTCCCCCCGTCCCCTGTTCTGTCTCTCTCTCCCCGTCCCCTGTTCTGTCTCTCTCCCCCCGTCCCCTGTTCTGTCTCTCTCCCCCTGTCCCCTGTTCTGTCTCTTTCCCCCCCCTGTTCTCTCTCTCTAGCCCTGTTCTCTCTCTCCCCCCTCCCCCTGTTCTGTCTCTCCCCCCTAACCCCTGTTCTGTCTGTCTCTCTCTCCCCTCCCCCTGTTCTGTCTGTCTCTCTCCCCCCTAACTCCTGTTCTGTCGGTCTCTCTCCCCCTAACCCCTGTTCTGTCTCTCCCCCCTGCCCCTGTTCTGTCTGTCTCTCTCTCTCTCCCCTCCCCCTGTTCTGTCTCTCCCCCCTAACCCCTGTTCTGTCTGTCTCTCTCTCCCCTAACCCCTGTTCTGTCGGTCTCTCTCCCCCCTAACCCCTGTTCTGTCGGTCTCTCTCCCCCCTAACCCCTGTTCTGTCCCTCCCCCCTGCCCCTGTTCTGTCTGTCTCTCTCTCCTCTCCCCCTGTTCTGTCTCTCCCCCCTAACCCCTGTTCTGTCTGTCTCTCTCTCCCCTCCCCCTGTTCTGTCTGTCTCTCTCTCCCCTCCCCCTGTTCTGTCTGTCTCTCTCCCCCCTAACCCCTGTTCTGTCTCTCCCTCCTAACCCCTGTTCTGTCTCTCCCCCCGTCCCCTGTTCTGTCTCTCTCCCCCCGTCCCCTGTTCTGTCTCTCTCCCCCCGTCCCCTGTTCTGTCTCTCTCCCCCGTCCCCTGTTCTGTCTCTCCCACCCCTCCCCTGTTCTCTCTCTCTAGCCCTGTTCTCTCTCTCCACCCTCCCCCTGTTCTGTCTCTCCCCCCTAACCCCTGTTCTGTCTGTCTCTCTCTCCCCTCCCCCTGTTCTGTCTGTCTCTCTCCCCCCTAACTCCTGTTCTGTCGGTCTCTCTCCCCCTAACCCCTGTTCTGTCTCTCCCCCCTGCCCCTGTTCTGTCTGTCTCTCTCTCTCTCCCCTCCCCCTGTTCTGTCTCTCCCCCCTAACCCCTGTTCTGTCTGTCTCTCTCTCCCCTCCCCCTGTTCTGTCTGTCTCTCTCCCCCCTAACCCCTGTTCTGTCGGTCTCTCTCCCCCCTAACCCCTGTTCTGTCTCTCCCCCCTGCCCCTGTTCTGTCTGTCTCTCTCTCCCCTCCCCCTGTTTTGTCTCTCCCCCCTAACCCCTGTTCTGTCTGTCTCTCTCTCCCCTAACCCCTGTTCTGTCGGTCTCTCTCCCCCCTAACCCCTGTTCTGTCGGGCTCTCTCCCCCTTAACCCCTGTTCTGTCCCTCCCCCCTGCCCCTGTTCTGTCTGTCTCTCTCTCCTCTCCCCCTGTTCTGTCTCTCCCCCCTAACCCCTGTTCTGTCTGTCTCTCTCTCCCCTCCCCCTGTTCTGTCTGTCTCTCTCTCCCCTCCCCCTGTTCTGTCTGTCTCTCTCTCCCCTCCCCCTGTTCTGTCTGTCTCTCTCCCCCCTAACCCCTGTTCTGTCTCTCCCTCCTAACCCCTGTTCTGTCTCTCCCCCCGTCCCCTGTTCTGTCTCTCTCCCCCGTCCCCTGTTCTGTCTCTCTCCCCCCCGTCCCCTGTTCTGTCTCTCTCCCCCGTCCCCTGTTCTGTCTCTCCCACCCCTCCCCTGTTCTGTCTCTCCCCCCTCCCCCTGTTCTCTCTCTCTAGCCCTGTTCTCTCTCTCCACCCTCCCCCTGTTCTGTCTCTCCCCCCTAACCCCTGTTCTGTCTGTCTCTCTCTCCCCTCCCCCTGTTCTGTCTGTCTCTCTCCCCCCTAACTCCTGTTCTGTCGGTCTCTCTCCCCCTAACCCCTGTTCTGTCTCTCCCCCCTGCCCCTGTTCTGTCTGTCTCTCTCTCTCTCCCCTCCCCCTGTTCTGTCTCTCCCCCCTAACCCCTGTTCTGTCTGTCTCTCTCTCCCCTCCCCCTGTTCTGTCTGTCTCTCTCCCCCCTAACCCCTGTTCTGTCGGTCTCTCTCCCCCCTAACCCCTGTTCTGTCTCTCCCCCCTGCCCCTGTTCTGTCTGTCTCTCTCTCCCCTCCCCCTGTTTTGTCTCTCCCCCCTAACCCCTGTTCTGTCTGTCTATCTCTCCCCTAACCCCTGTTCTGTCGGTCTCTCTCCCCCCTAACCCCTGTTCTGTCCCTCCCCCCTGCCCCTGTTCTGTCTGTCTCTCTCTCCTCTCCCCCTGTTCTGTCTCTCCCCCCTAACCCCTGTTCTGTCTGTCTCTCTCTCCCCTCCCCCTGTTCTGTCTGTCTCTCTCTCCCTTTTTTACTTTTTTTTTTCTTTCTACCGGCCGGGCAGGCGCCCCCTGGGGTGTTGCGCCCTGTGCGCTCGCACAGGTCGCACGCCCCTAAGGCCGGTGTTCTGACAAACTTCTGGAGCAAATTCTCCGCAGGAGAATTTGCTCATTGCGCATGCGCATAAAGTTACAGCTGATCACTCAGCTGTAACTTTGTGCACACCGCGCATGCGCCAACTACGCAACCCACCTCCCGCCCCCCGCACACCCCCCCCCCGCACACCCCTTCTTACCAGATGATCGGACACAGCGGTACACAGCGCATGCGCACGGCTATCAAGCCGTGTGGGAATGCGCGCGTCCGTGGTTGGATTCAAAACGCTGGTAAGTAACACGGGGCGGGGGGACATAAGGGGCCAACAGAGGGGTAAGCACCCTGGTGAGGGCTGCCTCATCTTCATGGGAGTTGTGATCCTCCTGCTGTATTATTGATGCAGCAGGGGGATCACAACTCCTATCAAGATGAGGCAGCCCCTCAGGTACTGCCTTAGTTTCATTGGACACGGGGGGGGGGGCTCATATAAAGGGGGCTTTAAACACGGGGGGCTCATATAAAGGGGACATTAAACACGGGGGGCTCATATAAAGGGGACATTAAACACGGGGGGCTCATATAAATGGGGCATTAAACACGGGGTGCTGATATAAAGGGGACATTAAACACGGGGTGCTGATATAAAGGGGACATTAAACACGGGGGGCTCATATAAATGGGGCATTAAACACGGGGGGCTCATATAAATGGGGCATTAAACACGGGGGGATCATATAAATGGGGCATTAAACACGGGGGGATCATATAAATGGGGCATTAAACACGGGGTGCTGATATAAAGGGGACATTAAACACGGGGTGCTGATATAAAGGGGACATTAAACACGGGGGGGCTCATATAAATGGGGCATTAAACACGGGGTGCTCATATAAATGGGGCATTAAACACGGGGTGCTGATATAAAGGGGACATTAAACACGGGTGCTGATATAAAGGGGACATTAAACACGGGGTTCTGATATAAGGAAGGGCAGTAAAGACGGGGTGCTCAAATAAGGGAGGGCAGTAAAGACAGGGGGTGCTCATATAAGGGGGGCAGTAAAGACGGGAGGCTCATATAAGGGGGGCAGTAAAGACGGGAGTCTCATATAAGGGGGGCAGTAAAGACGGGGTGCTCATAAAGGGGCAGTAGAGACGGGGGGCTCATATAAAGGCGGCATTTAAACACGGGCTGCTCATAAATAGGGGGGCAGTAAAGACGGGGGGGTTAGAGTTGTGTTATGATTGGAGATATGAAAGGTGTGTGACTGGACAGTAACAAGGGTTGAAGCCTTGACGTGGCGTTACTGCTCACATGGGTATCCATGTGCCAATTCAACCAGGGTGAGTGACTGTAACATTACATGATTACAATCATAAGTTTAAAAATTTACTTTTCCAATTTTTCTTGTTTATTTTACATAACAAATATACTATATAATAATGGTATTTTTAATCTTCTGAGTGTGAAGAAAAAAATTGGTTTTCAATGTTTTTTTTTTAGATGGTGCATCAATTAACATGAACACAGTGAGACAAGCATGGGAAACGTGTGACAGGAAGAAAAGAAAGGGGGACGTGAATGCGATTGAGAAGCGCATGGTGCAAGTCTGACACAGAGGGGTCTATTCATTAAAAGTTGAGTAGCAGGTGAGTTGGGATATATTTAATCTCACCAATTTAGCTATTTGTTTGGCAGGGACACACCTGCCGAGTTACCCCCACATAGCAAGCTCGTCGGGTTTGTCTGTGCACAATGCACAGATAAAGCGGTGACATTATTCACTAAAAGATTAGATGAATATGTAATCTTCAGAGAGTGTGAGAGAGTAACACAGACAGTGGGACAGAGTGACCAGGGCCGATCCTAGGGTCACAGACGTGTGAGTGGAGACATGCCCACGCAAACCCATCTCTCTCATAATTTCCATCCTGCTACTCACTCAGACACACACACACACGTGCTCTGCTAAGGGCCATCTTTAACATTGACTGGACCCTGGGCAAACATTTGTTTGGGGCCCCTGGACCCCACCCCTCATTCCCGGCATGCAATCACACCCTCCACCCTAATACCTCCATACAAAAAAATAAACAAACACACTTATATGCTATATATTATGTAATTATATAATTATTTAAAACTAATATATATGTATAGGTGGATTATATAATATTTAGATTAAGTGTGTGAATATATATATGATTTACACAGACAAATTTACACAGTCAGATAGACACACTTACACACACAGACAACCTTACACAGTCAGATAGACACACTTACAAACACAGTCAAACTTAAACACACACACTCGTTTGTCCCCCTCCCTGCTCACTTACCTTACATTTGCAGGGAAGGGGCTGTTTCTTCTGTGCGTGGCTTCATGTGTTCTGAGCACCGTTATGTCACAGACATCTGGTGCTCTAACATGCTCTGTGAGGGGGCGGAGATTCCCCCCCTCACGTGACACACTTACACATATACATACACTTACACAGACACCCTTACACACATTGTATCCTCTTGTTTTTCCCATGTCTGTGTCTCTCTCCTCTGCCTTCCCAGTTCACTCTCTTTTCTCTTCCACATGTATGTCTCTTCTCTCCACCGTCTGTATTCTCTTCCCTCCCTTCAGTGTTCTCACCTGTCCCCCCTGTGTTTTCTCCCCATCCCCCCTTCTCTCCCGTGTTCTCTCCTCTGTCCCCCAATGTTCTCCCCCCCCAGTGTTCTCTCCTTTGTCCCCCATTGTCTCCCCAGTGTTCTCTCTATCCCCCTCTCCCCAGTGTTCTCTCTATCCACCCCTCCGCTCCCCAGTATGTTCTCTATCCCCCCTCCCTTCCCCACCCCAGTGTTCTCTCCTACGTGAGTGGAGCGCGGGGAGACGCAGGCAGCATGGGCTCTGTGTGTGTTATACACCCTGAGAGCTCAATCCATGCTGCTCGTGCGTAGTAATGACGCAGAGCATAGTATTTCCGAGAGGGAGCCGGGGATAGGAGAGAACGCTGGGCGCACCTGTACTATGCGATCAGTGCTGATCGCATAGTGCAGGTACAGAGGGGCAGCGGGACCACCGGGCTGCTGCCTTGGGCCCCCCAGGAGTAAGTGGGCCCTGGCTTTGCTGCTCACTGCCACATACTCTGCCACTCATACAATTACACTTGCAGTTAATATAAAATATTAACATGCTCCCCACCTGTCACTGGAGTATGAGCGTGGGGTCATTACGTGACACTTCCGCATCAAGGGAGCGCGAGAGGCTTCCTGCTTGTCGGTGTGAAAGGAGGGCTGATGAGGGGAGAACATTTCATCTCCCCAGCCAGCTCTTCCAACTGAGGAGGCGCCGTCGCAGGTGCACGTCTAACTTCAAAGACATTTAAAAAAAATATACACAGGTTCTCCCAGATTTGTCGCCCCTTCTTCCTGTGCACAGTGGCATCTGCACCCGCCTAGGATCGGCTTTGAGAGCAGGGCCTGACTGGGAACACACACAGTCACACACAGGGGGGTGGCTGCCTCAACCTGATGGTAGTTGTGATCAACTCCTTAAGTTCCCATGTGTCCCCCTCGTGTGACTTCCACTTACTAGCGTAGCATGTCACTGATTGAAGTTTTACCAATTGCTTGCTACACTAGTAAGTAATAAGTAAGACACTTATACTTTGCCTGTCACCGCAGCTGATCCAGAGGGGGCTGGAGGTGGTGTGTGTCCCTCGCGCAGGTGCTTTTCTAACAAAGTTACGGCTGATTGACAGCTGTAACTTTGTGCTCGTGCGCAATGAGTAAATTCTACTGCGCCTGTGCAGTAGAATTTGCTCAAGAAATCTGACAGAACACTGTGATATACCCATTTATTCTGCCGCTCACTCACACACAATGCCACTCACTCTCAATCTGATATTCACTCACGTATGTATTTTCTCCCCCACCCGTCATCAATTTTCCATTAGGCTCTATGTATTTTATCCCCTTTACACTTCTCCCTAAACTCACAACCACCCGTTATATCTTCCTACCTTTTCTCACACAGCATCGGCTGTGGACGCACGTGATCCTGTGCAGTAACTGAAGTGCGCGCACGTGGTGAACGTCTTAGAGCGACCGAACAACTTAAAGCTGCCCCAGGACCAGCGGACTAGCGTGAAATTTCACGGTATCCAGGTAGGCCAGTCCAGCCTGCTTGAAAGTCTCTCTCTCACTCTCTCTCTGCCTGTCTCTCACTCTCTCTCTGTCTGTCTCTCTCTCACTCTCTCTCTGTCTCTCTCACTCTCTCTCTGTCTCTCTCTCACTCTCTCTCTGTCTCTCTCTCGCTCTCTCTCTGTCCGTCTCTCGCTCACTCTCTGTCTGTCTCTCTCTCTCTCTCTCTGTCTGTCTCTCTCTCACTCTCTCTCTGTCTCTCACTCTCTCTCTGTCTCTCTCTCACTCTCTCTGTCTGTCTCTCACTCTCTCTCTGTCTGTCTCTCTCACTCTCTCTGCCTCTCTGTCTGTCTCTCTCTACACACATTCTGTGCATAAATGTTATCAAATACATGTATAACCATTAGGTAGTTTGATATTTATTTTTAATAAACGAATTTGACAAATTTCAGTGTCTTCAGCTTCCAGCCTCATGTCCTTCACTTCAGTCACGTATAAATTTCTTGGTCACAAATGATGCTAATAGGAAATTCTGCTTGTAATCACCTTCCATTTCTAGAAGAAATAGGAAAAGTAAATCATCACGTCTCCTGATATGAGCTACCAGGGCAGGGATATTGGCACAACTGTGTGAAACAATGTTTTTGTAAATAAGTAAAATGCTAAGAAATAAAAATATTAAGAATAAAATCTAAACACAGTAACAGCATACATTAAAAGCACGCCCATTTAGACCATGAGGTAATGGTCAAACAAACCAGGGCTCAGTCCTCCATGAAGTATCCCCGATATGATAGGAACAACGGTAACACTCTCAAATGGGCTGGGGAAATATAAAAGTCTGGCCAGTGTTGTAATTAACCCCTTAAGGACAAAGGCTGTTTTTAGACGTCTGCATTTTTTTTTTTGAAAGAAAATGGAGGAAGTAATTGAGAGAGTAACAGAGGATTTAAAAACTTTGAATGTAATACAAACACAAAGTCCCCAAAATAAACTGTTTATACCTGTATACCTCATGAACCTGTATGAAGCAGTTATAGCCTTGTTACTGAGGGATGGTGTGGTTCCAAAACAAAGAATAGTCCAGCGGGACACGTGTGGACAGGTAACCATGCCCCCCGATATGAGCTGTCCTGTGGAAGAAAACATAACAGGTTAAACATTGTAATTGTGATCATATTACCAGGTTGAGAATGACAGGAATAGGCGCTGGGTGTAACAGTGCATTTTCTTAAATCATGATTTGAATAATAGAACATTTTTATATTAAACACATAAGTATTACAGTCACTCACCCTGGTTGAATTGGCACATGGATACCCATGTGAGCAGTAACGCCACGTCAAGGCTTCAACCCTTGTTACTGTCCATTCCCACACCTTTCATATCTAAATTCACACACAGAAGCATATGCCTTTCAGACCAGGGGTGTCACTGGGGAGCAGAGCGGGAACACAGTGTCACTTTCTCACAATCTGTGAATCTAACTCTGTTAGAGAGTGAAAGACACACAGTGTTAGAGAAAGAGAGATAGTGTAATAGTTTATTAAGTTACCTTTAAGGTAACAGCCAATTACCAATGTCACAGCACAAGCGTACAAAGTTACTGCTGTACCTTTGGCAGAAGAGCGCATGTGCGAGGAACACACACCATCTCACGCCCCCTTCGGATCAGCTGCGGTGACAGGTAAGTATAAGCGTCTTACTGATTGTCACTTATTAGCGTAGCAATCAATGTATAGTTGCTAAAAGTCCTATCAGTGACATGCTACGCTAGTAAGTGGAAGTCACAAACGTGGGACACACAGGAGCTTAAGGAGGTGGTCACAACTACCATCAAGATGAGGCAGCCACCCCCCTGTGTGTGACTTCCACTTATGTCAACTGATGTCAACTATACATTGATTGCTACGCTAATAAGTAACAATAATCAGTAAGACGCATATACTTACCTGTCACTGCAGCTGATCCGAAGGGGGCGTGAGATGGAGTGTGTTCCTCGCACATGCGCTCTTCTGCCAAAGGTACGGCTGATTGACAGCTGTAACTGTGTGCGCATGTGCTGTGATGCAAAATGAGCAAATTCTACAGTAGAATTTGTTTGAGAAATATGTCAGAACACCCCTTTATATGAGCACCCCTGTCTTTACTGCCCCCCTATATATGAGCACCCCGTGTTTAAGTGCCCCCTTTATATGAGCACCCCCTGTCTTTACTGTCCTCCCTTATATGAGACTCCCGTCTTTACTGCCCCCCTTATATGAGCCTCCCGTCTTTACTGCCCCCTTATATGAGCACCCCCCGTCTTTACTGCCCCCTTTAAAATGTGCCTCCTGTCTTTACTGCCCCCCTTATATCAGCACCCCGTGTTTACTGCCCTTCCTTATATGAGCACCCCGTCTTTACTGCCCTCCCTTATTTGAGCACCCCGTCTTTACTGCCCTTCCTTATATCAGCACCCCGTGTTTACTGCCCCCTTTATATGAGCACCCCGTCTTTACTGCCCCTTTATGAGCACCCCGTCTTTACTGCCCCCCTTATATGAGACTCCCGTCTTTACTGCCCCCCTTATATGAGCCTCCCGTCTTTACTGCCCCCCTTATATGAGCCTCCCGTCTTTACTGCCCCCCTTATATGAGCACCCCCTGTCTTTACTGCCCTCCCTTATTTGAGCACCCCGTCTTTACTGCCCTTCCTTATATCAGCACCCCGTGTTTAATGTCCCCTTTATATCAGCACCCCGTGTTTAATGTCCCCTTTATATCAGCACCCCGTGTTTAATGCCCCATTTATGAGCCCTCCGTGTTTAATGTCCCCTTTATATGAGCCCCCCGTGTTTAATGCCCCATTTATTATGAGCCCCCCGTGTTTAATGTCCCCTTTATATCAGCACCCCGTGTTTAATGCCCCATTTATATGAGCCCCCCGTGTTTAATGCCCCATTTATATGAGCCCCCCGTGTTTAATGTCCCCTTTATATCAGCACCCCATGTTTAATGTCCCCTTTATATGAGCCCCCCGTGTTTAATGTCCCCTTTATATCAGCAACCCGTGTTTAATGTCCCCTTTATATCAGCACCCCGTGTTTAATGTCCCCTTTATATCAGCACCCCGTGTTTAATGTCCCCTTTATATCAGCACCCCGTGTTTAATGTCCCCTTTATATGAGCCCCCCCCCGTGTCCAATGAAACTAAGGCAGTACCTGAGGGGCTGCCTCATCTTGATAGGAATTGTGATCCCCCTGCTGCATCAATAATACAGCAGGAGGATCACAACTCCCATGAAGATGAGGCAGCCCTCACCAGGGTGCTTACCCCTCTGTTGGCCCCTTATGTCCCCCCGCCCCGTGTTACTTACCAGCGTTTTGAATCCAACCACGGACGCGCGCATTCCCACACGGCTTGATAGCCGTGCGCATGCGCTGTGTACCGCTGTGTCCGATCATCTGGTAAGAAAGGGTGTGCGGGGGGGGTGTGCGGGGGGCGGGAGGTGGGTTGCGTAGTTGGCGCATGCGCGGTGTGCACAAAGTTACAGCTGAGTGATCAGCTGTAACTTTATGCGCATGCGCAATGAGCAAATTCTCCTGCGATTACACAGGAGAATTTGCTCCAGAAGTTTGTCAGAACACCGGCCCGGTCTTTAACAATCACTTGTATACTCAGGTACACAAATGTTAGCTGCTTTATGCATGTTTCATGTACATTATATGTAATATACTGCATGAGTCTTATTTGTGCATATAGCATTAGACTAGTAATACAAGCTCTATACATGGCAGTCTGTTTTGACCTATCATAATAAAAATGACACTATGGCCCCCGATAGTCATGTAGAGACATTCCCATCATACTCCTACTGCCACCATGACAGCAATTACATTGTACTCAGGGAAAAATAACAATTAATTTTTTGTTGATGCTCCACTCAGGAGAATTCCATATGATACATTTAACCTTCATCCTCGATCTAGATTTAGAGTTTGTTCTGATAATTTTTCTCTGAAAGTCTACAAGACAGTAGGTGTCCAAAATATTATGAAGGCTGATTGTATACCAGCAATGACTACTGAAAACTACTGTCTTGTTTTATCAATGGTCCAGTTCTTCTGTGTCAGGTACAATTTCTGAGGGGGATGTTCATTCAATTGCATCATTACATTTATATAGCACCAACAATACGTAGTGCTGGGTACAGAGCATAGAATGGAACTACATATTAAGTTGCACAAACTAGAGCAGATTGGTACATGAGGTAGAGAGCCCTGCTCGCAAGCTTACAATCACCATAGGTACACTCTGCAACCAGTCTTTTTATTTTTCCGCCACACAATGAAAAATGTTTATGGACTACACAGAAGACAGTGCTTTTTTGCATTGACCATGCAAAAAACTGTGCATTAACAAGTCTGTTAAAACATATGATAAAACATATGACTATCACAGTCAGTCAAACTACAGACTATGCCAATGGGGCTAACAATTCTTCAACTTCTACAAAATATTTTTTTTAATTGAAAAATT
This sequence comes from Pelodytes ibericus, assembly GCA_036172795.1. NCBI lineage: Eukaryota > Metazoa > Chordata > Amphibia > Anura > Pelodytidae > Pelodytes > Pelodytes ibericus. Next base: position 96,245,368 of record CM069860.1, read on the forward strand.
ATGTCAGCACCTGGTCTCATCCGTGTGTCGAGATGATTCCAGAGTAAACTCATTCAGCTGTTCCAGGTGAATGATTGGAAACACTGGCTTCACCAAGTATCATCATCTCTTTCCCCAACAACCAATGTGACAACATTGGAGACCAGTGTTAAAAATAAAGAAATGAAACACAGTGCTTCCAAATATATATAGACCTTGGACAGAGAGTTAGTTAGGGTACATATCAACCATCAGTGAGCTAGCAAAAGAAGATTTTGTGAAAGAAACAAAATAAACAATTTTTTATTCTTATCTGGAAGAACTGGTAACAAACATCCATATGAGCACTGATAATGACATGTGTGATGTACCTCTCATTTGCCGGTAAAAATATATGGTTGGACACTAGAGTCTACAGTGTTTGGGAATGTGACCACACATGTGAAATCTGAAGAACTTAACCAATGGTGGGAACATAAAGCTGTTGAGAAGATTTTTTTTTTTTTTTATTAAGTACAACATTGCTGTTTAGTGGATTGCATTATGCAAAAACTAAGGACAAGTAAAAAAAATTTGGAATGCCTTTTATTTCAAAATCAACATTTTATAATCGATGTTTCGGTCCACACTGTGGACCTTTATCAAGCCATAAAGGTCCACAGTGTGGACCGAAATGTCGATTATATGCTCATGTGGATACTATGTTACTGTGAGTAATTAAAGCATCGACTTTTTTTAATTTCAAAGTCCTGTGAGTGCGTGTTTTCGTTTGGATCTGTATGTGTTTTAGCTGCACGGCACCCGGGCCATTTAACCCATGTCTACCTGTAGCTGAGTGCATCATACCTACAAATATATATATAACAATCCAAAGTATTAGCACTCTGAGCAGCATTCGTCATATATGTATCATATGCCTGGGTGCAGCTCACATCACTATATAAATAACCCAAATATGTAAATAGAGGATGCACTCACAGGTCTTCCGATGAAAATGATATCAAAATTTAATTCCCAAGATGGTAAACGACGTTTCAGGCTAACAAGCCTTTTGTCAAGCATGCTTGATTTGGATATAATTTCGATAGTTATATATATATATATAACTATCCAAATTAACGATCTCTACTACAGACGACAGCAAAAATGTCTATGGATTAGCCCTGGTTTTTCAGCTCAATATTATACTTAAAACAGCTAGCATAATTATTAAATTTGATACTATTCAAGTTACTGAGGCTACCACATCAGTAGCCATGGAAAGAACAGTTTATAAATGATGTGTTGGAATACTTTTAAATGAAGCAAGGGTAATTGGAGTTATTGCTACAGCTAGGCATTGCAACATCAAAAAATTCATGCAGGGACAATTTAATTTCATACAACATCTATATGATATTTGGCATTATGCCAAAATCCTTTACAAAAAGATGAGCTCAACTACCAAAAAGAAGAGCTGCAAAGTACTTGAGCCTTGGTCCAAAGCTGTGGTTAACCATCTGTGGACCTAATACCTGAAGTCTAAGCAAAATGCTGACCTTCTAAAAGAGCGTTGGGTGTCAATATTACCACACACACAAACACTACTACTACTACTCAAGAATCTAAAAAAGAACAATGGACTGAACCACAGTGTGCATACCATAATTTGGAAGTCATAATTACAAACAAGCAAATATTAACCAATCTTCCACAGCTAAATAAATTCTGTTTTCTAAATTTTTTATTAATAAATGTTTGAGATTTTTATGTGTAACTTTAATTTGTTTTCCTATTTTCCAGGAACATTACATATGTATTGTTAACTTGCAATGTTTAGATTTGTAATGTTAGTTATCTCTGTTTCATTGTTCATATTTAGAGTTGAGCGGACACCTGGATGTTAGGGTTCGGCGGGTTTGGCCGAACTTCGGAAAAAAGTCTGGGTTCGGCCTCGAACTTGATCCCCGAACTTGACCCCGAACCCCATTGAAGTCAATGGGGACACAAACTTTTGGGCACTAAAATGCCTCTAAAAAAGTTCTGGAAAGGGCTAGAGGGCTGCAAAAGGAACTAGAATGTGGGTAAACGTAGGACAAGTGCCCTGCAAACAAATATGGATAGGTAAATAACTTCAAATAAATCTAAAGCATGGCTGCCAGGAGGATCAACAGAATTATCCATTTGAGAGAGGGTTGGAATGCAGGGTATTCTCTTTCAGTTTATACTAAGCGACCCATAGGTTGAGAAGGCGGTGACCGTGGCGGTGTAGGTGGAAGCGGCGCTGGAGGAGGAGGAGGAGGTAGCCAGAATTTTTGCAAAGTGCGCTGTGCGCACAGTATTGGACTGTTCTATTTAACTCTCAGATATGAAGTGCACCGCAAGACGCAAATGTACTATTTAGCACCCAAAACAATTAGAATTTTTCAAAGTGCGCTGTAAGCATAGTATTGGACGGTTCTATTTGACTCTCAGATATGAAGTGCACCGCAAGATGCAAATGTACTATTTACCACCCAAAACTATTCGAATTAAGACTTTCGGTTTATGGAATACATGTAATGCTATTGGCTTTCTATAAACCGAAATAGAGTCCCCATTCATAATTGCTATTGCTATTCTATAAAATGAAATAGAGTCCCAATTCATACGAATAGGTCATTTGAACTATTTGTATGAATGTGGACTCTATTTCAGTTTATAGAATAGCAATAGCATTACATGTATTCCATAAACCAAAAGTCTATAAACCGAAAGACATTCGGTTTATAGACTTTCGGTTTGTGGAATACATGTAATGCTATTGCTATTCTATAAACTGAAAGTCTATTAACTGAATATCTTTCGGTTTATAGACTTTCGGTTTATAGCCAAACCCCGAACTCCAACACGAACATACAGTGGAGTGTTCGGGTTCGGGGTTCGAACACCATAATGTTCGGTACGAACCCGAACAGTGCGGTTCGGGTTCGCTCAACACTATTCATATTATGTTTGTTGAATGTAAAAAAAAAAGACTAATTTAAATAACAACTTTTTTTATTTTTAAAGTAATTACATATAAATAAATAAACAGCAGCATCTGGATCAAAGTAATCATTTTCCAGAGCTGGAAAAACCTATCAGAGTGAACCACACATGACAGAATAGGTCATTGTTGTTTTGGTCTGAGGTATCTGTGCACCTAGGTAGTGAATGCCCAGTAAGCAACTTTTTGGCAGTCACTGTAAAAACAATACATAAATGGTTCATATTATTTTAACAGGCATGCACTGTATTTAACATTTATAAACAATTTCAACAATTAATAAAAAACTATTTGCTACCTCTCCTGGAACTGTAAGAGAGGCATCATTGTGTATCAGGAATATCTAGTTCCATATTCACAGACACATTCCAAATGATTTCTGGACACTATTCAGTTCAATACAAAGTCAACCTCTGTTATACATTTCGGAATGCACCTGCTTCCTCGCGTTTTATATTTTATGATAGCAGATGGATTCCTCCTGACTTGGCATGTTGATACATTTTCCACAACTATGCCATCCACAGTTGCCAACATGCATTGGTGGAGTAGTGGGTTGCAACTCCTCAACTTCGGTAACATCTGGATCCCACTCCACTATATCCTGCAGAAATTCTGGAATGGGTCTTGATCCTCTTTCTTTAAGCATTCCAACCACCTGTAAATTTAAATAATGTTAAATGCTATTACAGATTATTATACATCAATAAACTAGACTGCTATAGTGTGTGACTTTGGTTATGTTACAGTTTAGAACACTAATTAAATGTATGTTTCCAATAATGTACGCTTTTGTTCCACAACCATATGTTTTCTATGATTTTTACATTTATGAGTAAACTAGGAGTTTACTCCTAAATACCTAGTTTATTTAGGAGTAAATAAACTAGGTATTGTATGTAAAATGTTGATGTTAATGCTTCCATGATAGTCACTGAAATTCCCAGCATAATCCTACTGTACTGATAATGACTGTAATTCCCATTACAATCCTACAGCAATTATACTGACTGCAATTCATAACATAAAATTCATATTATTATAATAAGAACCATCTCATGGAATTTTAAAGTCTCCTCCAATACCTTCCCCTTTCGCCATAGTAAAATACACAAATAAAAATGTAATATATTGAGAACCCCAAACTCAAATCAGATTGGAAAACATCATTTATTACAATAAATTTTGAACACAAAAAATTATTCACTTAATTTCATAAATACTTATGTAAATAACTAACATGACTGTTATAATTAGATAACAATTATAATTACATAATGCAGACTTTTAGGAATCATTAGTAAAATAACATACAAGGGGAATTATTACTATTTTTAGCACTAACCAATCTCTTTGTCACATGATATGTATTTTTTTTTGCCATGCTGATACTAAATTGTGTGTATTGGTTCACACATTACTCTTGTATGTCACACTAGAGGGGGTATCTAGGCTCTAAGTATTCCATCTTGCCTCGTTTTGCACTTCTCCGCTTGCTCTGTGTTTTTATGTCACTTTTGTCTTACGTGCGTAGTAGTTTCAGGTGGTTCCGTTCGCTCTCAGGCTACACAGGAAGGATTACTATTACGTCGAGTTTCTATGGTAACTTTCCCATGCCGTCAGGCCATAGTCCCTTGGAGAGGGAGGTTCTATCTTTGGGTGCTGCACTTCCAGTGTGGTATGCGGCTCTCTCAGCCGTGGCTGATAAGTTGATTAATGTGAGAGAGGGTGTTCCGGATTTGTTCCAAACACTATATTTTGGCAATATTCTTCTAAATCTAAGTAAGAATTCTCTAAAGCAATACAAATATAAAATATGCATATTAAAGTACTTACTACTTTATGTAGACAGTCATTTTATTAAGTAATGCATGATTCCCCACTCTGGGGACAATCAGTGCATGCTGAGTCATTTCTGAGTTAAAATAAAATATTGTATAAACTTTATGGTTGCTGTCTAAAACTAGACCTCAACTCAAGAACATTTTTTTGAAAATAGTGGTGTGATTGTCACAAATAAAGCAGTGTTTTTACTTAGCATAAGAATTCCATTGCTGTCAAGTCCCATGAATTTAATCATCATTGAAAATATAACATTGTGTATTGGATTCACGCTTTACATAAAGTTCTAATTTCACAGTAATAGTCATAATTTTTCAGATTGATTGGATCATCGCTATTCATAATTAGGGTCTATCTAATCAGTTTTTGGCAGCAGAACTGCTGTGAAAAATAACACCCATATATTTTCAATTTCAGTACAGTTACCAAATAACATTTCTAAAGCAATCTCTTTATAATGCTAATGTTTTTCATCTCTGAAATGACATAGTTCAAAAATATAACTTTAAATGCAATATGACAGAAGACAGAAAGATTTAACATAATATACAACTTGCACACTCTTTCCCATGAATATAAACATATTGTATAACTATATGCTATTATTGAAATTTGTTTTCTTTTATGGAAAGAGTAAGTGGATCAAATAATAAAACATACTAATATTTAAGGGTCTACTCAATAAAGCGAGAATTTCAGGGAATGAGACAGGAATTCCAAGCTTAAGGCCAAAATAGCTAAATTGGAACAATGCTTACATTCATCTGCATTGGATAATTTTTTTTGATTCATCAACTGTGGCCTAAAGTTTGAAATTTCCATCTTTTTCTTCATTAGATAGTATGCCATTAGATAGTTTGCCACATAAAACATACACAATTTGCATTGCAACAGCATAGTTTTTGCATGCTCAGTCTTTTGATAATGAGATACGTGTGACACTGGCATCAGGTGCATGCATGGTGTGTATGCTACATGTACATGACACAAGGGGGTCCCAATTTCTGTCAATAGAGAAGAATTAACGTGCAAGTAGTCAATGCAAATATTCCACACATGCAGTAGGTGCATTCAGGATGATGGGAGTTCTCTAAATGGCTAGCATGAGTTGCTGGTGCCTCACCTTTTTCCAGATGGCAGAGGTGAACCTGGAGAAGGCTGAAAGTGTGAAAATTAAGGTAAGTATATCAATAATTAGACAAAATATTCTATGCATATTTTTTGTTATGCTGTGATCCTAAAAAATGTTGTACATTTGTCTTGATGATACACACATGTAAGAACTATTTGTATTTATTACAGACTAAGACATGTAAGGGAGGCACGTAACTTTCTTCTTGTCTATAGTTATCAATTATGCTAAAAAGAATTCAGCAAACTTTAACTGGTGTGTCAGATCCACATGAATTTCACTAAATTAAATTATCATGTCAGGTGTATTTGAACAAATCTCACTTTTACTGATTGATAATTCTTAGTATTCACAGTTCACATTCTAATGAACCCATAAAATGGGTATTATTAGTGACTGTTAAAAAAATCCCTAATTAGCCCCAGTTCATTAACCTTAACCATGAGAAAAGTTTCAAAGGCTTTCATTATTTTCTTGATAGCAGAAAGTCGTGAAATGTTATCGCTAGTTCTTTAATCAGACAGATAAAGCTTGGATCACAGTAAGGCTGATCCTTCTTGGACCACATGCAATGTTTCTGTAGTTTAACAGCTGTGCTATCACAGATAGCAGCAGGTGATCAACACCTTTCCAAAGTGCAATAGCCTGTGTTAAAGAAGAGCAGATGTCTGATTGGCTGAAGTTTTCTGAACTAAACTAACCATGCAGAATGCTGAGTTCAACAAACGAACATGAACAATATATATTGTAACAGAAAAGTCTTTATCACATAATTAGCGTTCACATACTTTTCATGAAAAAAGTCACAAACAGTAATCCGGAATGGTGATTTACATAATTCAGAAAATAAAAACATTAAGACGAATATTAATTGTAACTAAGTGAACACACTTTTTTATGAAGAAACAGGAATTGGCATTTTCAAGCTGCAACTTATTACTGTTAGTTGTGTAAAATTACAAAAATAGTGTAGGCCGACATACAACAAAGATGTACCAAAACATGTGTGCTGCTCAAATATCAAGAAATATATAAATTAGTGGGATACATCTGTACCGGACGTGGCCTATATTAGTACGAATAGGCTACTAAGTCAGATGCTACACTCTTTGCCATACAACAAATATTTCCTCAATATTATGTATAATCAGTCTTCGTTACACAGTGTACTGCACGACATTCACTGAAATCAAAGAGTCAATATTGGAGTAACTTAACATCATAATTTATTTAATGCCTGCTGCTGCTATCATCATTAAAGAGTGCAGTAAAATCATTACTGCAAATAAAAGCCTCTATACTTCCTATGGAGCTTTAGCAGCGCCGGTTAGCGACATCCGGTAAAAATGAATATTTTTGCACATCAGTTTTACCTAAAAAAGCATTACTTAAATGTATTGTGGCTACTTAACATTTGCTGGACTGAACTGCCAGCATTGCATCTACCCCAATGAGTGACAACAGCAGATTCTATTTTTTTAGGATTACACTAATTGTCTGTTTGTTTGATATTTTTCTAAAGATAGAAAGTACATTAATTCTTGACTTGAAAGGGCAATACGATTTCTCCTTGGATAAAGAAGCTCCATTAATATTGCTTATTCTATTATTACATTTAAAAAAAATGTCCAGACCCTTTTTGAATGCATCTATTGTATTTGATAGCACCACCTCTCTTGGCAGTAAGTTCCATATCTTTATTGTCCCTTTACTGTAAACAATCCATGGAGCAATTGTGGGTTACTGTAACACCAGATTTCGGTTTTTGCTTAATGCCTTGACATTGAGGCATTACAGCAACAGCACCTTAAAAGTGGATGCGATCATTGATTTGTTTTGCACAGGATGTTTTTTGCCGACACTCCATCGGAATTGCACAAAATACCATGACAGCATAGAATGTCCATTTGGTGTTAAGGGATTACTAAATAAACAAATAAAAAACTATTATACTACTGATACTACTAATAATATAACATGCAGATATTGTAACATATACTATTCAAGCTAGTGTTGCAGGTTAACCAAGTAATTGAGATAGAAACATAGAAACATAGAATGTGTCGGCAGATAAGAACCATTCGGTCAATCTAGTCTGCCCATTTTTTTTTTAGTACTTTTATTAGTCCCCCGTTCCCGGTCTTATAGCTAGGATATCCTTGTGTCTATCCCACGCATGCTTAAAATCCTTGACCATGTTTACCTCTACCACTTCTGCTGGCAGGCTATTCCATACATCCACTACCCTCTCAGTAAAGTAATACTTCCTGATATTACTTTTAAATCGTTGCCCCTCTAATTTAAGACTATGTCCTCTAGTTGTGGTAGTTTTTCTTCTTTTAAATATACTCTCTTCCTTTACTGTGTTGATTCCCTTTATGTATTTAAATGTTTCTATCATATCCCCCCTGTTACGTCTTTCCTCCAAGCTATATATGTTAAGATGCTTTAACCTTTCCTGGTAAGTTTTATCCTTCAACCCATGAACCAGTTTAGTAGCCCTTCTCTGAACTCTCTCCAAAGTATCAATATCCTTCTGGAGATACGGTCTCCAGTACTGCGTACAATACTCCAAGTGAGGTCTCACCAGTGCTCTGTACAATGGCATGAGCACTTCCCTCTTCCTACTGCTAATACCTCTCCCTATGCAACCAAGCATTCTGCTAGCATTTCCTGCTGCTCTATTGCATTGCCTACCTACCTTCAAGTCCTCTGAAATTATTACTCCTAAATCCCTTTCCTCAGATGTTGAGGTTAGGACTGTACCAAATAGTCTATTCTGCTTTTGGGTTTTTACGCCCAAGGTGCATAATCTTGCACTTGTCCACATTAAATGCCAGTTGCCACTGCTCTGACCGTTTTTCTAGTTTATCTAAATCATTTGCCATTTGGCTTATCCCTCCATGAATATCAACCCTGCTGCAAATCTTTGTATCATCAGCAAAAAGACATACTTTGCCAACAAGACCTTCTGCAATATCGCTAATAAAAATATTAAAGAGAATGGGTCCAAGAACAGATCCCTGAGGTACCCCACTAGTAACAAGAACTTGCATCGAATATACCCCATTGACTACAACCCTCTGTTGCCTGTCATTCAGCCATTGTCTAATCCATTCAACAATATTGAAATCCAAACTCATAGATTTCAGTTTATTGATAAGCCTTCTATGTGCGACAGTGTCAAAAGCCTTACTGAAATCTAGGTAAGCAATGTCTACTGCACCACCCTGATCTATTATTTTAGTTACCCAATCAAAAAAATCAATAAGATTAGTTTGGCATTATCTCCCTGAAGTAAACCCATGCTGTCTCTGATCTTGAAATCCAAGCGACTTTAGATGTTCAACAATCCTATTCTTTAACAAGGTTTCCATTATTTTCCCCACTACTGAAGTAAGACTTACTGGTCTATAGTTGCCCGCCTCCTCCCTACTACCTTTCTTGTGAATGGGCACAACATTAGCTAATTTCCAATCTTCTGGAACTACTCCAGTTTACAATGATTGGTTAAATAAATCTGTTAACGGTTTTACTAGTACACCACTAAGTTCTTTTAATAACTTTGGATGTATCCCGTTAGGTCCCATCGACTTATTTGTCTTTACTTTAGACAGCTGAAGTAAAACCTCTTCCTCTGTAAACTTACATGCATCAAAAGACTCATTAGTCTTTTTCCCTAAATGAGGTCCCTTACCCTCATTTTCATTTGTAAAAACTGAACAAAAATATTCATTAAGGCAGTCTGCTAAGCCTTTATCCTCTTCTACATAGCATCCTTCTTTTGTTTTTAATCTAACTAATCCTTGTTTTACTTTCCTTTTCTCATTTATGTATCTAAAAAATGTTTTATCCCCCTTTTTCACTGACTGGGCTATAGTCTCTTCTGTGTGTGCTTTGGAAGCTCTTATAGCTTGCTTTGCCTCTTTCTGCCTACTCTTATAGATCTTTCTATCTTCCTCACTCTGAGTATTTTTATAATTACTAAATGCTAGCTTTTTATTTTTTACTATTTTAGCCACCTCTGCAGAGTACCACAGTGGTTTCTTAAATTTTTTGCTCTTACTGACAGCCTTATGCAATTTTCTGTTGCCTTCAGTAGTGCAACTTTTAGATAATCCCATTTCTCCTGGATTCCCTTTAAATTGCTCCAGTCTGATAATGACTCCTTCACACCTAATCTAATTTTAGAAAAGTCTGTTTTTCTAAAATCTAAAACTTTTGTTTTTGTGTGGTGTGACTGCGTCACTGTTCTTATATTAAACCACACTGTCTGGTGATCACTAGATCCTAAACTTGCTGGAAAAAAAAGATGCTGAAAAAGCGTTCGACAGGGTCAGCTGGGATTATATGAGAGAGACGTTGACAACGTTTGGTCTGTCGGGCAATATTGGCCAAGCAGTGGGAGCCCTGTACTCTACACCTATGGGGAGAGTGACTGGTGGGGGTGAGATCGCAGTGGTTGCCACTTTCAAACGGTACAAGACAGGGGTGCCCCCTGTCACCCCTCCTTTACATACTAACATTGGAGCCACTCGCAAGAGAGATAAGGACCTCACCAATCATAGCTGAAAGAGGGGGAGGGAGGGCACATATGCTCAAACTATATGCGGATGACATCCTACTCACAGTAGAAAATCCGGTAGAGTCCCTGAAGGAAATAATGAGAATACTGGATTATTATAGTGCCCTGTCGAACTATAAACTCAAAACACTAAATCCATTGCAATCCCCATTAATATAAACTATAAAGATAAGCAGGAGATAGAAAAACATGGTTTTGGATGGGCAACAGGTCCAACCAGGTATTTGGGTATCCAAATAGTCCCTGACCCAAAACTATGGATGGAAATTAATGTTATGTCATTTATCAAAGAGATGAATCTCTCGTTTAAGAAATGGAGGGGGCTTTATATCTCCTGGTGGGGAAGAATCTCGGCCGCCAAGGCTTATGTGCTCCCAAAACTCATATATTTGCTGAGAATGATTCCCTTCCAGGTACCAAAAAGCTGGACAATAATGATACAATCGGCCTTTACTAAATATATATGGGGGTCAAAAAGACCAAGAATTAAATCAGACCTTAAATGGGAGAAAGATCTAGCAATAACAGTCACAAGAGAGGGTTGGAATAAGGCACTTAAATATACCTATGACCAGATACATTGCTTAAATCTTAACGAGGTGCAATATAAAGTAGCAAACCGATGGTACTTGGTACCCTCGGTTTTAGCCAAAATGTACCCGTCAACCTCCCCGCTGTGTTGGAGGTGCGGACGATAAAAAGGGGACATGATACACATTTGGTGGAGATGCTCACTGATACACAGTGTCTGGACAAAAGTGTCCCTTAAACTAATTAGTAGATATGGTCCTGACTGGACATTAACCCCAGAGAGAGCCCTTCTACATCTAAATCTACCTAAGTCAAACAGCCAAGATATACCCTTCCTTATACACCTATTAACGACGGTGAAGATGATTATCGCAAGGAGGTGGAAGTCCACTGAACGGATTACATGGGCTATGATCAAGGCACAGCTGATACATCAGTGTGCGATGGAGAGAGGGATCGGAGCTCAAAATAATTACAAACAAGAAAAAGAGAAATATTGGAATGGGTGGCATCAGATCTTAGTAGGAGCAGAATTAGATTAGGCACCCAGGACTTAGAGAGAGAGACCGGCAAGACAAGGGGAGTAACTCCATAGGACCCGGAGCACCAGGGACCCGGGCACTACACAAAGAAAGCTATAGTATTCGGGGGGGGGGGGCGGGGCTCCAGCCCTCGCCGGACTGTGGAATCCACTACTGTGTGTTGTACTGTACTGTCCCACCCAAGGTGCAATTGTGATATATTTGCTATACTGTTGTGGGCAGCTGTCTATTCTGTTGTTTTTTTGTTTTTTTCTCGAAAGATTGTATGTATTTTGTATATTTATAATAAAATAAAAAAAAAAACAAAAAAAAAAAAAAAGATCCTAAACTTTCACCTACAGTGAAAGATGTGCTTTTTTTTGGGCTATTCAACCAGATTGATATATTGGTGTTCCTGCATTGCTTTCTATTACATTGCTATAGTCTGATGCATGAACATTTGTTACAAAATTTGTGTGGCCCACATGTCGCTCGGGTTTTAAACTTAGTTCTGGAGTGTCACAAGTTGGTTTCTCTCTTGGTACACAATCTTGTATAGCACCATCTGGTGCTTCACTGGACATTTGTCTTTTTTTCCTGAGGTGTTCACAATTTTGTAAATTACCCTTGTACCAGATATGAGCTGGTAAACTTTTGCTTATTTCCAATATTTATTGTATTTGTCCACTATCTGTATCCGCAGCTTGTCTTGACTGGCAGATACTTTACTGATAAATTATAGTACAGATCCTGTCATCTTTGGTATTCCTGCATCCTAGCCTTTGCCTGATGCACAAATTTGGGTTTTATTTCTCTAAAAATATTTCTTTTAGCATTGACCACAATATTTTTGTTCGCCTGCTCATAAACATCTGACCTGGACTTCTGGACAGGCTCTGAGTTGGAGTTTTATGGTTATCCAATAAAGTCAAGTATGTGTCTATGCCTGCTTGTTTGCTTTCACAGTATTCTCTTTACATTTTTTGCTGCAGACTTAATGTAATCAAAGTTTAAAACACTACGAGGATATTACTATACTAATAGTCTTCCCCATCTTCCCCGTCTTACCCGTTGGCGGACGGAGTGGGGAGAGGGTCTTTCCTGTGCCAATCCAGGGTTTCCTGATCTTGTCCCCTAATTCGCCCAACTCTCTCCCTGCTTGCGTTCTAATACTTAGTCCCCTGATTTTCCAGTTTGCTCTCTAATATGGCCTTTATTTAGTTAAAAGTTAAATTTTATGACTATTTTAGATCTAGTATTGTTCATATAGTCCACTTCCCAAAAATGTAAAAAATAGTCAACAGTTATTAAAAATGTTGTTTTACTAACTGAACAAAGTTCTTTCTGGAATATCATATAGATGCAATATTTGTTTAGGTTGCTTGTCTTTCAAAGACTGACAATTACAACTTTCTACATGTTCTTCTTAGGCATCCATCCTATATCTGAAGATTTAGGTCTGTACATTATGTCCTTCCTCAGAGCTTCAGGTATTACAGTTCTGTAACCTTTAAAGATGATGCTGTATGAATAGGTTATCTCTGAAGTGGAAAAAGGACAAACTTCCTACTTAGATTTAGATCAACCTACTAATATGACATCTTTTAAAATTTGCATTGTCCTGTGTATTTTGTAATTTTTTCGATAAAGGCAACTATTCTACGATATCCATCTCTATGTCTAGATTTGCTTCCACTGTGTTGAGGTTGAGGTTTTCATCAATCAATAGGTCCTTGCCTGGACAGTAACAAATGGGGAATTTGTATTTCTGAAGTCTTAACAACATATGATGTAGCCTCTTTAGGGTAATGCTTTCTTTGTAATACTTTCAAGGGGCTTATGATCTGAAAGCACTATGACAAGTCGACCATAAGTACATTGATGACATTTTTCCATTCCAAACAGCACAGCTAACAGTTCTTTCTTGATTTGGGCATATCCACATTTTGTTGTTGTCAGTGCTCATCTTATAAATGCAATAGGAATCATCTCCTTTAATAGTTTTGCATTTCTCAGATGCTTTGTATTGTAAAACAAAATCCTGCTCAGGATTATACTATTTAAAAACTGCTCTTTTTGCTATAGATTTATTTATGGACTGTTTGATGTAACACTGTCTAATCCTATAATACATCCTTGGGTATAACTTATTTAGTGGCTCACAAATCTCGTGCAAATGACTGCCGAATTTTAAAAAGGTAATTAACCACTCCCACAAAGCACTGGGCCCCACATACATCAGTGGGTAGAGGAATTTTAAGAATTGCTGTAATAATTTCTGGGTCTTCTTTTAAGCCATGTGAAATTAGTAGTGTCCTATGTTTGGCACTTCATTCATTTTAAAATAACATTTTTCTACAGCTACACAAAATGCCCCGAATAAATGTGTCCCTGAATAATTTTGCAATTCGGCCATCAAAAAAGCAGAACAAAATACACCAAACTGAAAATAGCCTCTACACATTTACATTGGATGATCATTATCATCCAAGATAAATATACATTTATATTGGATGGCTCATTTTAGGAGTAATTTGGATAACATAGACATAGCCTAATTCCTCTCAAAATGAAAAACAAGATCCCAAAAAAATGTTTTTGCCACAGTGCCTTTGGACCCCTGTTAAAAATAAATACCCCCTTCCACCAATAAATGAAATAAATACAATTAATCCCTACCTACCCACCCTACCTCTACCTTGCCAAGGTAAGGGGGGGCAATTTTTTTCAGTATAAAAAGAGATTGATTTTTATTTTTTTGATGGCTGTTTTCCCTGGGCCAAAAGATGTGGATCGAGGGCATTACTGATGGCCGCTGAGACATTGATACAGGTAATAATTATTTTTTTTTGTAATTAAAGTTTTTATTGGCACCAGAAATTGATATTACAACATGCTGTATCAGGATGTACGGCATTTGGATTTTATAATGGATAAACCGTACTATAGATACATACAATTATTATTTATTAAGAAATTTAAATTGAATAATGAGTTACGTATCTCATCTCTCTGCATATATGAATGATAAGAATAACAGTAAAAGAAAAATAAAGAAAAAGGTCGCAGCACTACAATCGCATGTATAAGAAAACCTTAAGCTCTGGCGTACCATCATTTTAATGTAATGAAACATAAATGCACAAAAGCCCAGCCCAATCCCTCTCATTAAAGCATACAGACAGTGTGTTCCAATTATAAAAAGTAAAGAAAGCATGAATGTAATTCGGCAATAATCAGGAGAGATACATATATAATAGTAGGAAAAAACTCTGAACAGTGACTGCAAAAACAATTACAAATAGTATTCGGGATCGGACCCCTGAGTGCAGATCCTGATTAATTATAGCAACAATAATAGAACTGTAAGCGATGGTGCACCATCATAATAAATTGTGAAATTTAAAAAATAGTTGCACCGTTACCCAGCCTGAGCATTAGCATTAAAATATACAGAACATAGGCAAACAGTGCCTTCTAGTAATGAAAATTAAGTACAGTATGAGTGTAATTTGGCAACAATCCACAGAGGTATATGAACAACAGTAGGAACGAACCCCGAACACCAACTGCATAGGCAACAGGTAATAATTTGATATAAAGGGCATCCAATTATTTACAGGGCACCCTTATTTTCTTACAGTAGTCTATCTTTGGTATACCACTATGCTATTAAAGGAGCAGGCTGCACAATGCTGTGAATGCCTCAGTATCTTACTGGGGAGCTTGAAGTATGTTATGTAGTTCAGAAGTGCTGTTTTATTATGTACCGCTGCCACCATGTTTAGACATTTCATATGATTTATTAGCAACATAGTGAAGTACTCCATTTATGATGGAATGTAGTTCCCAATCATACAATCTATGATTCCATTATAATCTATTTTTCTTTAAACAGATTTAACTCAAGTTCGTTTTTCTTCTGCTTTCTTACTGTAGTGATTTCATTCTTTAACTAAACCTATGACCAGAGATAGACACACTCAAATGCTGTGGCAGCCATTTTCCAAGTGTATTGAATCTAGTGAAGGACACTATGATACATTTTAATACACCATAACAGCAGAATAGGGGCATCGTTCAGAAGCCATTTAATCACACAGAAGTTGCACGGCTTTTTTTCTGTAACAGGGCTTGCAGGGAGAAATTCCATGAAATGAGATATCTATCTGCAGCACTGTCACAGAAATGTAAGCTGTGTGAGACTCATGCTTGCTGTGCAATTTCGTATGATGTCACACACGGGATCACACAGGAGGTGGGGACCTCAGCCTACCCCCAGGTTTGATTGTGAATGATCAGTCCCAATATGAGAACAATTGCAGTAGACACAAGTGCTGCTATAACAGGGTATACCACTGAGGCAAGTATTATGCATATTCTTTTCTTTTTTCCCCTCAGCAGAGATTGAATAAAAAATGAACCTATCAGAACATAGTGATAAAGCTCTTCCATCACATTTATATAAAATATACAGCAATCACTTCTTCTTCCTTTGGTAACTTCAGAAAAACAGCGACCCAAAATATAGTCTATAATATACGACAACAAACTGACAATCAGTAACGGCAATCATGAACGAGGACACCAAAGCTGCAAAGCCACGCAATAAACAGTATAACACTATTGTTTGCACATTTCTTTTTATCTTTTTGGGTAATACATATTGAAGAGGATCTTCGAGCAAAAATCCCCACAAAAATCTCCTAAAAAGTAGTACTAAGTATCATTTTATATTCTATATTTTATATTATACTTTATTGGTCCTATTTCAGGTATTTTTACTCATCAGAAATATATTGAATATGTTATGCATTCCTTTATTCTTTTTTTCTATAAGGGTTTAAACATTGCTGTTGGAATAAATCCACAATCACTTTAACAGTGCTTTAACTTTAACTCGTCTTTATTATTGTACTGTGGGGATCAGGGTGGAGATCCTGACCAGTCACCAACTGCTCATTTGAGTACATAACAATGACTTGCCAAGGTGACCTGCTTGCACTATCCACTAAAGGAATCTCAAACATGACTGAAGGCGAGGGGGATAATGCTGTAATATCCATATATGACTGATCATTACTGATTTTTTAACTGACTCAAACTTGATCGGGTTAGGACCCATAAAGTTCGCCAGGAAAAAGGTCTTGTCTGCAAAAATTCTAAATTGAATTATTACATCCCTTGGAGAATCTGATGGTGCAGTTGCGGCTTTAGCCACCTGAAACACGTCTGTGTAGTGACCTGACTTGGGTATTAAGGGAGAGTTGTGTCATCAACCTTCGAATGAGTTGCGGTATTTCTTGCAGTTCTATTCCTTCGTCCACCCCAGGCTGCCTAACTTTTTGCGGCGTGATCTGTTTTCTAATTCCTCAAATTTAAGGTGGAGCGATTCCTGTTTGTCGAGCATTCTGTAGCGCCTTTCCAAGTTTTCCACCTTGGAGTCAGAATTCTTTTTCTTAATTTCCAGGTGTGTCACTTTGGTCTCCAGAGCTTGGACATTACTTCGAATTTCTGCCACACCACAGTCAATTACTAGCTTCACTTCAGCAATGAGTAATTTAAAATCTTGTTGAGTGGTTGGAGAGTCATCTTTAGTTGCAGTTGGGGGCAGCACAAAAGGGGTAGAGCAGGCTTCCATTATGGGAGAGTCGTCATCAGAGGCATAACTAGAAACCACCAGGCCCCGGTGCAAAAATTTCCCGGGGGCCCCCCGACCCCACCATGCAACTCCACCCCAGAAATTCCACTTACATGCCTCCCAACTGTTCTGTTTTGTGCCTGGCCTTGTCTTATATCTATGGTAGCTTTATGCCTATCCCATGCATGCTTAAACACCTTCACTGTATTAACCTCTACCACTTCTACTGGAAGACTATTCCATGCATCCACTACCCTCTCGGTAAAGTAATATTTTCATTAGTCCCTGGCCTTATCTTATATCAAGGATAGCCTTATGTTTATCCCATGCATGCTGAAACTCCTTCATATATTAACCTCTCATCTACCACCCTCTCAGTAAAGTAATATTACCTTTTCTGACCACAAAAAAACATTAAAATATTTCCAGACTTTTCAAAAGCTTGAGGTGGACCCCAAATATATGTATATAACTAGCTTGTATACTTAAATGAACTTTTTAATATCATATTCAACTATTTTCATATGTAATAAAAATGTTATTGAAAAATTGTTAACTTCTTATTTTTGTTATGTTCCTCTGCATCCACATTGCACCTAAAGGTCTTAATACAGCACTATACAGTACCCACAGCACTTGGCTTGTACTCATATGGCACCCACACGATTTGGCATGCCACAGTGTAAATTTGCCTGCCAGAACATACCACAGTGTCACTTTGTCCCACTGAACTGCCCCTGCAGAACATGCCACAGTATCACTTTGGCCACAGCCAATTTTCCCATTAATAGGACACAGCCAATTTTCCCATTTTGCTACAATTAACCTGCCCATTAATATGCCACAGCCAGACATTCAGATCGCCAATTAATATGCCACAGCCATTTTCCCCATTAATATGCCACTATTAACCTGCCCATATATATGCCACAGCCAGTATTATTTTGCCCGTCATTTGCTAGTCATATTTTACACTTCATTTGCCAGTCATATTTTGCCCATCATTTGTTAGTCATATTTTGCCCATTTGCCACTCATATTTTGCTCATATGCCACTCATAATTTGTCCATATGCCACTCATATTTTGCCCATTTGCCAGTATTATTTTGCCCATTTGCCAGTGTTATTTGCCCCACATGCCATTCATATTTTGCCCATTTGCCAGTATTATTTTGCCCATTTGCCAGTGTTATTTGCCCCACATGCCACTCATATTTTGCCCATTTGCCAGTATTATTTTTCCCATTTGCCAGTGTTATTTGCCCCATATGCCACTCATATTTTGCCTATTTGCCAGCATTATTTTGCCCATTTGCCACTCATATTTTGCAAATTTGCCAGTATTATTTTGCCCATTTGCCGCTCATTTTTTGCCCATTTGCCAGTATCATTTTGCCCATTTGCCACTCATATTTTGCCCCATTGCCATTGTTATTTGCCCATTTGCCACTCATATTTTGCCCATTTGCCACTCACATTTTGCCCATATGCCAGTGTTATTTGCCCCATATGCCACTCATATTTTGCCCATTTGCCACTCACATTTTGCCCATATGCCACTCATAGTTTTTGCTTATTATTCTGCCCATTTGCCAGTGTTAATTTGCCTATTTGCCAGTTATTTTGCAGCCCCTCCCCCTCCCAGTACTTACCTGTATTCTGCTCGCCGGACGTCTTCTCCAAAATGTTTCCTGGAAATACAGCCACCGGCGTCACTTCCGTTGGCTGTGAAGAAAAGCCGGGTCTGCATCCATTGGATGCAGATCTCCCGGCTGCTGCCCGAAAGTGACTGTCTCCATGCGAGACAGTCACACGGGCAGCAATGAGGGCCCCAAGAATGAATGCCCACACTTTTTTTTTTAAACTTTTTTTTGAGCAGGGGTCGGACGGCGGCAGAGCCCCTGGAGTTACGGGCCCAGTCGCAGCTGCGACCCCTGCACTAATGGTAAGTACGCCACTGGTCATCATATTTAGAGTCATCTAAGATGTCTGATCCAGGTGGGAGCATATGTTGGCTCAGGGACCTGGAAGGTCTGGATAATAACTGGCTGTCAGCAGCGTGATCCTGATAAATCCCCCAAAAATCTGAAACCCTCCTGGGCAAGATGTGTGTCCAGATGAGAGATTATACTCTCTGTGTGACTGGTGGGTATTTACACCCAAAGTGATCTCTCTGAATAATCAAACAAACTTACTGTATGTAAGTGTCGTTGGGCCAGGTAAGTGTTCCAGTAAGGGGGGGGGGGGGGGTCAGTGTGAAATAGTAAGTGACTGGGCTAAAGCTGCCCCTGTAAAAGCAGAAGCAGGGTAGTCTGACTGAAATTGGAAACTTCCAGCAGGTAGTCCGCAAAAGCCTGGACTTTCCTAGTTCGCGCACCACACGATCGGGGTAGTGTGAGTGCGGTAGTCAGGATTTTCATCCGATTTGAGTCGGTTTTCGATTTACCTGATAAGTTCTGCTTGCTTGTGACTCATGATGCCTCTGGTTATCAATAAATTCAGGGAGAAGGTTGTGGTGAAGCCGTTTGATCCATTTCAGGCCTGGTGGTGACACAGGACCCCCGGTCAGCAGCAGACAGCCAAGATAAGGACATGGATCGGTTGTCCTTGAGGTGAGGAGCTGCTCTGGCCCGTCTGGAGCTCAGATGGGTGGGAGAAAACCACAGTGTTTCATGGATGCTGTAAGGCCTCAGGGGAGACAGCATGCTAAGCTTCCTGTCATCAAGTCCCATTTTCTTTTTTATATCTAATTTTAATCTTCAATGTACAACATTTACATAAATCTTACCATTATATTTATATATATACAGCTATCATAAAAAAACAGAACATAAACATACAGAAGAGTATTACAATTCTCAGTCACACTTACAATAATTAAAACACAAAGAGATACGCAAGAGATACAGGATTAATATATTAATTCAAATCCCCAATCAACAGCCCTGCCTTTTCAGAAAAACAAGGCTCACCTTACTCCACTTCACCCATTCTTTTAGTTTATCTGTGATTTTCTTCCATGTTTTGTCAGCCCATATCCATTAGCTTTTGTTATTCCTTGCCTCACTACTCAAGAATGGTTCGATTCTTCAAATTTCTGGCTATTGTGAGTTTTATGGCCACCAGAAGATACATTCAGCATTCTATTCCCTCTAGAGAACCAATCTAAATGTAACAGAAAGGTATCTGGCATGTAATGCAGTTCCAGCCCACACAGCACCTTGGTCTCCTCAGTGACTAACCTCCAAACTTTATTACTTAAACCACACAACCACCATATATGCAAAAAAATGTCTAATCTCTGAGCAGCACCTCCAGCAGCTGTATTTGCTGTTGCTAAATTTTTTATTTTTCAGGAATCAAATACTACTGGTTTATAAGTTTATAAAAAGTTTTAACAATACTTAAACAGTGGATCGCGTTATTTACAACATGTAGAGCCTTAATCTAGTATAGTCCTCCACTAATATATTTCTTTTTAGTTCCTTTGCCAAAGTGTTCGAAGCTTTAAAGGTATCTGTTGCATTGCCATTTCTAATCAAATCCAAGTATCTAGAAATCAAATCATCAACAGAGTATAAAAACTCTTCAACTTGCTTTGTACCTCAAATGCATCCTAGCTTTAAATACTTTAGGAGAAATTGCATAACTCTTAAATAAGTGAAGGTTTCATTTGAATGCAATACATAGTCTGCCTGTAATTGGTTATACGGCTTAATCTCTGAAGCCACCACACAGTATTTTAACATCTGCATACCAACATGTCTCCATACTTGATTAAAATTCTCTCTAATTACCTCTTATGGCAGAAAATCATACAATTTATCCTACAGTTTGAAAGTTCCTTTAACTTTATACCACACTGCCAAAATATTATCCATGACCAGAGATTTTATCTAAATTTCTCAAATAACATTATTCCTATTTACTAACCATAACAATGAAGACAAGCTTCCACAACCAAGAATTTCCATTTTTGGTACCATTCCTCCTCCTTAGCAACCTTCCCTTGAGTTGCCATGGCAGGGGCAACTATGCATGCATTATGACTATCAATTATATTTTGGGATACCCAAGTCTCCATGCTTGTTTTTGTTTTTTTATATGGTATTTAAATTTATACTTGGCTTTTTCCCAGACAGAAAAACCTAGCAAAGGCTGTCTGTATCATTTTCAACCAAGCCATGGGTACCTACATGGAATAATTCGGAAAAATGTAATTCCATTTGGGAAATAAATAGAACCTAATGATGCTATTCCTACCTTTCATGAGATTCCCTGTTTAGCCCAGTTTTACGAAAGTAAATTATTTGGCATTTTACATCAAGTTTGACACTTGGATCTGAGTAACAGTCTTCTCTCTTTACACGGCTGAATTTACATCAAGGTTGACGTTTGGATCTGAGTAATAGGCTTTATAAGTAGACGGGTGTGTTTTTTTTTTCTCTCTTTTCACACTGCTAAATTTACACGAGGGAAGAGAAAGAAGGAAGAAGAATATATATTTTTATATATATATCCCCCCCCCCCTTTAAACCTAGGTGCTGGTTTATGGTTGATTTATTTTAAATAAGGCACTTAAGCCACTTACAAATTGTATATATCATAGAATGAAGCACATTGCTGAACTCACATAATTATCACAACACAGTACGATTGCCGGAAGAAGTATTAACAGGCTAACATGAGCAAATGGGTGTTCCTTTAAACCTAGATGTTGGTTTTATTTAAGATAAGGCATTTAAGTTATTTATAATTTATATATACCATGGAATGTAGCACGTTGCTGGGAAGAAGAAAGGGGAAGAATATATTTTATATATATATGTTTTTTTTTCTCCCTCTTTCCTTTAAACCTAGGTGCTGGCCTATGGCTTGATTTATTTAATACTAAACTTTATATATCATAGATTGAAGCACACTGTTGAATTCACATAATAATCACAACACAAGGATGACGTTTGGATCAGATCTATAGTTCAATATAAGAAGATGGTTTTTCTTTCTACACCTAGGTTCTGGCTAATGGTTTGTTGTATTCAAATAGGGGACTTATGCCACTTATAAATTACATATACCATAAATCGTAGTACACTGCGGAATTCACGTAATAATCACATTATTCTATGACACTTGGATCTGAGTTGATCAGGGCCGATCCTAGGGTCACGGGCGCCTGGGTGCAGGATTTTTTTGGCGCCCCCAGGTGGGCGTGGCTATATGATAAACCCCTCCCCTTTACACATGTATGTTCCAGGCATACCAATTTTTCATTATTGGGGTGGGGGGATTCTTGTGAAGAGCACAAACTTTATTTTTAGATAAAGGACCAACACAAGCTTTTATTTTAAATAAAGATATTTATTTGGCCGTAAAACAGTGTAGTGGTTTTATTTATGTCTATGATGCTCAGCCAGCAACATGGGAGACTTTTTGCTGGCTAGCAGTTTTAACTACAGTTCCCATGATGTCCAACCACCCAAAGTCTCCTATTAGTCTGGCTGAGCATCATTGGAAAAGAAGTACACAAGGAGCAATAAATAATATTCCACCAAGTCAGTCTCTCACTTGTCTCTCTTCCCATACCGCCATGTCTTTCTCCCTCTCCACTCATACCCTCATGTATCTCTCTCTCTCCACTCATACCCTCATGTATCTCTCTCTCTCCACTCATACCCTCATGTATCTCTCTCTCTCCACTCATACCCTCATGTATCTCTCTCTCTCCACTCATACCCTCATGTATAACTCTCTCCACTCATACCCTCATGTATCTCTCTCTCTCCACTCATACCCTCATATATAAACATAGAAACATAGAATGTGTCGGCAGATAAGAACCATTCGGTCCATCTAGTCTGCCCAATTTTTTTGGAGTACTTTTATTAGTCCCCTGTTCCCGGTTACTAACTCTCTCTCCACTCATACCCTCATATATAACTCTCTCTCTCTCTCAACTCATACCCTCATGTATAACTCTCTCTCAACTCATACCCTCATGTATATCTCTCCCTTCATACCCCATATATTTTTCCATGTCTATCTTTCTGTTCCTCATGCTCCCCATGGTGGTCTTTTTTTCTGCATGTCTGTCTCTCCTTCTATACACCCATGTCTGCTGTCTCTTTCTCTTCATAACTCACATGTATGTCTCTCCCTCCTCATAATCCTGTGTATTTGCCTATTAATATGCCACAGCCAGTTTGCCCATTTATATGCCACTGCCAGTTTGCCCATTAATATGCCACAGATAGTTTTCCCATTAATATGCCACAGATAGTTTTCTCATTAATATGCCACAGATAGCTTGCCCATAAACATGCCACAGTTAGTTTATCCAATAATATAGCACAGTTAGTTTGACCATTAATATGCCAGTGTCAGTTTGGCCACTAATATGCCAGTGTCATTTTGTCCATTAATATGCCACCACCAGTTTTCCCAAGAAAAGCATTACCCCCTCCCCCAGTACTCACCTTGCTGCTGCTGTTTCGTGTCTCCTCCGCACAGTCTTCCGTCTATGCACACTCAGTGCAGGAGGCGGGAAATAGCCGCCGACTGGATGGGGACTGTCAAGTGGGCAGCGGTGGCCCCTTTAACCGGTTAAAGTTGCCCTGCCTACATACACACCCACACTTACGCACAGGGTCATGCATAAATACACACAGTCACACTTACACAGACACACTTAGTCAGGGCCGCCACTAGGAATTTCAGGGCCCCTTACTGAACACATTTTCTCCCCCCCCCCCCCCCGCCGACAATGTCTCCCACTCGCCCCACCTACTCTAACAAGCATGTTATCCCAGTCTAGTGTAATATGGAGGGTGGTTGGGAGCAGTTGGTCAATATGCCATTAATATTTTGCCCCTCAATATGCCAGTATTTTACAATTTACTGTGCCAATATTTTGCCCCTTAATATGCCATTCTTTTGCCATTTAATGTGCCATTCTTTTGCCACTCAATAGGCCAGTATTTTGCAATTTAATATGCCAATATTTTGCCCTTCGATATGCCATTTAAAATGCCAGCGTTATGCTTGTTATTTGCACCCTTCCCGAGTACTTACCTCCTTGCTGCTCTGTCTCCTGGTGCTCTGCTTTGTTTAGCAGGTCCCCAGCTGGAGGGGAGCACTTAACGCTTCCCACATAGCCGCGGACCTGCTAAACACAGGGGATTTTTTTTTTTTTTCTGTTGTGACCTGGACCCCTGATGGTGGGCTTGCACTTAGTCACCATTACACACAGACACCCTTATACACACACAGAGCAATACACACAGTCACACTTATGTACACACACTTACACAGACAGTAACACACACATTGACTCACACAGAGAAAAACACACACACACAGTGAAACACACACACATACATTCACACACACAGTGAAACACACATTCACACACACACACTTACATACATTCACACACACACATTCACACACACACACACTTACATACATTCACACACACACACACAATGAAACACACATTCACACACACACACACTTACATACATTCACACACACACACACACACACACACACACAGTGAAACACACATTCACACACACACACACACACTTACATACATTCACACACACACAGCGAAACACACATTCACACACACACACTTACATACATTCACACACACACACAGTGAAACACACATTCACACACACACACACACACTTACATACATTCACACACACACAGTGAAACACACATTCAAACACACACACACACTTACATACATTCACACACACATACAGTGAAACACACATTCACACACACACACATACAGTGAAACACACATTCACACACACACTTACATACATTCACACACACACACACAGTGAAACACACATTCACACACACTTACATACATTCACACACACACACAGTGAAACACACACTGAAACACACACAGTGAAACACACATTCACACACACACACTTACATACATTCACACACACACACAATGAAACACACATTCACACACACACACAATGAAACGCACATTCGCACACACACACACACACACACACAATGAAACACACATTCACACACACACACAATGAAACACACATTCACACACACACACTGAAACACACACACATACATTCACACGCAGTGAAACACACATTCACACACACACACACACAGTGAAACACACATTCACACTGGAACACACACACATACATTCACACACAAAGTGAAACACACACACACACACACACACACACACACACACAAAGTGAAACACACATTCACACTGAAACACACACACATACATTCACACACAAAGTGAAACACACACACTTACATACAGTGACACACACACACACACACACACACACACACACACACACACACTGAAACACACACACATACATTCACACACACAAATTGAAACACACACTTACACCCTGACATACACATTGAAACACACACACTTCTTTTCTTTAAAAAAAAAAAAAAAAAAAGCACGTCTTACTATTGGTCCCCCTTCCCTGGAGGGAGGAGGACGTTTCCGGACGGTGTCTGCAGAGGCAGAACACCGTCATGCAGTTCTTCTGCCGGATGTCACCAGACATCCGGCAATCAGACAGCGCGACGGGGCGGAGCTTGCACCCGTCGCGCTGTACTCAATGAGTTTAGGAGGTGCGGTGACCGCAGGCTCTCACCTGCGGGCCGCACCTCCAGAATGAGGGAGAAAGGTGCTCATCGGAGCGCCTTTCCTCCCGGTGCGCCCGCCCAGGATCGGCCCTGGAGTTGATAGAAGTATTAATAGGTTATTATAGCTGGATGGATGTTCCCTTTTATACCTAGGCGTTGGCTTATGGTTTTGTTTTAATTATAGCATTTATGCCACTTATATATTTATATACCATGGAATGATGCATACTGTTGGGGAAAATGGGGGAAGGGAGAAGGGGTGGGGAAAGGAAAGAATGTTTTTCTTTTTCTTTTCTCTCTTATATTATATCATCTAAAATAAGGCACTTAAGCCACTTACATAAAGTCATATATATTCTTATAAACAATGTGTGTTTCTCCCTCTTGCTTCTCCCTCTTCTCTGCTTCTGTTTTGGTTTCTTTACTATAATTCTATTACGTTAAATGTGGAGGAGACCTGCCCATTTGAGCCTCCCTACGTAGGGTTCTCTTTAGAGAGGCCCCTTGTTTTTCCTTTTTCTCCTCTTCTCTTGGTGGAGCGATGGAGGTGAGGAAGATTTTTTCCCCCGAATGGGTCGGGGGGGGGGGGGGGGTACAATGTTTCCGGTGTTATTTTTAGAACCGGTTTAGGGGTTATGTGTTCTGTGTATGTAATCAGTGTGTGTGATGTGATGTCTGGCAACCTGAATTTAAAAGTCCCGTTTAAACCAGATGTGTAGTATAACATTTGCGTCCTTAAACTCCAAAGGTTTAAATGCCCCACAAAAAAAGATTAACCTTAGTACCTTAGTAAATATGCTCTGCAAGAATAACCTAGAAGTGGGCTGCTGACAGGAGACACACTGGTGGGGGGGAGGATGCCCTGAGAATGCAAGAAAGGAGGTATCCTATAGTTTTCCAAACCTTGTCTTCTCAAAAGAAACAAGGGGTGGCTATTGTAATTTCGAACAGAATTAAGTTTGCACAAATTCATATTCTAAATGATGAAAACTGCAGATATGTAGACTGAATGATAAGATCTTCTCACTGTTAAAAAGATATGCTCCCAATAAGAGGCAGAAACACTTTCTGAACAGCGTATTGGATAGGGTGTAGGACCTTATCTATGGCACCTTTTGGTGCTTTGGGGACTTTAACTGTGTAGCAGATGCGGTTTTGGATAAAAAGGTGGCCATGGGAGCCAAGATAACCCCCTCTGTGAGAGGTCTTGCTAGATCATTCACAGAATCACTATGTAAATATAAACTGGATGACATTTGGCGTACCATTAGGCCAACAGATATAGAGTTTACTTACTTCTCAAACACTCACAGATCATACTCAAGACTGGACATGATCCTGAGGAGAGCATCTCATTTGAAGGATTGTATAAAGATTAGTATTGGGGCAGTGGCGTGGTCAGATCATGACCTGGTTTTTCTTGATTTTAGAGCGGATGCTCAAGGATATTTTCCAGCGTGGAGACTGAAAGATTCATTACTACTTAAAAATGAGAATCTGGAACATATACAAACAGTCTCACAGCAATTTTTTGATGAGAATTACCCAGGGGAAACTGAAATTGTATAAAGATTAATATTGGGGCAGTGGCGTGGTCAGATCATGACCTGTTTTTTCTTGATTTTAGAGAGGATGCTCAAGGATATTTTCCAGCGTGGAGACTGAAAGATTCATTACTGCTTAAAATGGAGAATCTGGAACATATTCAAACAGTCTCAATTTTTTTATGAGAACTACCCAGGGGAAACTATAATCTCGACTGTCTGGTGTGCCTATAAGTGCGTAATGTGAGGACATCTAATTAAACTAGACAAAAGAGCAAAAAGGATTAGTGGACATAGTCTTTCCCAGATTTACATTAGATTAAATGATTCAACACAAACTAATAAAAAAGCTATACAATCAGACACGACAGAAGAGATTACCAGAGTGCAGAGACAAATTCAGGCATTTCTTCTAGAAAGCGAAAATAAAATTATAGGACAGATGAAACAAAAATGATACTATCAGGGGAATAGAATTAACAAATTAACGACAGACCAACTTAAAAGAAATAACTTAACCCCTTCATGACCAGACTGTTTTTGGAATGTTGTGCATTCATGACCGTGGCTGTTTTTACACTTCTGAGGTGTTTGTGTTTAGCTGTAATTTTATTATTTGTTATTTGCTGTACCAACACATATTATATATTGTTTTTTTCAGGACAAGAAGGGCTTTCTTTTGTTTATATCATTTATATTATTATGAAAAAAAAAGAAAAATATGTTGAAAAATGTAAAAAAACCACTTTTCCTGACTTTTATTTGTAAAATCTTTTACTAAGCTACAAAAGCAAATAAAAAAACCTGCTAATTAGATTCTAATATTGGTTCTGAGTTTAGAAATACCCAATGTTTATATGTTTTTTTGCTTTTTTTTTAATGTTGTATTGTAATAAATACAAGTAGCACCTAGCTGTTTTAAAACCATTTTTTCCAACATTTGTGTTACTGACATTGTAACATCGATATTAGACATGCATTGCTGAATCAGCCCCGCATGTACACATTTGTTTTTTTAAAGTAGACATCCCAGGGTAGTCAAATTGGGGTATTTTGACACTTTTCATGCAGTAATTTTCCCACCAATCTTTGACAAGTTTTGGCGTAGTCATTTTTTTGTGTTTTTTTCGCCACACTCTTTGTATTTAGGTAAGAATTTAAAGGGGTTGTTCTGTTTTTTTTTGCCAAACAACACACCAATATATGTTAAGCAACTTCCCCTGAGTATAGCGGTACCCCACATGTATAAGTTTGCTAGTGTTATGTGGCAGGTAAAGGGACAAATTTAGGATACGGTCATTGCAGCTTTAAAACATGTATTTATTATGTAATGCTTGTGACTACATTTCCTATCATGCTCAGCCAGCCAAAAGTGACCGTAGCATCATAGGGAATGTAGTCTATGGTAGGAAGCACAAATTGTTGCTATCCTTGCTATCCTGCGGCTGCATGGATGATATATCCAGCTGCTGCGGGCCCCTATCTACTGTTGGGGGGCCAATGCAAGGCACTTTTTTTTAATATAAAATATCCATAGAGGACCACCAACAGACCTAACATGTCACTGGTCCTCTATGGATTAACGTCTTATTTTTATTTAATTTAATAGTATTTATTTATTTATTTTATTTTTATTATTATTATTTATTTAATTAATTGTATTTACTTTTTTATTTATATTAGACTCTAACTTTATCCCTAGGGTTATGGTTAGTACAAACCCTAATTCTAACTCTAGGATTAGGGTTTTGATGATCTCTAACCCTAACCCAAGGGTTAAAGTTAGCAAAATAAAAATATAAATATATATTAACGACAGACCAACTTAAAAGAAATAACTTAACCCCTTCATGACCAGACTGTTTTTGGAATGTTGTGCATTCATGACCGTGGCTGTTTTTACACTTCTGAGGTGTTTGTGTTTAGCTGTAATTTTATTATTTGTTATTTGCTGTACCAACACATATTATATATTGTTTTTTTCAGGACAAGAAGGGCTTTCTTTTGTTTATATCATTTATATTATTATGAAAAAAAAAGAAAAATATGTTGAAAAATGTAAAAAAACCACTTTTCCTGACTTTTATTTGTAAAATCTTTTACTAAGCTACAAAAGCAAATAAAAAAACCTGCTAATTAGATTCTAATATTGGTTCTGAGTTTAGAAATACCCAATGTTTATATGTTGTTTTGCTTTTTTTTTAATGTTGTATTGTAATAAATACAAGTAGCACCTAGCTGTTTTAAAACCATTTTTTCCAACATTTGTGTTACTGACATTGTAACATCGATATTAGACATGCATTGCTGAATCAGCCCCGCATGTACACATTTTTTTTTTAAAGTAGACATCCCAGGGTAGTCAAATTGGGGTATTTTGACACTTTTCATGCAGTAATTTTCCCACCAATCTTTGACAAGTTTTGGCGTAGTCATTTTTTTGTGTTTTTTTCGCCACACTCTTTGTATTTAGGTAAGAATTTAAAGGGGTTGTTCTGTTTTTTTTTTGCCAAACAACACACCAATATATGTTAAGCAACTTCCCCTGAGTATAGCGGTACCCCACATGTATAAGTTTGCTAGTGTTATGTGGCAGGTAAAGGGACAAATTTAGGATACGGTCATTGCAGCTTTAAAACATGTATTTATTATGTAATGCTTGTGACTACATTTCCTATCATGCTCAGCCAGCCAAAAGTGACCGTAGCATCATAGGGAATGTAGTCTATGGTAGGAAGCACAAATTGTTGCTATCCTTGCTATCCTGTGGCTGCATGGATGATATATCCAGCTGCTGCGGGCCCCTATCTACTGTTGGGGGGCCAATGCAAGGCACTTTTTTTTAATATAAAATATCCATAGAGGACCACCAACAGACCTAACATGTCACTGGTCCTCTATGGATTAACGTCTTATTTTTATTTAATTTAATAGTATTTATTTATTTATTTTATTTTTATTATTATTATTTATTTATTTAATTGTATTTACTTTTTTATTTATATTAGACTCTAACTTTATCCCTAGGGTTATGGTTAGTACAAACCCTAATTCTAACTCTAGGATTAGGGTTTTGATGATCTCTAACCCTAACCCAAGGGTTAAAGTTAGCAAAATAAAAATATAAATATATATTTTTTTTAATAAAAAAAAAACCTGGGGGGGCCTGGATGGGCTTGGTGGGACCAGGGGTGACTTCCAGCACTATATTTAGTCTCTCCCTGCCCCACGATCGCTGTGGAGCAGGGAGAGATTATAGCTGTCAAAGCAGGCAACTGCTTTGACAGCTATTAACATCCGGGCACTGTGATTGGCTGTCACGGTGCCCGGATGTTTCCGGGGGGGCCTCAACCGACATGGCTGAAGTGTCTCGATATAAGTGTCCTGGACCGTCATTGGTCACGAAGGGAGTTTTTCCTCATGACGGTCCAGGACCGTCATTGCTCACGAAGGGGTTAAGATATAGGATCCAGAAGATTGTTACTGAATCAGAGACATGTATTAGCGTATACAAGGTAATTGGGGTATTAGAGTACCTTAAAGGAGTAGGTCTGCCTAAGATCTCCCAGGACTTGAAAGAGTCTTTGGAAGGTGACGTCTTAGAAGTTGAGGTAAAAAAGGCAATAGAAAGACTGAAAATTAACAAAGCCCCAGATCCTGATGGTTATTCTAACTATTTTTATAAAAAACTAGGGAATGTTCTGACTCTTTATTTATTAAACACGTTTAATTCAGTTAGAGCATTACGAGCCTTCCCAGTGGATGCAGGCCATGATTACCCCCATCCTCAAGGCCAGGAAAGACCCTACTCGAGTGTCCAATTACCGACCCATCTCGTTAATAAACTCAGACACTAAAATTTACTCCTTCATTATTGAGGATAGACTGAAACCAATAATAACCTAAATAATTCATAAAAATCAAATAGGAATTGTCGAGGGAAGGCAAGCCTCAAGCAATGTTAGGAGGATTATTGACTTAGTGGATTACCTGACATATCAGAACCTCCCAGCGGTATTGGTATCCCTGGATGAGGAGAAGGCGTTCCACAGGGTCGATTGGCGGTTCCTAGAGGAGGCCGTTAGAGAGTACAATCTGGGAGGGAGGCTGATCGACTCTGTCATGGCCTTATACGCTACCCCTATAGCTCAAATAACGGGACAGGGTTATCGCTCTGACTGGTTCCATATTGATAACGGTACACGGCAGGGATGCCCCCTTGCCCCTTTGTTATATATTATGACTCTGGAACCATTGGCAGCAGAGAATAGGACTCCCAAATGTTAAGATTTTTGTACAGGCTAGCGCTCTAACTCACGTACACGCGATTCAGATTTTAGGGAGGAAGATTGGTTTAAGATGGAACAACATATTTTATCCCTAGATAACTTGGAGCATCTGATATGGATGCCCCAAAGGTAGGTTAAGGAGCAGATTGGAAGATCCGGTCTAACTTCATTGGAAAATAACTAAAAAAAGATTATTAGTGAAAGATAAGGTAGTTCCCTCCTCGCCTTTAAGGGTTTTACAGCATACCACAAGTGACCTAAATATGAATAACTGGGGTGAAGTATCGGACAAGAGAAAAGGAGACATTCTATGCAATGGTCGCATGAAATCACTAAACTTGCTTGTGAGCGAGTTTAACGTTACGGTATCAAAGAGGTTCTCCCTCTATAGAATTAAACATTATTTGAAAGCATCTTTGTCTAAAAGGTTAGAGTCCAAAGGTTCAAGGTTGATTTATCAATTATTTGACGTGAGTAAATGCC
This sequence comes from Pelodytes ibericus, assembly GCA_036172795.1. Taxonomy (NCBI): domain Eukaryota; kingdom Metazoa; phylum Chordata; class Amphibia; order Anura; family Pelodytidae; genus Pelodytes; species Pelodytes ibericus. Next base: position 96,277,605 of record CM069860.1, read on the forward strand.
CGGGAATAATGGGGAAAATTCGTAATAAGTTGGACCGAAAATCCCCGGTGACACTATCTCCTGCCTTGATAAGTTGGGAGAGGGAATTGTGTCTCTCCATACAACCTGATAAATGGTGTAAAATCTGGGTACTTCTCCAAACACAGCCATAATCTTTTTACATGTTGTATGTTTACTTGTTTGCTTCATAGAAATATTGGGTTCCTTGGTGAAGATTATTTATATTGAGATTGTGGAGATTGATTAAATAACTTCTGAAATAAATGATACAAGGATGACTTAAAAGGAAGAAAGAGTGAGGAGGATAGGAACAAAATAATTAAACGAAAGAGACACCAGTATAATCTAAATCATGGTGTACTCGAAGTCTAAGTGTCAAAAAAAATAAAAAAAAATAAAAACAATAAAAGTAAATTATTTGTCTCCATGATCGTATTGGGGTCATTTGAGATTTTAATACCCATATACGTAATATTAACCTTAGCCCAGAAAAAATCAAAGCTAGACCTTGTATATGTCCTGAATCAACTTATACCAGTTTGGTAAAAAATACTTACAAATTAGGAGATCAGATTAAATTAATTCAGAAATTATAACTAGAATTGTGACTGAAATGGAAGATCCAATCTTTGAGTAATTGGAAGTTGTGAAATGTACTTACAATAAAAGATCTAGTTGTGAACTGCAAGGTCAAAATCTTCGATCTTTTAGTCAATGAATTTCAGTTTCCTAGCCGGGACTATTTTACCTACTTAAAGGTGAACAATTACCTGGCTAATAAAGTTATAATTCAGAGTGGGTAATTATACAATCTGATGAGAGTTATTTTCCATTATAACAAAATTAAAAAATTTTTTTCTAAATGCACAGGATCGAGGACAATTGAGGGGCAAACAATTAGAATTCCTATTGCAGTTGAGAGCTGGAAAAGAGAACTAAACACTACAATCTTTGAGAACTAATGGTTCTTGTCCTTTCGTAGTGTGAAAAAAGTGCCACATGAGTCATCTTTATTTGAACCTCACTATAAAGTAATAAATAAATAGAACATGTTAATAATCTATAGTATGAGAAATGCTGTAGATGCAATGCTAAGAAACAAAACAACTTAGCACAAATGGAGGCATTGTCAGAATGTAGTTAGGTTGTGGAAGAAAGTGGAAGTTATTATAGGAATATAATGTCATATAAAATTACCAAGAAAAACAGAAGTGAGTTATAACATCTTGTGATATCAAAATACCTGAGAAGATGGGATAAGTGGATTGATGTAATAACTTGATAGATACATACTTGAGACTGTATAGTGGGACTCTCATGACTGTCATCATTTTATTGTTTCTCGTTTAATTTTGTTTTGTATGTTTAATCTGAATGGAGGTTTCGACTTATGGAGAACAAGACAGTTTTGTCACCAAACATATATATATTAGACATGTGCATTTGTTTTCGGACGAATGCATTTTCGTCCGAAAATAGCATTTTTGTCCATTCGTCCGAAAAACGAAGAACGAAAATGCTAAGCTAACGAAAGCCGAATTAACGAATGGTTAATAAACGAAAATCATTCGTTCATTCGTCCATTCGTAGTACTATTGCATTCTATAAGCCGAAATAGAGTCGGTTTATAGAATACAATAGCATTTAACTATACGGAGACAGAGTCTCCATTCATAAAATTATGAATGGAGACTTTGTCTCCATATAGTTAAAAGCCGACAGCCTATAAACCGAACGTTCGGTTTATAGACTTTCGGCTTATGGAATACATGTATTCCTATTGCTATTCTATAAACCGAACGTTCGGTTTATAGAATAGCAATAGGAATACATGTATTCCATAAGCCGACAGCCTATAAACCGAACGTTCGGTTTATAGGCTGTCGGCATTTTACTACACAGAGACAAAGTCTCCATTCATAATTTTATGAATGGAGACTCTGTCTCCGTATAGTTAAATGCCCACAGCCTATAAACCGAACGTTCAGTTTATAGGCTGTCAGCTTTTAACTATACGGAGACAAAGTCTCCATTCATATTTTATGAATGGAGACTCTGTCTCTGTATAGTTAAATGCCGACAGCCTATAAACCGAACATTCGGTTTATAGACTTTCGGCTTATGTAATACATGTAATCCTATGGCTATTCTATAAACCGAACGTTCAGTTTATAGAATAGCCATAGGATTACATGTATTCAATAAGCTGAAAGTCTATAAACCGAAAGTCGTTCGGTTTATAGACTTTCGGCTTCTAGAAAACATGTAGTACTATTGCCTTTCTATGAACCGAACGAGAGCCCCATTCATAAGAATTTCTTATGAATGGGGCTCTCGTTCGGTTTATAGAAAGCCAATAGTATTACATTGTATTTCTATAAAACGAACGAATTAAAATTAACGAAACGAAAATAATGAACGAATTTCGTCTGAAACGAATGCAGTAATGAACGAAATTCGTTTTAGACGAAATAAATAACATTTTCGTCCGAATGGACGAAAACGAAATGAAAATTTTAGTTTTGCACATGTCTAATATATATATATATATCCACCAATCAGTCATAACATTATGACCACCTGCCTAATAGTGTAGAGGCCCACTTGACACCAAAACAGTCCAGACCCCTTGAGGCAAGATGACTTCTGAATGTGTGCTGTGATATCTGGCATGAAGATATTAGCTGCAGATCCTTTAAGTCCTGTAAGTTGCAAGGTGGGGCCGCCATGGATTGCTTGTCAGCTCAGATGCTCAATTGGATAGAGATCTTGGGGGTTTGGAGGCCAAGTCAACACCTTGAACTCATGGTTGTGTTCCTCAAACCATTCTTGAATAATTTTGCTATGTGGCAGAGTGCATTATCCTGCAATCGGTGAATACTATTTCCATAAAAGGGTGTACATTGTCTGCAACAATGCTAAGGTAGGTGGTAGGGGTGAAAGTAACATTCAAATGAATGGCAGAACCCACGGTTCCCCAGCAGAACATTGCACAAATCATCCCACTGCCTCTGCTGGCTTGCCACATGATTTTCTAGTTGACTGTGCCAGGATATGTTTGAACAAATATTTTTTCTTCAGATATGTGGGACGGATTTGGGTACAAGGTTGGGCCCCAGTTATGCCAACATTTTTGTGGCAGAATAGGAAAAGCATCATGTTTGGACCAACTATCCACTGGGGGAGTGCCTGGTTCTCTGGCACTGCTACATTGACAATGTTTTGATTATTTTGAATGGCACACAAACCAAAAAGTGTGGTTTGTCATCATTTTAATAAATAGAAATGACTATGGCCTCAAGTTTATGGCCACGATTAATAAAACAAGTATAGATTTTTTAGATCTCTCTTTGTTCATCAAAGATTTGCACTCGCACCTTTTTCAAACCGACTGACGAGAGCCCCATTCATAAGAATTTCTTATGAATAGGGCTCTCGTTTGGTTCATAGAAAGGCAATACTTCTATACGTTTTCTATAAGCCGAAAGTCCATAAACCGAACGTTCGGTTTATAGACTTTCGTCTTATAGAAAACTTGTAGTAGTACAGTACATGTAATTCTATGTATTCTATAAACCGAAAGTCTATAAACCGAACGTTCGGTTTATAGACTTTCGTCTTATAGAAAACTTGTAGTAGTATTGTCTTTCTATAAACCGAACGAGAGCCCCATTCATAAGAATTTCTTATGAATGGGGCTCTCGTTCGGTACATAGAAAGGCAATACTGCTATACGTTTTCTATAAGCCGAAAGTCTATAAACCGAACGTTCGGTTTATAGACTTTCGGCTTATGGAATACATATAATCCTATTGCTATTCTATAAACCGAGTGTTCGGTTTATAGAATAGCAATAAGATTACATGTATTCCATAAACCGAAAGCCTATAAACCGAACGTTCGGTTTATAGACTTTCGGCATTTGGAATGCATGTAATAGTACTATTGGCTTTCTCTAAACAGAGACAGAGTCTCCATTCATAAATTTTTATGAATGGAGACTCTGTCTCTGTGTAGAGGAAGCCAATAGTACTATTACATTAATTCCAAATGACGAAAGTCTATAAACCGAACGTTCGGTTTATAGACTTTGGGCTTATGGAATACATATAATCCTATTGCTATTCTATAAACCGAACATTCGGTTTATACACTTTCGGCTTATGGAATACCTGTAATCCTATTGCTATTCTATAAACCGAACGTTCAGTTTGTAGAATAGCAATAGGATTACATGTATTCCATAAGCCCAAAGTCTATAAACCGAACGTTCGGTTTATAGACTTTCGGCTTATGGAATACATGTAATACTATGGGCTTTCTATAAACCGAACTAAAGTTCCCATTCATAAAAATGTATGAATGGGGACTCTGTTTCGGTTTATAGAAAGCTAAGAAGTTGAACGAATGAACAAATGGTTTAATATAAACGAAAATCATTCGTCCATTCGTGCTATAGTATTGCCATTACTATAAACCGAAATAGAGTAGGTTTATAGAATGCCAATAGACTTACATGCATTCCATAAACCGAAAGTCGTTCATTATGTCGGTTTATGGAATGTAGTGTACTATGCTATTGTATTCTATAAACCGACTCTATTTCGGCTTATAGAATGCCAATAGTACTACGAATGGACGAATGAACGAATGATTTTCGTTTATTAACCATTCGTTCATTCGGCTTTCGTTAGCTTAGCATTTTCGTTATTTGTTTTTTAAACTGGCAAGACATATAAAATACAGCACTTTATCAGTTGTAATTCCACTAATGTTTTGTATCTCCTTCAATGCCCCCCAGTATATTGGATGCACCATACGTTGAATGAAAGGATGTTGAAGGAAAGAATACTGGAGCATTTGTGAGGCTGCAATGTCTTTGTGTTGGAATAGACAAAATCACCCTCCATTGAAGAGGTGGGAATACCACCAAAACCCTCTCATAAAGAGAAACATAATGAATCTTTGAGCTAAAAACATTGGGTGGTGGTGGTCTTAACTCTGATTTGGACATTATGTCCTTTTATGATACATCAGCTATATTAGCCTCTATTGTGTGTGTTTTCTTCTTTTTTATACATTATTATTGACCACGATCAGGCATTGCCAAATGACAAATACATTAATATTGCGATTTATTCAACATAGGTTGTCTCTGTCCCTGCATGGCTGGTCTATATGTATTTATTTACTCAGAAGTAATTACATTATTTTTCTCTATTTATCCAATTTTTCACTTATAAATATTTCCATATATACATTTTTCATGAGATTTTCCCTTTTCTTGAATATTTTTTCCTATTTGTTCCTTTGATATTTTCCTATTTTTATTATTATTATTCATTAGTTTTCATCATTATTCATTGTGTACCTTTTTTAGTATTTATATTTATTTTTATTTTCATTTTTCTATTATCTTTTTTCATTTCTCTACATTTGTATCTTTATATGTATCCTTTCTGTATCTGCATTCTTTTCTCTCTTTTATTTTTTTTCTATTCATGTGCACTTTTATCTTCCTCTAGCTTGCCACATGATTTAATGGTCATAATGGTATGGCTGATTGGTGTGTATATCTAATACCCATGTTACATGAAGTATAGGTGTGATTTCAGTGTGATAAAACATGCTATGCTGTACGAGTATTTTAAATGCACTTGCCTTTTCTTTACCACATCCTTGGACCTGTTCTATCAACTAACATAACATATGGTTTGTATTGATTTCATGAACGTTTGCCTATTACCTGTGGGCATTTCATTTTTATTTTCCATATGATTTTGGCTTTCCTTCCATATTTATGTGCTATTTATTGTGTGGCCGACATCTTCTATAGGATAAAACAGTGATTTAGAGGTTACCACTACTTCAATGTATTTCGTATTGCATTCGGTTTCAGAATCAATCGATGTGAAAAATTGTCTAGTGCCTATATTTATAGTCAGATCAGGGTATATTTTGTAGTTCGGATTTTGGCTCCTGATGTGCCCTGAATCTTTCCAAACTTTGGGACAATTATTTTGGGTCTGAATTTTGGTGTACATTGGGTAAAACCTTTTATGTATGCAGATGTGTACTCTATATTGAAAAAGTGTTTGATGCTTCCTAACATCATATTCCTGTCAGTTTCTGCCTTTCTTCTTCTGCTTGCTCCTGAGGGGCTTAATATCATTGTATTTCAGAAGCAATCTGCGTTATCTTTTTTTTTCATGTGGTAGCTGCATTGTGCTTTGGAAACATGCATACAAGATAAGCTTTTTAAAACTTGTGCACCTCACCTTTTCACTATTGTTCTATGTTTTATGGCGCTGTACTTGAGGGGTTCATCATTTTTGAGTGGTTGCTTTATTTTAAACTATATAAAATATATAAATTATCACAATATTCACCTTCTGCATGTATTATTTATACTGTGAATTTACAGAATACAAAATTATAAAAAAAAAACTCTAAACATTGTGATAACAGAATTATAAGCAAATGCATAACTTAAGAGTAAAATGTGTTTTAGATGAGTTTGCAGTGTTTTCTGTTTGATATCACCTTGTGGCTTGATATCCATATGTTCACAATAACATGTTACCACAGACAGACAAAGATTAGTATGTTTATATACAAACAAAACAGCTTACCACTTTTAAGAGGTTAGTGGTGTCTTAATATAATCCAGAAATAAAAAGCATTAATGAAGCAATCCTCAAAGCAAGAGCACTGGCTTATAAAACTGAATTTTGTGGTACTACTTTGGACTATATTCTTGATTTACTTGAATTTAGACATTGTTTGTTGTTTAAGTGGTCCTGGATGCCAGTGTTCACTACACCTGCTGTCTTAACCAAGAGCCATACGACTGTTGTCTATGTAAGATGCTACTTTTTTATTAGCATTTATTCTTTGCTTCCTAAAGAGAGCTTCCTTTCCCATTTTGTTTCCTCAGATTAGTACATAAGGGTGCCCTTTTATTCCTTAAGGGCAAGAAACCAAGAAACAATATAATATTCCATCACCATCAGTAATTACTGCACTATATATTATGTAATTGTTTGTCTTTACATGTATTCATTGAGAGGCATCTGTAATGAAGGATGATATATGTATAAATATATATATATATATATATATATATATATATATATGTGTGTGTGTGTGTGTGTGTGTGTGTGTGTGTGTGTGTGTGTGTGTGTATATATATATGTATTGGTTTTGGGGAGCCCTCTATTTTCAGAGCGGTTGCTGTTCACATTAGCTCCTGCTGGTCAGGTGCTTCCTTTATTTATTTTTTACATATAAAAAGGAGCAGGCAAACATGGCCAGATGGAACACAACATGGAACACAACAGCAAATGGAGGAAGAGCAGACAAAAGGAAAATGGCAAGTATTCGTCATAGATACTACATGAAATTGGAAATGTTTAATTACCCACCTGTAACCCTTAACCTAATTCTAACCCTTACCTTAGATCTAGGGTTAGTAGATCTAGGGTAAGCTTTTTCCTTTTTTCTTTATTTTCCACTATAATGTTGCTGATTGCCTGTAGGGGCAGTCAGGCAACCGTTTTCAGAGTGATGGAAGAGATTTTTTCTTATCATTTCCATGGCTCTCTGCTGGATCCAGGGCACGCCATATTGGAGGAGCATTCTCCTCTTCAATATGGCACCCGCAACCACCGGGTGATCACAGTGCCCTGTGGGCAGAGAAGGGTGTTGCATGATGCTTCAATCATACATTCCAACACCTTTAATGCATAGTCAGTGAAAGCCGATTACTGCCTTCAGTGAAAGCCGATTACTGCCTATGCGAGTTTAAATATGATCACATTCACGGTGATTCTCAGAGGAAACAAACAGCCTCTGAAAATAACTGCCAGCATTAAAACTTAGAATGTATATATACGTCTTCATGGTCCTCAAGGACCATGCTTTTCAGGATGTAAATACACATTCAGGGGGTTAACTGCTGCACATGTACCCATGACATTGGTATTACATTTTGCGGGGTCATGCAATGCTGTGTAACATCATATGGCATACATCACTCTGTTGCCATTTGGCTCAGCCTCCTAGCGTCCATGGACATACTTTGCTGAAGTTAGTAAGTATGTTATTCTATTGCTCTATCTAGATGGCCACATATATCAAGGTGGTACTTCCTTAACAGCTGTTACCTCATACCATAGTTTATTTTTCCATTTTAAAATCAATTGCAGAATGATGTGTCTTGCTATAAATATTTTCCCTGCTCAAAATGACTGACATTGCTTTATATTATTAATAGATTACTTAAAGCATTATTAGTTTTAAATTCTTAGTAGGTCTCACATTTCTGCTGGTCTTACACTCAGTCAACCCTAATATTAATCATGAATTATCAGCTTCATTAGCTTGACTCATTAAATTCCCTTGTTACCAACCTGTAATGAATGTCAAGGGCATTTTAAAGACTACGTAGAGCATGGTCTAATCATAGGGAAAAGTTAATATTCATCAATAGTTAATGTTCCTGGGGTGATCTCTCTTATGAAGCTCTTTCTATGTTGTAGAACAGTAAAGGTACAATATGTAGCCAATCTAATAATTTATTTAAAAACATAATTGAGATTACAATTTAAAAATTATAATTTGAAAACCAATATATTGTGACGACTGTAAGAGATCTGACTATTAGCAAGCAGATAATAGATCAATAGCCCCATTATTGCATAATTACATATGAAACATTTACATACTGTTTTGTAAAACATATACATAAAGTTCAATGCATAAGCATTAAATAATCAGCAACAATTGTCAAGTACACTGAATAACTTGAGTCAACTCAACTATACCAGATAGCGTGAGCAAGCATGGTTGCTTTACAATTTGAGTGTGAATCTTTTGGGGGACATTTTAACCCATATTGCTAAATTAAATTACACTATGTTTGTTTTATGTGTTTTCTGTTTGCATGTATGTACCTGTTGAACCTCCTGAAGGATAATACTGTCACAGATACAAATATAATTATTGATAATTTTTTTTTGCAAACTAAACACCTGGTGTTGATTATTTAATGTGCAAGTCATGTACTTTAGTTATATGTTTTACTGTTTAGTACATAGGTGAAGTATATAGAAAACCCCCCATAGTACATTTTTTAAAAAAAGCATCAATACTAAAGTGAATGAGATGTGCTACACAAAGTTACCTCCTTGATTGAAAAGAGTGATAGCACTCTCAGAAATTTATATATGTATATATATATATATATATATATATATATATATATATATTGTGACAAACCTGTTCCTGTTGGCATAGGTTTATCTGGGATCTGGGATACCGCACAGTCTTTCTCAGAAATACAAAGTCATCTCCAGAAGCGATGATACGTTTTCCAAATGCACAGCTCTGTTTATTTAAAGTTGCAACAAGTCACAGATCACAACATTCTTTAGAACAAACTCTGTACAACACTTGTCAACCTCTCTTTCCGGTTTTTTAACCCCTTAGGGACAAAACATTTTTACCTTGACTTTAACTTTGTGACAATGGCTGTTTTGACATTCCTGGGGTATTTGTGTTTAGCTGTACCACTATGTTCATCATAGCTTATAATTTACACAAATTACAGGAAGAGCAGAGAGAAGACGACGGATAAGATAAGTCCTTTGCCGTTTAAACAAAAGTTAACTTACTTACCTGTGTATCTAAAACTGTGAATACCTGGGAAAGTGAAGGCGAGCTTCACTTTGGCGGGCAGCCTGAAGAGGTGCAGAGCAGGGATTTGGTGAGGGGTGGGTAGGGAGAGAAGAGAGAAGGGAAAGGAAATATACAAGGGAAGGAGAGAGAAAGCGAATAGAGAGGGGAGCCAGAAAAAAAGGGGAGAGGACAGGAGGGAAGGAGAAGAAAGAAGGAAGGGGGAAAAGGGAAGGAGAGAAAGAGAAAAGAAAAAGAGTGACTAAAATGGCCTCCAAAAGACAACAATAAATTAAACAAACTACAAAAAAAGACAAAAAACAGGAGAAACAGGAAAATAAAATGGAAAAACGCCTGTCTTTCTCTTCCCACCAAACCGGTAGACAAACACTAGAGACTCCAATAGGAGTGGATAAAAGTATAAGTCCCCACTCTAAAGACTCTGAAGCACTTATAGACTCCCCTAATGGAAATATATCACATCCCCAAAACTCAACATTACCAATCACCTTGGACCATCTAACAAAATCCTTAGATACACAATTTGAACGCATTAAACAAGAAATTGAAAGCAATATCAGCAGCCTAAAACAGGATCTGTTGGCCTGTGGCCAAAGAGTTAAAAGAAATGAAGAAAGAATAGAGGACCTAAACGTTCAAACATCCTCAGTCCGAGATCAAATTCGACTTTTGAAAAATAAAAATGACGCATTGGAACAAAAAATTTCGGATCTAGAAGACAGGTCGAGGCGAAATAATCTGAGACTGAGAAACATACCCGAGGCTATAATAAATGACAAACTAGAAGATTTTGTAATGGAATTTATTCATAAACTAGGAGCGGATGGATGTAGCCATAGGGGTTTGCTGGAGAGATGCCATCGGACCTAAAGGCTAACAAACTTACCCACACACCTACCCAGGGATGTCATCATAAGCTGCACCTCATACAAAGTAAAAGAGAGTATTTTAAAACTTAAAAGAGAGAAACGTCTGGAAGAACTGTATGACTCAATCGCCATATTCCCAGACTTGTCATACCAGACTAGAGTTCAAAGAAATAAATTTTCCCCTATGACGGCTATCCTTAGATCACACAACATACAATATAAGTGGGGCTTTCCCTGCAGGATCATGGTATTTTATGAAGAGGAACTTTTGCCCTTTGACAACCCGGCAAAGTTGGAAAAATGGCTGATGGATAGGAAGATGGATTAGGGATAATATACGGAGAGAGAGATAAAGTATTTTTTTTTCTCCCCCCTCATTGTCCTCACCGGGCATACGTTATAAATAGATTAAGATATTAACTTATGTTACACTACACCTATAGCACAACACTAAGAAACCTAGACCTCAATTGGCGGTTGTAGATCTAGGGAAATACACGACACATAGTTAGACTGAATTAATATAAGCAAAAATATATCGTGCCCTAAACAGCCAAAGCAATAAGTTAGACACAAGGGTTATAGGGTTAGACACACGGATGTCACTGATAGAGGAACACGGGCTGACCACAAAGGTATGGAATAGATCACCCACAACAGAAGGGGCCCTCAATTGGGGGAGAGGAAGGAAGGTAGGAGATATAACTCTATATCAATCACGTATAAATAACAAATAATAGATACCTTAGGTTTTGTAATGAATATAGTAATTTGATATAAAAGGGAAGATATATAGAAGGAGATTAAGATATTAACCTAAGGGATTTTTTTTTTCTCCTCTTCACTACATTTATAGCACAACACTGAAAGAAACCTAGTCCATAATTAACGGATGTTGATCCAGGGAAATACACGACACAGAGTTAGACTGAATTTAAATAAGCACAAATATATCGTGCCCTAAACTGACAAAAGAAATAAGCTAGACACAAGGGCAATAACATAAAGAATTCAAAGATAGGCGAACTTGGCCCGACCATAAAGGTACGGAATAAGACCACCCATAACAGAGGGGGCCCATAATTGGGGGAGAGGAAAGGTAGTGAGGTATAATCGTATATATCAATAACCATATTAAACAGATAATAGACACTCCAGGTTTTGTAAGGAATATAGTAATACGACATAAAAAGGGAAGAGATAAATAGAGACCAATGGCAACCCCTAAGTAAGGAGTCGCTTTTTTTTTTTTCCTCTCTCTCTCTCTTTCTCTCTCTTTTGGACTCATGATTTTCTTACCTATCCCTGAGAATAAACGGGGAAATAACCAAATAATCAAACAGGGATGGGGGAAAAAAGAAAAAAGGAAAAATTATAGAAAAGACCAAAGCCGCCGCTTTTAGTCTCAGCTCCTGAATTCATCACAGCGATAAATTATTCAAGCTGTGCACGGCTAGACATAGCCTTGGCACAGGAAAAACCCAGGCAGGGGCCTGGTGGGTCTATGTTTTATGTTTATATTTGTTTGTTTTTAAGATGACTCCACACAGAACTCCATATCAGAATCCGAAAAAAAAGTAAAATATTCCCGCACTCATTAAATGATGAGATTTGCTTCTCTGAATGTGCGAGGTCTTAACTCGCCACAAAAAAGATCGCTTTTACTGAATCTTCTACAAAAAGAACATTTAAATATTATAGGTCTCCAAGAAACCCATTGGATCAAGGAAGAAGAATTAAGACTAAAATCAAGCCGATTCCCTACAGTAATTTGCTCTTCTCTGGAGAAAGATAAAAAAAGGGGAGTTGCTCTCCTCTTCTCAAAGGACATTTCCCTGAATGTTAAACACATGGAGAAGGACCCGGAAGGAAGATTCGTTATAGTAGTAGGAGAAATCAACCACACTATTTATACGCTGGCAAAGATCTATGCCCCAAACCACTCTCCTATGAGGTTTATCTCTGGGGTCCTCAAAAAGATTGAGAAAATCAGACAGGGAGCAGTGATATTGATGGGGGATTTTAACGCTGTCATGGAACCGTCTAAAGATAAAAAAAAAAAAAATCAGGATCTAATCCAGATAAAAATACTAATAACACCTCTAGAAGATTGAGATCCATAACGGAAAAATGTCAACTGTTCGATGTCTGGCATATATTTCATCTGAATGAAAATGATTTTACATGTTTCTCAAAGTCCCACTGTGCGTACTCGAGGATCGACATGATACTGACCAGCATGGGTTTAACTTATCAAATCAATAAGGTATATATACACGAAGTCACATGGACGGACCACAATTTAGTAATTATGTTGTTAAAAAATGACAATAGAAAACTTCAAAGTGACTGGAGGATAAATAGCAAACTGTTACTAGCGGAAAAAAATAGGAAATACATACAAACGGCAGCAGAACATTTTTTCCATGAAAATTGACACTCTTACAAAACCCCTGCCATCCTCTGGTGTACTTTTAAGTGTGTTATCAGAGGGCACCTAATTAAATTAAGTAGCCAAGAAAAAAAAAGAAGAGAATTGAGTTTGTCAGAACTGTACATTCGTTTGGCTACACATTCCCAAGCTAATAAACAATCACCGACTTAAGAAAATACTGAAATTATACAAAATAGCACAGGATAAACGAACAACTGATTGAGAAAATTAATAAAAATCTAGATATACTGAAAACAAAATTGTACTATAAGGGTAATAAGCCAGATACCATCCTGATCAATAAACTGAGAAACAGAAGAATGTCTAGCAAGATATCGAAGATTAACTACAATGGAGAAATTATCCTCAGGGCGGAAAAAATAGGACAGGCATTTGCTCACTATTATAAGACCCTGTATAACTTACCTAAAATAGAGATCAACACACAATCACATCTATACTTTGAAAACAAGCAATATAAACAGGTGACTCAAGAACAGTTATCCTGGCTAAACCTACCCATCTCAGTAACATAAATCCAGAGAAGCATAGAGAAGTTAAAAAAAAAAAGAAAGCGCCAGGTCCCGATGGATTTGACAACTTATTTTATAAAATCTATAAAGAAGTTATCAGCGGGGAATTGAGAGACATGTTCAATGATTTCATGCAAAAATCATCCCAGAAGAAATATTAAAGGCCAACATTGTGGCAATTCTAAAACAGGGGAAGCCCTCTGAGGAGGTGACAAGTTATAGACCAATATCCCTTCTGAATATAGATTCTAAACTCTATGCAAGTATCCTAGCCGAAAGAATGAAGACAGTGATAAAAGGATTGATCCATAAAGACCAAGTGGGGTTCGTTCCTGCACGCACCTCCTCGAGCCATATACGAAGACGTCAAGTCAATGAGAAGTCCAGTTATCCCACCCTTACTCTCTCACTGGATGCCGAGAAGGCTTTTGATAGGGTGGGATGGAATTTTATAGATGAAACCCTAACAGCTTTCGGATTTTATGGACCAATCAAAAAAGCTATAATGGCATTGTACTCAAGTCCATCAGGCAGAATTACTGGGCAAGGGATACAGTCGGACTGGTTTGGTATCACAAATGGCACCAGGCAAGGATGTCCGCTCTCCCCTCTTCTATATGAACTTACGGTCGAATCACTGGCAGAAGAGATCAGAAATAACCCAAAAATATCAGGTCTGGAGATACATAAGCAAGCATTAAAAATAATGCTATATGCGGACGACATATTGATAATAATAAAAGACCTGCTGCTATCCCTAAAATAATTAATGTCTATTACTGAAAAATACAGCTCTTTCTCCAACTATAAACCGAACTGCGAAAAAACTACAGCTTTGACAACAAACATTCCCAAGAAGGATATGGATCTTCTCCAAAATAAATATAACTTTAACTGGTCACAAACCTCTTTCAAATATCTGGGCATCACTATCACCCCAAACCCGGCAGATATGGTGGAGAACAACATTATGCCTTTCATACGGGAGACCAACATAAAACTGAAGAAATGGAAAAACTTGGAAATTTCGTGGAGCGGGAAAATCAATACAATAAAGGCTTACATATTGCCTAAACTGACCTACATTCTCAGGATGATTCCGTTGGAGGTCCCATATGGATGGATAAAGATGATTCAATCCTTTTTCTCTAAATTCATTTGGTCAGAGAAGAAGGCACAACTCAATTATCAGCTAATGTCGCGGAATAAAAATGAAGGAGGAATGGGGGTACCAGAAGTCCAGGAGCAATATCATGCCATAACCTTACAACATATCCTATCTACTATAAATGGACAGAATACGGAAGAATGCTGGTTTGAACTGGAATCCGATACCGTGAAGGATAAAGGAGGGATCCTCCCTCTCTTTTGGCAGTTGGAGAGAGCTAACATAGGCAGGCGAGAATGGGTCGATTGCTTAATTTTAAAGCATCTTATAAAACAATGGGAGGGCATTAGGAAACGGGCAGACTTAAGTAACAAGATCCCCATAAAGCTACCTCTTCATACTTTGTCAGTGTTAATAGAGAATCTAAACATTAAATCCTGGATAAGTTGTGGAATCCCCAAGATCTCAGATCTGTGGTATGATAGTGAATTTGCCTCCTTTACCAACTACAAGCGAGATTCAATCTATGCTCAAAGGAAGTCTTCACCTATATGAGGATAAAAAGCTACATAATAAACTACGGGAAGGTAAGAGGGAGTCCTGAAAAAAGCCAGAAACTGATAAAACTAATTGAGAGAGACAACCCAAACAATATGACAACCAATTGTCTAAAGTTCTTGAAAGAGATCAAAGAAGAATACATTCCGCCGGCCATACATAAGTGGGGGAGGGATCTTCAATTAAATATCACGACGAAAGAATGGATCGACTCATTGCAGACAATAAACAAACATGTACACTGTCTTAACATTACTGAATGTTGCTTCAAACTCTTTAATAGATGGTATAGATTACCAGCAGACATAGTGAAAATGTACAAAAATGCATCTAATAAGTGCTGGAGATGTGGTACATATGTTGGATCCCTAGCCCACATATGGTGGGAGTGCCCGCGGATAATGAAGACATGGAAAGAGGTTTTTTATAGATCTAATAGGATTCTGGGCGAAGAAATACCAAAAACCCCCGAATTAGCGCTATTACATCTGCATTTCCCCCAACTGGAAATCGAAAAAAAGATTGTTTTACTTCATATTCTAGCAGCAACAAAAATAACAATTGCAAGAAACTGGAAATTCTCAGAATCCATTTCTTGGCCTAACATCGCAGAACAACTTCAATTTCAGATCAAGATGGAAAGAGGAATAACTGCCCAATTCTGTGTTAACAACGGAAAATACCAAATGTGGAATAAATGGTTGAAGATTGTCAGGGAAACCCTTTAAATCTCGAGGGAGAGATCAGGGAAGAGAGAGGGAGCCTAAGGGAAGAAGAAAAGGGGAGGGAGAGGAAGAAGGGAGGAGGAAGGGGACAGAAAGAAGAAGAAAGAAAAAAAGGAAAGAAAAAGCGATAGTCTAAGAGTCATAAAAAAAAATTCATCTCGTCAAATTGTGAGTCAATCTGTCTTGAAAGTCACGTCCATAGTTAAACACGACATTTCCATAAAATATGAATGCTTATAACCTAAACGCAATTCGAGAAAATAGTACCCAATTAGTCTGCGCACTAAAAGATACTAAACTAATTTTAGTGCCGAATATGTCATGTCTATAACTCACTCGGATAGAAAGAGAGAATTTACAAAAGATCACCTATATAGTATATAGTAGGATATTCACTATACTAATAAGAGGATATGGATAGTTAGTCTTTTTCTTTTAATTAGTCTTCAATAAAGATTTCTCAACAGACACAAGGATGACTAAAAAAACAATACAAGAGAGAACCGACGGTTTAAACAATACTAACCTCGATCTCCTTTAAAGTCTGAGTGTTTAAAAAAAAAAATATATATATATAATTTACACAAATCATTAAAAAACACCTTATCTAAATAGTTTCTAAATGTTGTCCCGAGTTCAGAAATATGCTTTCCATATTTCTTTTGCGAGTTATGGTGCAAAAAATGTTTTTTTCCTATATTGACCTTTTGACCCCAACTCGAACCCTAAATTCAACCCTAACACGAAATTTAACCCCAACTCTAACCCTTATGCTATCTCTTAATATATTTTAATTTAATTTTAACCCTATCCCTTATGCAAAAAATTATTTAATTTTAACCCTATAAGCTAATCTAACATAATACTAGTTTTAAGCTACTTAAATCTTTTTTTTTTTTTTTTAACATTGAAATGTTACTTGGCTACCTCTAGGGGCAGTCAAACAGCATATTCAGAGCGATGGAAGTGAATTTACTTTCACTTCCGAAGCTCAGACCACCAGATGGCATAGCCATATTGACGGAGCATGCTGCTCTGTCAATATGGCTCCCACGATCGCTCCGATATAGGGGCGATTGTGGGTGCCCCAGATAAGAGATTTCAGTACTGGCTATTGCCTCGACATCGAGGCAATAGACCAGCACCGTTAAAATTGTTTTTACGACCGTTGATCGTAAAAATCGGTTGATTCACCGCAGGACGTGCCAGACATGTCCATTGTCGGGAACAGAGTTCCCGGCAGGACATGCCTGACACGTCCATTGTCGCAAAGGGGTTAAACACACTAGGCCCAGACCATCATTTTCCTGTCTGGTAAATAGCTCCCTCTATTAGACACAGGTGAGCTTAATCACCCTGCTTTCAGCATCCAGCAAACAAAACCCAGCCAGGACTTTGTATAGTCACTCACCGTGAAAGTGGGATGGAGAACCGGCCCACCCTGCTCTTCCGGATACTCTACCCTAGGGACCCAAAACACACATTTTACCATTATAAGGTGCAAGAACCTTAAATATATTTCCCTGGGGCTGTGTTTTCCCACTCTGAAGGGTAAAAACAATGCAATATTCTTGGTGCTAAACACACACTTTTTTCACCATACCTTGTACTCTGTCATAATATATATTTTATAGTCATTTTTATCTGTTTTTATTTTATTTATGCAAGTGTTTTTTAACCTTTTTTCTGTGTGTCTATATATATATATATATATATATATATATATATATATATATATACACACACACACACAGTAAAAGGTAAAAACATTGGCAAAAAAGAAATAAAAACAGATAAAGATGACTTTAAAATATAACTGCCAATGTATAGTGAAAAGTGTGGGTTTGTGACACATTGAGTTGATAATGCAATCAGTATAATCTGCAGAGCAAAAAACAAAGGAGTGGGATAATTTTCAGTGATAATGGGCAAAAGCTGAAATAGCCGGCCCTTATAGAATGTAACCTACTCGGGAGAGGAATAACCGTTTTTTGCTTGTTTGCACCATTACATGGAAACCTCTCCATTAGCATATCAGACTGGTCCCGCCCATAAAGGCAGTCCAGATCCAAATTTGCTGGCAGGTATCCTCTGCACGAAGAATACAGCAACGACAGATGCTTGTTAAGGCCTTCATTGGCCTTGTCAGTGTGGTATAGCCTCTAGATGAAGCAAGCTAGGGACCCATGTCTGGGCATACCACAATAACTCATTGACACAAAAAACAAAGGTGTGGGATCTGTGGAACAAAAATAGAACAACAGTAAAAATACAGTGGGTTTGAGATCACACATAGTAATCAGGAAATTCCATGAAATATAGGAAGCTAAAATGTAATAACTGTAACCAAATGAATCAATGTGCAGTGGATAGATAAGCACATTCACTAAATAAGCTCCTATATACTAAGGAGCGTAGAAACAGGTACAGAGAGGGCATGCTTGCATACTTGTCACAATAGATTCAGCCTCCTTGGGAATGTTTTAAGGGAAACCCGCCTCTCCTCCATCATGCGTTATAGGAAAAATTTGGAAATCCTCTGATGAGCCTTTTGGAATCAAGAAGGATTTTTTTCCCAATTGAAATTTCGGAAATAAGGGTGAAGTGATGTATGTTCTTTTGGATCAACAAAGATTAGGAAAAGGGTTGAACTTGTTGGACGCAAGTCTTTTTTTAACCTAAACTACTATGTAACTATATGTAATTGAGCCGATTTGTTTCTTTGGTACTCTTTAGTCAGATGGCTATAGTGTCAAACAGGTCTATTGCAATGGACTTCTCCAAATTTGAAGTTCAGCAAACACATTTATTTCTCAATAGCACTAATCTAGCACTGTATTTTTAGCACTTTATATAATTATTTGTGAGCACTTTAAGCATTTGCTGCACATTTTTGTATAATTATATTGTAAATTTTGTCTGTTAAGCAGCAATTTTCACTTTCATAATTGTAGTTTGTGAAACAGCACAAAGGAATGCTCTAAAACCAGAAACAGAGCTATTCTAAAAAAAGAAAAAAAATGATAAAGGCACAAGGAATATTTTGCACATATTCATTATGAGATTTTTAAAAAAGAATCATTATTCAGTATCATAATATATCCAATATTCAGTTATCACTGCCCAGCTCACAAATTTTAAAAAGCTAAATGCATTTTAGACAAATGATGGATTGTGATGCTAATGTGTTCCAGCTAATGTAGTTGCTTCAATATTATCAGCAGACACATAAGTTCAAATTTTAAGGCTCCATTATTTTAAGCTGCAAAAGATTCAGTGAATATGTCATTATTATTAAAATCGTATAGTCATGAAGTTTGGAGGTAATTCAAAGAAGACCCCAAGGGCTACACATCATGGAGAAAATAGACATGGAAATAATGACTTACATAGAAGCCATAGCCAAATAATTTTCCATTAGACTATTCATGGATTTTATTTTATTTGTACCTGTGTGTCTTTTAACCGGCAACAGAAATCCCCTAAAAACAAATATTTGTGCCATCAAATTGAGTGTGCTAAAATATTTAAATGTGCTGCAAGCAGTTCATTACACTTTGAAGTGTGATAGGTACACAAAATGTCATTGAACATAGCATGAACTGAGAACTGAAGTAATATTAAAGAACATACTGTGTTTCACCATTTCAGGAAAAGCAACAGGACTTCAAAAATAAAAATATAAAAATGCAAAAATAAAGTATTTATCTATTAAAAGACAATTATATATATCAACCTATAACTTTCTTGTGTATAAATATTAAACTAGATTTAAACATATTTGCAGGGGTCTATCTTATTCTGCAAAAAAAAAAATAGGGATAGTTTGAAGAAATATGACCATTCATGTAAGACTGCTGCATCTTTTTATGACTGTTTAAATGTAATACAAAACAGGTGCCAGTAAGCGCACTGTTAATATGGGTTTACAGTAGATGCATCACTCCACCCTCATTACATCAGTGATCAGTCTGATCCAGTGAAAAATGTACCAGGAACAAATAGAGTAAATTATTGAGGTGATCTGAATGATACTAACCTTTAACTACTTCTGGTTCCAGGAAAATAAATATCTATTTTTCTGGTTAACTGCAGAAGCAACTAATGGGATATATCCAAGGAGATCCCTTGGAGGGTGGCAAGAAAGAATATGGAACTCGAAAACCATACTGCAAAAAATGAAATGAGAAAAAGATACAGACAAATTCACAGAAATGGCAAATTGGGTCCATCTGGAAATCTCTGCAAACTGTTTCCAAAGGAACAACACTCCCAACGTAACTGTAACTGTGACTCCACAAGCACCTTACACAAACAACTAAGATGAATTTCTCCACTCTGAAGTCCTGTCGACGTACCTGAGAAGGCAATTAAGCATGTCCAGATGATGTCTTCGGTGTTCGTAAGGAGAGGATGGCTCAGGAAAAAACTCTAGAAGAACAGGGTAGAAAGAAAGTGACCTACTGAAAACATTCAGGAACAGGGCAATGGATTACTCTATCTAGAAGGAATACTGCTGACTCTGCTGAAAAGGCTTATAATTCCAAGCATCTCATGACCGATGTCAATATCAATCGAAAGAAGGCTGTGAAAAGGCATTAAGAACTAAAGTTAAATTTTATTGAGCTGCTCTAGGCCAAGAAAGGACAAGAAGTAGACTTAATCTTCATCACAGCTTTAAAAGAATACATTACCACGTGGTCCAGAGCACATCTTCTGATGTGAGCACTGAGAGGGCTGAAATATAAACTTGAAGGGAGCTAAGCCCCAAACACCTATCCAAACTGACTTGAAAAAACTTAGACTATCAAGCACGGTTGATATGGTAATATGTTGAAGACATAGTTTGTTTTCTGGAACTCAATAGGGAGTTAATAATGCCTAAAGAGAGTCTCTTGTGTTTCAAAGCCTCCTACTTAAGTGTAATGGTGCTTGCTGTAAGGATTGAGGAGTGGTATGACTCTGAGAAAATAGATCCTTGGCAGGTAGAAACATTCAAGGTTCATGAGCTGGAGTAGGTCACCTATGGCAATTATCAAGGCAGAATTGCCATACTTCAGCCCCCTTCCTCCGGATATTGTGGAAAATCTATGAAATAAGGGAAATGGGGGGAAACACATAGAGAAGATATTTCAACAGATATTCAAAATATATTTTAAGCATCTTTGCCTTCTGTCAGGGCATGAAACTTACTAAAATAAAAATGAGAAACCTGTTTGTTGGTCGCAGAAGCCATTAGGTCCAGGGCTGAATTACCCCATTTCTGACAGATTTTGTGGAATATTCTTGTGGACAGTTTCCACTTTGTGAAAAGAACATTGGTGTGGAAATCCACCAGGCTATTGTCTGACCCAGCTAGGTAGATGGGCAACAGGTGTTCCACATTCCTATGAGCCAAAGCCATTAGGGGAATGATTTCCTGTAAAAATCCTTTATTTCCCTTTGCCTGTTGACATATGCTACTGTACATCTGTTGTCAGTGTGAAGTTTGATTCAATGAGCAGGTTGAAAAACTTTATCTGGCTTTGGCTCTCAGTTCTATGATGTTCAAAAGCATGATGTTCAAAAGCATGTGGAGACCAATGAGCATTACTCAAAGTGGGCCATGTGCACTCGCATTGGTGGTCACAACTTTCTATGGGATGTCCATCAGAGGAAAACCCCTCTTGAGATGGTGAATGTGCAAAGTGACATTGTGGTATGCTGGTAATAAAAAATAGCTGTTCCAGATTGCAGTGGATGAGAGAAAGCTGATTCAAAAGAAGAGACTCTGAAAAACAAATGTGTCATCGGGCGAAAAATACCAGGAAGATAATATTGCAGATTGCCCAGGATCCTCATTGAAGAAACGGCTTTTAGAAAGAGAATGTGTGGCCCAAGGGGTATTGAACTACAACAAACCGAAGGTACTGTTGATGTTGCTCTGCAATGTAAATGTCTAACCTATAAATGCCAGCCAGTTGTTTGGTCGAACATTAGAAATAACTGACTAAATAGATTCCATTTTGAACTTTCAAACAAGCAGGTATTTTTTGAGTGTGGAAAGGTTTAGAATGAGATCTTACCACCTAAAGTCTTCTTGATGAAGTACACACTCATTAAGCTTCTATGGAATGTGATCGGAACAATAGCCAGTTCTTAAAGTCTATGAAAGTAATTTATGATAATCAGTACTTTGATATTTGCAGGAAGTCTTGTCTGGATGAACAGAGGAGGAATAGGGTAGAAAGGCTTCAGGGCATCACACAACTGGATGATGATCCTAACTCAAAGTTCCATGGTGGCATAGCGCTATTGGTGTGGCCTGGACAAGTGGTTCTTCATGACTGCGGTTTTAGTATAGTAGATTAGCAGTGTCTTGCCCAGGACAATATTATCTACCATCCCTGAAGGCAGAGTGGAAATCCTCTTGTCAGTCAAAACTGACCAATGCAATCTTCTTCTTTTTTCTTGAGGTAAGCCACTCTCTTAACCCTTTAAGGACCAGGGATTTTCCAAGGCCAAGGACCAGAGCGTTTTTCAATTTTTAATAGTCGGTTTTTGAAACATAATTTTCGCACCCATAAAAGTTATATGTTATTTTTTAAAGGACAGTTAGAGCTTTCTTTTGATACCCTATACATAAAAATTATTTACATATTAGTATTAAAAAATACATATAAAAGAGGAAATTTGGGGGAAAAAAAAGTTTTTCCTCATTATTTTCCCAATAATAAGCTACACAACTAGTGCAACACTAACCCACTTATCCCCCCTAATTAACTAACTAATAAAAAAAAAAAATATTGGTTCCCAAACCCCCCTAAACAAAAATGACAGAAAAAAAAACTCTGAAGAGTGCAATGTCAGATCCATAAAAATCACACAACAGGCATGCAGGGGTTACATTTTATTAAATAAATATATTAAAATTACCTTTATTTATTAAAAAAAACTTTATAAATTGCAAAAATAAAACAATTTGTAAAAAAAAAAAACTAAATGAGGGCCATAAAGTGGAAGGAAACTGATCACAGTTACAAACTGTGATCAGCATTGAAAGGGTTAATTTTTTATTTTTTTTACCTCTGTATATGTTTTTTATTTATTTATTTATTTTTATTTACAGCTCACTCTCTCTGCTTCACTATAAGAATGTGAAGCACAGAGAGTGAATTAGAGGCAAAGTCACTGTGAACACACTGACTTTGCATCTAATTTGCATGTTATTGTGGTGATCACTCAATCACCGCGATCACATGCCCGGAAATCCACCGATCGGGTCCAGGAGTTTTGCCTCAGGTGCGAGGCTTAGTCCTGGACCCGTTGCAGACTGGCTAGCGGTGCGCACGGAGCGCACCGCTGGCTAGACTGCATGACGAGTTAACTCGTCATAAGGTCGCTAATGCTGCGGCTCTTATGACGAGTTAACTCATCATATGGTCGCGAAGGGGTTAATGGCTTCCTTCAAAATAATACCAACAAAAACATTATAAATCATTTCCTGGGAGCTAGTAAGTGCAGAACTCCCAGGCCTCAATAAATAGAAAAATACTAGCAAAAATAAAAGGCAGGGATAAAACATCAGTAAAGACAGACACAGGTATAACTTATGTGAATGGTCAATTTCTCCCTGAGACTTCACACAGGAATGAAGAGTCAAAGAAAGGAGACCAGGCCCAGATTCTTGAGTTGAATAAGCGATGAAGTTTAATACAAACGTATATACGTAGGGTTTCGTCTGCTAATAGAAGCAGATGATTGGTTATAATTTGTCGCAGTGCTACGTATTATCTTAATAAAACAACATTGTTTACCAGTTAACTTACTGGAATAATCTAGAAAGACCACCTGATCATTGCGGTTGTACCCTGGCTACATCCTGTACTTCTCAGACATAGTTGAGCAAGCCTGGTTTCCTGTGAAATATCACACTAGAAGCAAAACTCACTTATACATCCCCCTCAACTTCCACATTAACCTCTCACTCTCTTTGGGTATCACAAAAGACAAACATGGAAGAAGGCATATAAAATGGAGTCAGTAGGACAAAATGGCTTCCGAGATACAAAATGGCTTCCAGGGAAATTTAATCTTCCACACTTATTAAAGGTGTAAATCTTCTTCTGTACCAGCCACACGCATGGATATGGAGAAATGTGGATCTGCAAGAAAAACTATGCTGGGCTTCAGGAAGAGAAAGGTGGAAATTGTGCCATAACACTTTGGTGATTCAAATAAAAAAATTATGCCTGAAAAAAACAGGACCTGACCTCCTTGAGGACAGAAAAAAGACAGCAAAAGGTGTGGTTAGCGGGTCTATTTACCAGGTGCGGATGCTCCATATGTGCTAGGTTTTTGGGGTTTGTGTGCTCCAAACAGAGAGTACACTTTTAGTGCTGGTCAAACTGGCATCTGAGTGAGGGACTCTGTTGCTGAATTCGCAGCTGCCGTCAGCCCCTCGGATGTAACAAACCCCCCGAAATACACAAGGTACATCATGCCCCTGAGTGACAGGTGTGCTCCAGTCTGGCAGCACCCCTGTCACTCAGGGGCACGATACGCCCCTGCTATTTACATCTTTCAGTCCTGCCTACTCTCAGACCAGAGCTACCAATTGTTCATTGCTGCCATGGTTAAACAGGAAAAGTGTTTTATGCATGAAAGCGCTCCAATATTGATATTTTATTTTTATGTACATTTGACATGCTAAGGCACTGGATAACTTAATCTGTGTTTTCTGCAGAACATAAAAAACTGCCACACAAAATGTAGGGAAAAATAGAAAAAAAATGTTTATAATAGTGTGAAAATACGCTCACATCCATGCCATCAACATTAATTTATCTTCAGCTTGTTAATACACCCAGACACTAATTATATCCCTACAATCTTGGAAATATGACACGTAATTTAAAGTTAATGAATATTTGGAAAAGATCTAAAAATCAAGCAGGTTTTTGAAAGAACTAATTTATACTGCTGTGGATTTCCTTCCAACTAGAATAGAACTAAAATGATCTGGAAGCCCCTAGGATTCCCAATTTATGAAGCTATACCCTATATGTCCTTGTGGCATTGAGAATATTTTACATTTTATTGTAAATACGTAGTATATCTTATGCCTTCTTAACCATACTTTGCATCAACACATTAAGTAGTTGCAGTGAATATCAGAGAAATATATATATTTTTTTAAATTAATGATCTGTCTTACAGTTATGCGATCAATATTACATTTGAAAAAAACTATACACAATAAGTATCATATTGTGTTCCTATCGCAAGATTCTTATTGTCCATCTGTTTCCATGGAGCGGAAAGCAATAGGTCTCATTAGTGTGTTGTTCTACTGACTACAGTTATGCTGTGTTTATCGCATTCATATGACTATACATTAAATAGTAAAAATAGTGGTCCTACGTCAAGAAAAATGGGTGATCAAAGATCATATAAAAGGTAAAAGACTGGAATTATCATGAGCATACTCATGAGGAATTGATGCTTCTAGCAATGTTTTTCTTAACTTACTTCATTATCTTGCAGAATATATATGAATTATTTAAATGAACTATGATACACATAATAATAACAATAAAAGATAACCACTAGCTACCTCATATGTCAGGAAAAAATATATATTGTTCTTCAAGACTTGAAAAAAAAAGCAAAACATATGTTTCATTGTACATCAGTTTCTAAATAATATAAATAAATAAAGATTGTTGTGATATATAATATGAGGTGAATTAACAAAGGCCTTATTCCAAAGTTAAGAGAATATATGAAATTTAATTGGTTGATCTGCAGTATTTTACCCTGAAACAGTATATCCTCTTTTATCATATATGGCCCACAATTTAGCATTTCTGTATATAAATACATATTCCACAAGTAGATTTAATAATAGTCTAAAGGGTCTACTTAATAAAGAGAGAAATGCAGTGAATGGAGCTGTGAATTTCAAACTTCAGGCCAGTATTACTTTACTGAGAGGGTAGTGGATGTATGGAATAGCCTGCCAGCAGAAGTGGTAGAGGTAAACACAGTCAAGGATTTTAAGCATGCGTGGGATAGACACAAGGCTATCCTAGCTATAAGACCGGGAACGGGGGACTAATAAAAGTACTCCAAAAAAATTGGGCAGACTAGATGGACCGAATGGTTCTTATCTGCCGACACATTCTATGTTTCTATGTTTCTATGACTTGGAAACATTCTCCAATGCAGCTGAGTGGAGCAATTTTTTGAACTCGGTTACTTTGGCCTAAAGTAACGTAAGTAAAGTAAATTTCCATCTACATTCCCCGTAATTCTCTCTTTATTGCATAGACTCTTTAATAACTACTACTATCATATTGTTTTTTCAACTACAGACCAATATCAGTCTTATGTTTGACATATATAATTAGTTCTTTCCAATAGTAAAATTCACATAATGGCCAATATGTTTAAATAAATGTATGGTGCGCATTAATGCAATTTAAAAATAATGTTGGTCTTTTCTTGAGATAACGCATGAATATGTATTTGATTTAAGTTAAGATGCATTTAAATGATTTAACTATGCAGGTTTCTGTCTGCATGTAGCATTTTAAAAACAGTTGCTGTAAATTAATCTAAGATATGCCAATGATTGATATGAAGTTAATGAACTCATTTGGTGTATGGCCAGCTTTCACAGAGCAATATCCGTTTCATTAATCATCGAAAAGCAACATGATGCAATGAATCTAGCAACCAATAACATAATTTAATATGCTGACATATTTGCAAAATACTTTTAAAAATAAGTTTCTAAATATTTTAATAGATTTACTATTTTTAGATATAAGGGTTAATATAAATTAATAATAGACACAAATTTTTGAAACTTGTATTTGTTACTACTGTATACATACTGCCTATCATGTCCTTCTTTAAGCCTACATAGGTGTAGAAAATGATGTTGATGTCTTATGTTAGTACCTAGTAACATCTGAGGGTAAGAGTCCAGCTTCTTGTATCTCCAATATTGAGGTATTTAAGAAATGTAGGAGTTTATGTATAAAAACTCCGGCACACAAAAGTGTCTGGATGGTAAAGAAAGACACAATTACTGCTTTGTATGTATAACAGTGTATTAATAATGAGCAACAATAATAGATGTTTAATAAGTGTACCCATTCATGTACAAAAACATATGATACCTACAGGGGCTTAGTGAGCAATGTAACATGTGACATCAAATGAATAAAGATGTCTCCGAATGTTCAATGAGACATGTGCTTGAGGGATGAAGTGAGAATCCTCGAGTCACTTTCTTTCAAAGATTACCACATGTAGTATCCACTTAGAGATGACCATCAGGTATTGGTTATGTTGCTACTGCAGGTGGATACTAGATGCAAAATTATCTAAGGTTATACTCGTAGCTAGAAAGGTTAGGTTCATGACTGGGTTTGAAGAAGCGATGTGTCTCTTGAGGTGCTCATGTATATCCATTGAACATATGGCAAGGAACTTACCTCGTTATTTTGTGTTTTATGCTGATCCAATTGTCGTGTGTAAGTCTCCACTAATAGAGGCAAGCAGGTTATTTTACCTGATTGTGTTGATTATAGCACTGTATGTTAAATAACTTGTTTGTACTTGATATTGAATTTACCAGTAAAGTTTTGTTTATACTTCATCAAAACTCGGTGTTTGTCTGTTCCTTCAAGATATTCACCAATATGTGTGTGATTGACCAGAGAACCTTTTATTATATTTTGGGTATTATTTCATATGAATTCATTAAATAACTGCATTCATTTCATGTAATGCCTGATTTTTATCTGTTTGTTTTAACAGTAAAAAATATAAAACAGGCATGACTCAATATGGGTCCTCTTAAACAAAAGAAAGAAAAATATTTCAACCCAATGAATGTATGATGTACTGAGACATTGAGGACATTTTGCAAAGCAAATAACAGGCAGTATGCATTTAATGGGATCTTGTACAGGATCCTATCAATTTCCCATAAGGAACTTGTGAAACAGTTATAGTTACTTTAGTTTCCAAGGTCTTTATTGTTTCTTTCATTATCATAGCATTCTCACTTTATCTGTGATTCTAAATCAGTGGTCTTTTTTTATAATATATTGATGTCAGATTTTATACTTTAAATTGAGAATAATTTAATTTTAATGGTTTCCTGCAGAGTTTCCATACAACTTTTCGGAATGCCTTCGTCACCATTGCCGATTCTGCTTCAATTGTTTAATTAATTTTGCTATTTTACACACACTCCCATCCATTTTGCGCTATGTCTTTTGATGGGAAAAGAAAGTGAAGACTACTTTTTCCCCTTTTGGGTGTTTCTTTTCTCTACCGTCCTTATCTTAGCCCTTACCTTTTGACTGGGAGTCTCTCTTTTTAGGGGCCATATTTCAATGTACTCCTTTATTCCTTGATTTAGTGGCTTTGGGATTGATCAGATAGCTGGTCTTAATAAAAAAAAACAATATTTTTTCATCAGTATACACAATTCACCACCATCCTTCTACAGTTAGAAAGCACCAAAAGGGGTCAAATTCCTTCTTTCACATAATTACCATCTGCCCCTCTTGATTTATTGTGATTGACAGGGAAAGTATATCTTAAGTATCTTTAATACTTATATGGGGAGGCTCTGTGTTAATTTTAGGGGGTCTTTCAACTATTGTTTGTTTCAACAAAATTATTAAAAACAATATGCTCTTCTCAAGTCCACAATGTCTCTCTAGCCCCAGTCACAGCACTTTCTTCACAGCACGGCACCCCATACATTTATACAGAAAGTCAATAGAGAAAAAAAAAAACCTTTGGGCACAGAGCAGGGTTTATAATTATACAGGTGCTAGATATACATTCAGTGCAGCATGTCCTCTGTTTTGGGAGTATAAGATTTTCTCCCTTTTTCTGTTCTCTTTTTTCCTCCTCTTTAATCTTCTCCCTTTTACCTAACAAATCGTATTATACATTTTGAGGCAATACACATTTTATTAGGCCTGTTCGATCTGCACCTCCTGGTGCGTGAGTCTTCTTATCATGCATTCCCCGCAACACAGTTACTTTATATAACTACATGAGATAATCTATGCATTTCACTGGGTTACTAAATCAAAAAGCGTGATATATCCATTAGAAAGTAGACAATACCAAGCTAATGGTGTATTTCTGAATTATGGAATTTATTAAATAATATTCATCCATAGAGATCCACTAATTACTGTCTACAATACATTTACATTAATTTAAATAGCACATGATACATTACCAAATTGATCTGCAGAAATTGAGATGCAATTGCATGGTTTTCTTTTGATATTGAGGTCTATGAGTGCATGTATGCTTGAATCCCATGTGTAGGAAAGTTAAAATGAAGTCTTAGGGAAGACATGTCATGTGTGCAAGTGAGTTCCTGTTCTCAAAGATAACATAAGTCTTTTGTCTTCCTCTGAGATTTCATGAGACTAAGTAAAAACTCAGCTCTGCTCTGCTTTCCCCAGCTCATTTCTTTGTCCTGCCTGCGTTCCTCAATAATTCCATTCCAACATATTATAAAAAAATATTTATCTCAGTTACACTGCTCTGTGGGCTAGCGTTGGTCCAATCAGGAACTAGGGTTGTATTTTAATCTTTATTATGTCATCTGGTATTTTTATTTGACTTTCCTCTTTTATATCACCAGGTGGAGCATTAAGCTAAAATATGCTCTTAATTAATGTCCAAACCAGAGATGGTTAATTATAATTTGTGATGGTTTGACATAATAAGCTGTAATCTTTATTATCCATTTTTAGTGTCAGACGTTCAAAGAATCATGTTTGGGTTTCTATAGACTGGTAGACATCTATTTTCCCATATTTTTAATGTTGGTGTCAACTGTAATGTTCATAACCCCTAATATATATATATATATATATATATTTATATATAAAGGAATGTTAGTAGTCTCATCCGAGCATTAACAGATTTTAGGAAAATACTTATAGATATGTAGATACAAAGAGAATGGTTAGTAACATCATATAAGATACATTTAAGTGAGATGAATCAAATATCATAGATTATGCAAATATGTTTCATATTAAACACACAACACAAAATTAAAATTACCCATATTAATATAGGATAATTAACATAAATTGTTTAAATACCAAATACTGTATGAATTATAAAAATATAATTACTAATTACTGACATTAATAAAAAAAATAATGTCTATGAACAAAATGTTGGATTTCAATAATTACTCTTACATTTTCTCTGTCAGTGGGCTTAGACTGCTCTTCATATGCAGCTTTTGAGAAACGTTTTCAGCATTTCAGATGTAAGCAAGGTTTAAAAGTCGCTACAATTCTTAATTTAGGAAAGGATTGTGACATCTTCCATACTGTGAGTAGTGTTATAAAAACCCCTGTCTAGAATATATTTTGATACTCTATGGAATAATATACCTTAAAAGATAATTTTTTTCACCATATATTTTTATTATGCTCTTGAAATTCATGCACAAATGCACTTGATATTGTCACTTAGTTGTTATTACTTATGAGATTTTGAGTTATACACATTATGGAAACATAGAAACATAGAATGTGTTGGCAGATAAGAACCATTCGGCTCATCAAGTCTTCCCAATTTTCGAAATACTTTTATTAGTTCCCAGTTCCCTATCTTATAACTAGGATAGCCTTGTGCCTATCCCACACATGCTTAAAATCCTTGACTGTGTTTACCTCTACCATTTCCGCTGGAAGGATATTCCATACATCCACTACCCTCTCAGTAAAGTAATACGTCCTGATATTACGTTTAAATCGTTTCCCCTCTAATTTTAGACAATGTCCTCTAGTTGTGGTAGTTTTTCTTCTTTTAAATATACTCTCTTCCTTTACTATGTTGATTCCCTTTATGTATTTAAATGTTTCTATCATATCCCCCTGTTATGTTTTTCCTCCAAGCGATACATTCACTGTTGATGTACTGTGACTGTAAAAATGTCTTTTGTACCTTATTTCGGGATATTGTGTCCCATTTTAACCCCTTAGTGATATGAATTATATGCCGTGACCTTTCCTGGGTGACATGGACTGTTTTAATATTTCTGCAGTGTTTGTCTTTATCTGTAGCCTTCTTCTTTCTCATTTATTGTACCCACACAAATTATAAATTATATAAAAAGGCACGTCTTTAGATACCATTATTTTCATCATGTTATATAATGTACTGCAAAAAAATCATATAATATGATGACTTTTTTTTTTCAAAATTCTAACTTTGACATGAAAAATCTTTTACACAATTACAACTGGTAAAAAAGACCCTGTTTAAATAGTTTCTATTTTTCCCCCAAGTTTATAAATAGGCCATGTTACATTTTCTACTTGAGGGACCTTTTGACCCCAATCTTCACCTAAATATAACCTTAACCTTAAATGTAACCCAAACCCTAAATGTCACCCTATCTCTAACCCTTATGCTAACCCTAATTTAACTGTAACCTTATCCCTGATGCCTACCTAAACCCTAATTTTATTCTAACCCTAGCTAATATGTTAACCCTAACCCTAGATTTAAAGCTTAGTTTTTTTTACAGCAATAGAGCAACAGAAGTGAAAATTCATCATTCCGGTCTCTCTTCCCACAAGAGGGCAGAAGCCATATTCGAGGAGGTTGCTGCTCTCCAACATGCACCCTCAGTTCGCTCCGTGGAGTGATGACGGTGCACTGAAGAAGACATTTTGACACTGTTGCATTAAAGCAACACCTCCAGAGGAGTTTTTGTGAGCAGTGGAGTTGCTGGGTTGCCAAGCCTGCATGTCCTATGTCGCAAAGTGGTTAATTGAGCTATTTTATTAATTACAATATGACACACTTGTATACCATGGCTCGAGAAAGTCACTTTGTGTCTAAATGTTGCCTGGCACTGATTAAAATCGCCTTCACTCGACCAGTGCTGAGCAGCGTATTTATTTCTATGTTTGGAGGTTGCTGGAACCTGTATGCTCTTGCATTTGTACATTAAGGGGTGCTGTTTCATCACTACTATTTGGATCCATATTTGTAAATCCTGCAAATTCTTATTAATTTAAATTGACTTGCTATTTTTGTTCAGCATCCATCGAGTTTTTCTGCTTGAACAGACTACATATATTGAATGTCAGTCAATTTATTTTTAGCATTTTTAACTTTGCATAATGTCACCTCATCTAATTTTTATGCTTTACAATGTTGTATCCTTTTCCCCAAATGAAAATGCTTACTATATAAGAGTCCACATAAAAGAATGCTTAGCTTCAAAACGTATCTATTCAGGCATAATTTTTTTTAATTATTTTTGTTCTTTTTTTCTACAACCATAACTTAGTGTTGTGTATGTATATATATATATATATATATATATATATATATATATATATATATATATATATATACAGTATATATATTTATATTGATCTTTTCATACTGAAGTAACTTGCACACCATTGTAGCTTTCCAGCAATACATTTACAAATTAAGTGACTTCACTTAGAAATACAAATGGCACCAAATAAATAGATTCAAAGATAAACTTACCTGATGTTATCTGACCCGACAATGATGTCACAATACCATTATGTCTAGTTTACAAATGACATGCTAACCTTTGTGGGATGTCACATTACTATTTGTCGATGTTTGGCTTTGGATCTTGGAAACACTTAACTGTAGGAGAAAGGATGAAGGTGAGTAACCTAAACCAACCCCAACCCAAATTGAAGACATGACAACCATTATGAACAGCCACAGTTTTTTAAATAACAAATATTTAATAACATCCCTTGCTAGTACACTAAACATATATAACATAACTGTGTCATAAACATAGTGACATTACACAATCACAATACATAGACCTAACCTTTTCCCCTTCTAACTAGCACTGTTGCAGACGAGACCCCCAGACAACCTAACATACTTAGATACCCCTTGATTTAAACACATCTTGGCCCTCTCAATCGCATTCAAGGAATGATCTTCCCTCCAATTTAAGAGTGGCACAATCTCCAACCAAATTATCAAACAAGGAGATAGCATATCTGAAGTCCTAGATATAACATATTTAATACAAATAAAATCAATTGTCTTTTTCAGAGCCAATTTGTCGTTCCCCCCCCCCCCCCCCCCCGCATGCAGGATTAGGATATCTTATTTTGGATTAATGCCCCTCATTTTAAACATATCTGGCATTACCTCAGCCCACCGCAGGTTCCGAACCACATTCCAAATCACCTCCAACTCCTGAAATCCCAATTAGGAACCACCTTGACGAATCGCAGTCTGGCTCAGCCCAATGGATAAAGGAATGTAGCAGAATCTATTAACACATTAAATGTGTTAATAGAGTCTGAATATATTACTGGTACCTATTAGATGACCATCTCCATAACATCATCACCTCACCTTCAGACAGACCTGCTTATGCTGCTTCTGTTGCCACCCCTATTCTAAACGAGTGCTTACCAAAGTTACTGGTGGCATGTCCACAAACATTCTTCTGGGCCATCATCAATAACCGCATCCATAAATCAGTTGCCTGTATGTTCCACCCCACCTCTGGACAAATAACAAGCTTATGAAGAAACTCTTCATCATACTACCACCATGCAGAGACTCCATAAGTCTTGCACGCACCCCATACTAAGTCTACATAAGCAAAAAAATCTGCACATTTTTCTGGAAACTGCTCACCTATAATCGGCAATATGCAAAATGCATATTGCCAATTCCCAAACCAATTCCCAAACATCTTTACCACCCTCGGCTTCCTATCATCACACTTAGCTCCCTATATACCATTATCTGCTCAGGAGAAATACTATATATATATCCATTTACCTCTCCTGACAGATGCTTCCAGCTAATCCCATTTAATCCATCAGATTGGGTACTACCTCAGGTCTTTGAATGTACAAATTAGGCTTAAAAAATACTCTTCTGGGGTTGAAAATGTTCCTGTAATGCAATAAACACCATTTACATGGTTTGCTGAGCTTCCTGTGCCCTTTTTATACTGCTGAAAGTATCTAGGTGAGATTTTGCCCGTGTGCACCCTATATTATTGTGTGCGACACCACATATCTGTGTTTTTGTTCAATATGCAAATTAACCACATATGATGTCATATACAGTCAACTCCACAGACACATTTAAAGCATGTTTTTTTTCTCTAAATCTTTGCTTTTGTTTGCATTTCTGAAATTTGATATAGTTTACATTCACAGTACAAACAATATGTAGGTGACATAGACACTTTAATGCCAGATTTCTGACGTTCCCTTGCAAATCTATTTAAATGAAAAGACCCCTCTCTGTCTCTCTGAATTCCACAGTTAGATAATGCCAGAACAGCACAAAATAGGAACACAGCTTTTTTGGGAAAAATATATAACCCGCCATTAGCATACATTTAACGAAAATACACAAAATAAATCAAACTTCAAGTGTTATTTCAGCAAACATCAGTGTTTTATTTCTTACCATCAAAACTGATGATAAACAATTTAGTAAACTTATATTTTGTGCATGAACATTTTAGCTGGATAGGAAATAAAGAAATGCCTCTTTTATTACATTAGACATAACATGATTTCATAGTTTTTCAGTTTATAAAAAAAATATGTCTTGGTTTATTTGCTTTGAAACCTCTGAGTATATTTTTTACATAGTGATTTTTTTGGACCTATCCAGTGCTTTGTTAAGTCAGATTGTTCTGTCATGACCTTGCTATTGTTTAGTGCAGAACAAACTATTGATTTTGTTTCCATTATCTAGAGGTATTTTTTTGAGGGTTCTTTATTCATTTACTGTTGACATGTTCTGTTATTAGTGATGTCAATCAGCCATTCTTTACTTGCTTTTTAGAGTTTGTTAACAAGTACCTAAGGCATTGGATGATATCTTCCTATAAAGAAAGAAATTTAGTAAGCAACCATGTTTATTGTGCTACATAATCCTAATAAATGGAGAATAAAATGTTGTTTTTACTTGAAAAATCAGTATGCAGCTACTATAATCATAGCATGAAAATGTTTTAAACTTTAAAAGTCAATATACTAATATCACGCCTCTCAACTGTCCTGATTTTGAGGCTATACCGCTGACTCGTGGCTCTATGCCTTTGTCCATCTTTTCTGGACTTTTCCCGTACTCCGATGTTTGTTAAACTGGTGAATGCACACAGTTTTAGGGACAATGCTATCATGTGTGCACGGTAGTGATGATGAAACGTAAGAATGGGTCTGCACACTTACAAGTATTGGGTGCGACGAGGGAGACTCATTCATGCCCATAAAGCAAATATAAAACACAGGAGACTCAGCACACCGTTTAAGGGAGTTTAATCCACCAAAAAATAATGACGTTTCAGCCCAGCACTGAGCTTTTTTCAAGTCAAGGCTTGAAAAAAGCTCAGTGCTGGGCTGAAACATCGTTATTTTTTGGTGATTTAAACTCCCTTAAATGGTGTGCTGAGTCTCCTGTGTTTTCTATTTGCACGATAGTGATGACACTCGACATTTCATGCTCTGCCCTCGGCATCCCGATTCAACAGGGTCAGAATTATCAAGATATGAACTATTAGTACAATATTTCATAAGAAAATAAACATAATAAAAATATGTTTAAATTGGAATCTCAAAACGTATTGTTGTACATATAATATGTATCTTCTTCTTGACACTGACACAAAAGATGAATCACTGTCATGCGAAAATCATTTTGGCATTTATTTGTTAGTGGCATCTCAAAACCTTTCCTATGAATTTAAAGTAAGCTCTCAGAATTAAGGCTTAACATGTTAGTAAACCTTGAATGTTAATCTGTCTTACTGTGTGTTAGTTCTCTGTGCAAAATTAATATAAACATTATTTCCAAATCTCGTACCTTCCAACTTAAACTTTCTATTTTTTATTTTATAATTTTTCTTGGTATCAAAAAGATGCATACAAACAAATACATATAAATAGTAACATAGTAATTTCAAAAATACACATGTCCATCAAGTTTAACCCTTCTACCTATTCCTGCTTTTGATCCAAAAGAAGACAAAAACCCCTGAGGAAGCTATTTTGAATTTTGCCACCTAGGGGGAAAAATTCTTGCTTGACTCCAAAGGGCAATCAAATTTCTCCTTGGATCAATAAGCTCTTTTATTAATGCTTAGTCTATTATTAATAGCCCTGTATGTTCTGCTTTTTCTAAAAAAAAAAAAAAAAAAAAAAACATCCAGACCATTTTTAAATGCATCTATTGTAGTCGATAGCACCACCTCTCTTGGCAATGAGTTCCATAACTTTGTCCTTACCACAAAGAATACCTTCCTTTGCTGTCTATGAAATCTTTGCTCTTCCTGTCTCAGGGGGTGACCTCTTGTTCTTTGTACATTTCTCTGAACAGGTCACTGGAGAGCTCATTATATTGGCCCTGCACATATTTATATAATGTTATCATATCCCCTCTGAGATGCCTTTTTTCTAAAGTATATAAGTGCAACTTTTTAAGGCAAGATGATAGCCTCCTCATGTGAATCAATGCCTCATTTTACATATGCCAATATCTTATTGGCCCTTGCAGCTGCTGACTGGCATTGAGCACTGTTGCCAAATCGATAATCTCGAATTATTCCTAAATCCTTTTCATTAGTTGTTTTTCCCAGGGAAATACCATTTAAAGTATATGATGCTTTGTTATTATGTTTCCCATAATGCATAACTTTACATTTGTTTACATTGAACCTCATTTGCCACGTAATTGGCCAGTCCCCCACTCTGTCAAAATCTTCCTGTAAAGAACAATCACCAAGGTTAGTTTGTATTACCATACCTAATTTTGTTTCATCAGCAAATGCTGAGACATGGCTGTCAACACAACTTGGGAGATCATTAATAAACAAATTAAAAGAAGAGGGCCTAAAACAGACTCCTGAGGTACTCTACTTAAAACCATTGTCCAATTTTCAATCCAAATACATACATTTGCCCCCAAAACTATTTGTCTCAATTTGTAGAGTAACCTTTTGTGTAAAACTGTATCAAATGCTTTAGCAAAGTCTTAATAGATCACATTAACTGCCACACCTAGATCTATATTTTTACTGACTTCTTCATAGAATGTTATTAAGTTTGTTTGACAAGATCTGTCTTTCACAAAACCATGTTGACTTTTACAAATTATATTCTGATTTAGCATGTATTCTTGAGTGCATACCTTTAGAAATCCTTCAAATAATTTCCTCACTACAGATATCAAGCTCACTGGCCTATAATTACCCGGCAGAGATTTTGATCCATTTTTAAATATTGGAATAACATACTTATGCTTAACTCTCTAAGTACCCTTGGGTTTAAAACGTCTGGCCCTGGTGCCTTGTCTATCTTAATAGAGTTTAATTGCTTAAGCACTTATCCTTTGTCACCCAATCCCATGTTTGCGGTGACTGTTCCATAAATTTCGGTAGCAGGGGCTCATCCATTGGTTCTTCCCTAGTATAAACAGAAGAAAAAAAAGTATTAAAAATGTCTGCTTTCTCTCTGTCCTCACTGACCAAATTTCCCATTTGGGATAATAAGGGCCCAACATTTTCTGCCTTAGCTTTTTTCCATTTATATACTTAAAAAATACATAATTCTGCATTTAGTTTCCTATCAAGATCTCAATACACACAAATCTGCATCATACAGTATATGATATGCAGGAAACATTAAACCTTAATAGATTTTTCACAGATCTACAAATGTCTTATTTTGAAGGCAGAGATCAACCTAAGACAGATAAACATAATATACTACACACACTATCCATTTGATGGGGCAGAAGAACGAGACTAAAATAGTATTATGAGAATCTCACCTGAAAGGATAGGTCAAATCAGTGCTCCAACATTGCTCTCAACCAAATGCCCCCACTTACATATATCCTTTGATCTTACTTTAAATTGATAAGACATTCATTTTTCCATTTTCAGTTGGTTGATTATCTGGATTTTTAATATGGACCATATTGGGGAGGTGGCCGAATTCCAGTTTGAGGTGCTAGAAAATGTTGCCGTCATTAGAATATGTATAACAAAATCATTGATCTTCACTGGCCAAGCCTGCTCAGTTAGATGCAGTAAAAAAAAGTTTCAGATTTGAAAGGGATTCAATTTCACATAAAGATTTACATTTTTGTTCAAACATTTTCCAGAACAACTGGATAGGTTCACAATGCCACTAGATCTGTATTAAATCTCCTTTCTGATCTTGAAGAAAAAAATTTGGCCAGAGAGCTAAGGACACGATAATATGATGTTCATGTTAAACTTGATCTCAGCCAGATTAAGATAATGCACTGCTTTATATGTCAAACTCAGTGAAGTTATCCATGCCTCTTGTGTGATATCGGTATCCAATTCCCTTTTCCAGTTCTCAATACTTGGGAAAGTAAGATTAGGTTTTCGATTTCTCAACAGATCAAAACAGTTTTCTATCAATTTATGCAATCTTTTTGCAAAAGAAGAAAACTTAATTGTGATCATGTTGTAGTGTTAAAATTCCTCAAAAACTTGGTCAAATAA
This sequence comes from Pelodytes ibericus, assembly GCA_036172795.1. Classification (NCBI taxonomy): domain Eukaryota; kingdom Metazoa; phylum Chordata; class Amphibia; order Anura; family Pelodytidae; genus Pelodytes; species Pelodytes ibericus. The sequence goes on from CM069860.1 coordinate 96,316,113, forward strand.
TACTTCACCCTAAGGTAAATAAATACTTATTTACCTGACATTTCTTTACAAATTTGTTCAAAAAGATTTTACTTCTCTTGTATCAAATGTGTTGTTGATTCTTGTAATACCACTACTTTCCCTTTTAGATAAATGTAAATCAGATTTGTTTACACACAAAGTCCTTAGCGGTAAACCTGTCACCAAATGCCTCCATGTATTCAGGTTTTATTTCAATAATTTGTCCCAAGAACCAATAAATTCACATTTTTGTGTGATAATGGATTGAGCCAAGTTACATGCTATTTCATACTGCTGCACATTTGGTACCCCTAGATCTCCCTGGGAGACTTTAGTCATACTTCTTTAGTCAGTACCACTAGGGTGAGGATACTTGCCCTGCCAGAAAAAACTTCCCAATGGAGGACTGTAGCTATGAGTGGCCTCAGTCTGACAGGGAAAATGTAACCAGTTGTAATGTAACCGGCTACTTTTCACTAAATCGTTCCGTGCCCGAACTTCTGGGTTCGAGCGTGCCTCCATGACATCACACGTGACGTCCGGAGGTCTCGCAATCTTTTGGCAGGGACCCACAGGGTCTATGAAGACCCTGACCAGGTCTCTGCCATAGTGTTCCTGGCCAAACAAATCGTGACGTTTTGGTGCTTGCTCCAATAAATATGCAGGGTATTAATTCCCTGCAAACAGACACATATTCCTTGATTTTTTGAGGAAAGAAAAATATATTAGTTTGCGGTATTCACATTTTAAAACATATACTTTTTTCAACTGAGCCAGTAAAATTATTCATAGACATGATTTTGTTCTATTATCCGACCATCAAGAAAGCTTTTCCTCAGTTGCAAATCATGGTTTGCGTGAATGTTGTAGTTTGCTTCCTGTGATCTGCCATTACTTTATGGGATTTTGCTTTTACGGCTTTCTTTTGCACCTTGCTTTAAAGATACCAAAGTTTTTACTCAATGCATGTCATGCCTCATAACTTATTGATAAAGAACAAGGAATCAAGGTCCTAACCTAATTAAATCAGCAAACGGAAACAAGATTTTCCAGGATGTAAAATTTACACTCAGTGCATATTCACTGCTGACAGGCCAATTTTTCAACTGGGATAATTCCTCTTTTTCATCAATATTAAGTAATTAGTATTCCTGAAAACAAACTAGGAATTTCTCTGTTTTACATGCCTGACCTCATTTATTATAACATGAGATCATTTAAAGAAAGTGTGATTAGACATAATCAAAATGTAAGTATTGGAGAGATGTATGGTGTCTTTTTTCTACATGTAAAATAAATTATGAAATATAGTTGGACACAAAATTATTCCAAATAATTTATAATTTACACATTATTCATTTATTTTAACTAATACAATTAAGGATATTATTAACTGCAACACTTTAAAAAATGTCAGACCAATGCCATTATGTACAATGTGCATGATAAGGCACATCTGTGATGACCTTGAAGAAATACGGTTGCTAATACTTGGCAAACTCGTCTTATCTTTGCTCATTTCCTGTTGTTTTAGGTGTTGACCAACACATTATTACATAATCACTTTTTTTCTACAGGGAATTTATCAATAGTGTCTCCATTGTTGTTAAAAAGGCTTCTCTGCTATGGAAAACTGTAATTATAAGTGAGTTTTATTATCAAGAAATTGATTAGACTTGTTTAGGCTTGGTGAAAGAGAGCAACAATTGGCTTTGTTGAAGAGCCTTCCAGAAATGAAGCATTGCTGGAATTACAACATTTAAATAAAACAACATTTGGGTAATAATAATCACAACATTCTCTTGAAATGTACTTAGATAAACAGTGTTGTACAGTGGTGGATTTAGGTATTGTGCTGCCCTAGGCCTGACTAAACTCATGCACAACCTAATCTTCATTTGTCCCACACCTTACTGTACAGGCCACACATCTTCATGATTAGAATCCACCATCTTTGTCTCCAAGCACCTTCCTGTGTCAGCTTTGGCCCAAAACAGCTTTTTGTGCCCAAACATATTCCCAGTGGCTTCTATGTGCTCAAAACCCTTTCCTGTGCCATCTTTGTTCAGACATCTTCCCAGTGCACTCTTTGTTCCCAAACAGGTTCCCAGTGCCCTCTGTGTGCTCCAGGATCTCTGCAGGGTATCTTAAGCTTCTTCCTTGGTGTTACTGGATACAGTAGCTGCTACCTCAGGGTGGAAAGTATTTTACATGCTGATGTTATGGATTGTTCTAGTGATACCAACACTGTTCCCCACAAAGATATGTCATTTAGAGAAAAATGCACACATGAGCTGGACCTATTAGAACTTAAAGCAAAAAAAAAAAATACCCCAATAAGCCAAATAACCTTAATTACCAACATAAACTAGCCCTAAAACAACTCAGAGAGAAGGAAAATATTATCATTAAAAATGCAGACAAAGGAGGGGAAGTAGTTGTTTTAAACAAAGAGGCATATATCAAAGAGGTAGAGAGACAATTAGAATATAAAAACACCTATGTCAAATTAAGCCAAAATCCAGCTCAGGATTTTCTGAGAGACTTGCGCAATATTTTGGATACAGGAAAATTTCTGGGTATTCTGGACAAGTTAGAGTCAGATTATTTATATAGAGAAAATCCTACTATCTCCACATTCTATTACTTACCAAAAATCCACAAAGACAGACTTAACCCCCCAGGGCGTCCGATTGTTTCCAGCATCGGAAGCCTGGGGGAGGGTCTGTCTGAGTGGCTAGATATCTACCTGCAGCCCATTGTTACTAAACAAAATAGTTTCCTTAGAGATACAAAGGAAGTTTTACAACAACTTGATTTAGTGGAATGGAGAGATAATTACAGATGGATCACAATGGATGTGAGCTCTCTCTCTCTAGCATACCCCACAGTATGGGCTTAACAGCATTGAAAAAGATGTTGACTGACTATAGCGATTATACATTGGAATTAATTGACTTTATTTTGGCCGTTACCGAATTTTTACTAAAACACAACTTTTTTGTATTTGATGATCAATTTTTAATCCAGATACAGGGTACCCCCATGGGTGCGCGTTTTGCGCCCTCATATGCGAATTTGTACATGGCTGCATGGGAGAATACATTCATTTATGACCATGTAAATCCATTTCGTCAATGCATCGCCTGGTATGGGCGGTACATTGACGATCTGTTATTCATATGGCAGGGTTCGTATACTGAATTCCAGGATTTCTATAATTATGTTAATCATAACCAGCTAAATCTAGTTTTCTCCATGCAAGCCTCTGTACGGAGCATTGACTTTCTAGATGTCACATTAATTGGAAATACCACAACACATCGAATTAATACAGTGGCATATAGAAATCTAAGTGCGGGCAATGCAGTCCTTCATGCATCAAGCTGTCACTCCAAGCAAGTTATTAGAAATATACCAGTTGGTCTATTTGTCACATTAAAACGGAACTGCTCAGATAACAAAATCTTTAAAGAGAAATCACTGGAACTTCGAGAGAGATTACTAATTAGGGGTTACCCCAAATGGATGTTAGACAGAGCATATAATTTGGTTCAAGACAAGAACAGAGGAGACCTTATAAAAGATCCGGAATATCATAATACAGTGTCACATGCAAATTATAGTAAAAAGAGTCACATTAACCCCTTAGTGACATGACTTTTTTGGCTTGTCCGACGCTTGGTGACATGGGCTGTTTTAACATTTCTGAGGTGTTTGTGTTTTGCTGTAATTTATTTCTGTCTCATTAAGTGTACCCGCACAAACTATATATTGTTTTTATCGTTATAGGAAGGGCTTTCTTTTGATACCATTATTTTGATAATAGCATATAATTTGATGTAAAACAAATAATAAAATATGGCAAAAAATTGAAAAAATAATTTTTTTATGACTTTTATTTTAAAAATCGTATACTCATGTACAAGAGACAACAAAAAAACACTGCTAAAAAGTTTCTAATATATGTCCTGAGTTCAGAAATAGCCCATGTTTTTATGTTTTTGTGCTTTTTTATTCATGTTACAGGGCCAGAACTATAAGTGGTGCAAAGCTATTTTAAAATCCTTTCTTTCAAAATTAGCGATAGTGACATTGTAACACTGATTTCTGTACTAAATCCATGAATGACCCCCAACATGTACATATTTTTGAAAACTAGACAACTCAGGGCATTTAACTTGGGGTATTTTGACACATTTCATGTAGCCATTTTACCACCAATCTATGCGAAAGTTTGCAGCAAAAAATGTTTTTTTTTTAATTTTTCACATATATTGCAATTTAGGTAAACATTACCTTAAAATGTGAAGGGATATTTCCAAATAACACCTCAATATGTGTTCAGCAACATCTCCTGAGTACAGGGATACCACCCATGCATAGGTTTGTTGGTTTGTTTTTGGCTAGAAGGCAACATTTGTGAGATGCGCATCTCAAAATTCCAACATGGAATTTTGACATGTAGTCAACCTGCGTCCGTGTCCTTTATGGGATATATCTTTGAAGCCAGCCAATGTAATTTACCCCCATCAAACCATATATTTTTTTATCGGTAGACCCCCATCACTACTTGTGGCAAGGGCTCAGCAGCCACCGATACATCGCTAGATGATGTATCAGAAAGCTAAATAGGGTCAAAATCGAACCCTGAGTCCGCGGCCTCAGAATCAGTGCGTAAGCAGTGATCTCGAGCAAAGAAGGGGTTAATAGCTCTTAGAAGAGCCTATCTAGTACTGTAATACATTACAGTACAAAGAAATTAATCCATAAAACAGTGCAGACAGAAAAACATACTGTTGCTGTGCAAGATTACTGCTTACACAGTGATGAATGGCAGGGAAGGGGTTAATACACAGTGAAAGACTTTCATAAAACCTGACAATTTTATAAAATGTTATATTATATCACTTATACTGATCTGTCTCTTTCCGTCACAAAAAAGTAAGTGAGGAGAGGGAGGCAGATCAATATTTGTGAATATTGATCCGACCAATTTTGATCTGACCAGGGCGAATGGTGAGCTTAATTGAGAAATCACCAAACCGCCTTTGCCACTAATTCGCTGTTACTGATCGCTATGCGCTCAGGCAGCTTAAAAAAAAAAACTCAAATATTTTTACTTTACATGTAATCCCCTAGCGGGTATGTGTAAAAAAAATAAAATAAAAATATGCAGACAGATAAAAATTGCTTTGGCGTCAATATCATTGCGTAAGCAGTGATCGACGGCAAATAAGGGGTTAATAACTCTTAGAAGAGCCTTTTTAGTACTGTAATTAAGTACAGTACAAAAAAAATTAACCCCTAAAAAATGCACAAACGGCAAAAATAAATGCGCTGATGTGCACGATCACTGCTTATGCAAGATCAGTGGCAGGGAAGGGGTTAAACGCAGGGAATTGCTTTAATAAATTTTTTTTTATTGTTTTATTATTTGTGTGTTGTGTGTTTATTGTTTTTTTTTACTTTTACTTACTTTTAGAACTTTGATGTGTCTCTCTCCCTCACTAAAAAAAAATGTGAGGAGAGGGAGACAGATCATAACTGGTCAGATCAATATAGGGTTAATATTGATCTGACCAGTCAGTGGGGATGTTCAGCAGAACATCCCCACTGCCTGTCAGTGTGCCTGGCAGTCACTGATTGCCTCTGTGAAGAGGCAATCGTGTGACAGCCAGAGAGCACAGGAAGCAGGTACTTCCTGCCTCCTGTGCTCTTGCCCTTAGAAGGGCAGCGCCATCTTGGTCACTCAGTGACCAAGATCGTGCATTTTTTTTTGTGTTCCTGATTGCCTCGACTTGCGAGGCAATCAGGAACACTTTCTGAGCATAGGAAGCGAAAAATTCGCTTCCTATGCTCGTTTTTTAATGCCCGTCGTTTTAAAGGCACTGTGCCTTTAAAACCGGCATTTCGATAGCTCTCCGGAGCGATCGAAATGCCGACGGGCATTTTTTTTAGTATTGTACGATGCTTCCACACGGAAGCATCGTTACAATACCATCAGAGCACTGAAAGCGGAAAAACTCCGCTTTCAGTGCTCGTTTTGACACAGGACGGACTAGGTCCGTCCCGTGTCACTAACGCCTCGGCACACAGGACGGACCTAGTCCGTCCTGTGTCGCCAAGGGGTTAAAGAGGGGTTAAAACTTAACAAAAGACATAAAGACCCAGACAGCTCAGAAACTATACAGAAAACCATGTTTGTTACCGAGTACAGTTGTCAATACAATGACATTAGACAAATTATTAAGAAACATTTACCCATATTGGGAGCAGACATGGGATACCGGAGAGTTTTGGAGGCAGGGATACAGTTTACTCATCAGAAAGCAAAAACTTTAAAAAGTATTTTGGCCCCAAGCCACTTTACAAACAAAAAGAAAAATAATGTTTTAACATCATCCTGGCTTACAACTACAGGAACTTATCCTTGTGGCCACAATATCTGTATGACCTATAAATATTTATCTAAAAAAGACCATTTACTTCCACACACCACTGGAAAAGTTTATCATTTCAAAGATTATGCCAACTAGACATGTGCAAAACTAAAATTTTCGTTTTCGTCCATTCGGACAAAAATGTTATTTATTTCAGACGAAATTCGTTCATTATTTTCGTTTCGTTAATTTTTATTCGTTCGTTTTATAGAATACAATGTAATACTATTGGCTTTCTATAAACCGAACGAGAGCCCCATTCATAAGAAATTCTTCTGAATGGGGCTCTCGTTCGGTTCATAGAAAGGCAATAGTACTACATGTTTTCTATAAGCCGAAAGTCTATAAACCGAACGTTCGGATTATAGACTTTCGGCTTATGGAATACATGTAATCCTATTGCTATTCTATAAACCGAACGTTCGGTTTATAGAATAGCCATAGGATTACATGTATTACATAAGCCGAAAGTCTATAAACCGAACGTTCGGTTTATAGGCTGTCGACATTTAACTATACAGAGACAGAGTCTCCATTCATAAAATTATGAATGGAGACTTTGTCTCCGTGTAGTAAAATGCCAACAGCCTATAAACCGAACGTTCGGTTTATAGGCTGTGGGCATTTAACTATATGGAGACAGAGTCTCCATTCATTATGAATGGAGACTTTGTCTCCGTATAGTTAAATGCCGACAGCCTATAAACCGAACGTTCGGTTTATAGGCTGTCGGCTTATGGAATACATGTATTCCTATTGCTATTCTATAAACCGAACGTTTGGTTTATAGAATAGCAATAGAAATACATGTATTCCATAAGCCGACAGCCTATAAACCGAACGTTCGGTTTATAGGCTGTGGGCATTTAACTACACGGAGACAGAGTCTCCATTCATAAAAGTATGAATGGAGACTTTGTCTCCGTGTAGTAAAATGCCGACAGCCTATAAACCGAACGTTCGGTTTATAGGCTGTGGGCATTTAACTATACGAAGACAGAGTCACTTTGTCTCCGTATAGTTAAATGCCGACAGCCTATAAACCGAACGTTCGGTTTATAGGCTGTGGGCATTTAACTATACGGAGACAGAGTCTCCATTCATTATGAATGGAGACTTTGTCTCCGTATAGTTAAATGCCGACAGCCTATAAACCGAACGTTCGGTTTATAGGCTGTCGGCTTATGGAATACATGTATTCCTATTGCTATTCTATAAACCGAACGTTTGGTTTATAGAATAGGTGGACAGGATCCATATAGGTGGACAGGATCCCTTTGGCACTCAAGTTTATGGTGGTAGTTTTGTCTAGGTTTTTCAACAAGATGACAATACACTCGGGAGATCCTCTTACCATCGGCTAGAGTATATTTTCCTTTTAGGATTCCCAATTGAAAGGTTAATACATTCAGGCGATTCTCCCATGATCGACTGAAATGCGTAAGAGTTTGTGTTCATATTTATATTTATATTTGTAATTTTTTCTAATACATGCTGCTTTGCACATGTGTTACCTTCAATTTCCTTTTAACCATACCAAGTTCCATATTTATATTGTGCTAATATATATATTTCTATTATGCTAATATGTATATGTACTATATTTGTTGGTCGGTTGGCTTACATCCAAACTCAATTATAAATTTTTATAATCAATATATTCTCTGCTTTTCTATATTTTAATTTACACTATTTATCTGCCTATAATCGTTATACAGATACACATTCTAACAGCACATTATTATTATCTCTTACCTTGATGGGTGCGCACCTATTTTTGGGACACATATGATACAGAAGCACTTTATTTTATATCATGTTTTTTATGCATAGAAGAGTTTTTCTATATTTATAATGGTACATTCATTGTTATGCATTTGTTACTTGATTGATTTTTAATTCAATGAAATTTTCTGAATATTACCATACTTGTCAATTATGTATTTTATTATTTTCTTTCTTTCATTGACGCTATATTGATGGTTAATTATGTATTCATTTAACATTTGTATCTCATTCAAAATGTATATTCTTATTATTTTTTGGTGTGCACAATATATTTATTTACTTGTTTTGAGATTTTTAAGTCTCCCTATACCAAGCACATTATCACAGCTATTTTCTGTATCCACGTTTGCGGTGACAAATGACTAATATTGAACTGCCACCAGCAGGTACCTCAGCCTTAACTTGGAAGACTATGCCTTGCTGATTTACTATACTGCTTCCATTGGCTCCAGAGTCTCTTACTTACGTGGGTTTTCACTTGATAATTTTACTTGCAGTAACAACAATTATTAGTTTCTGAGTAAGCGCTGAATAGCGCAAAATGCATCAGGCTTTCTTCAGTTGATATCTGCCTTCCACGTAATACTTATTGCTGTTATTTCCACTAACAACCCACCCCAACTGAAATTGTTCTCAATTAATTAAAAAGTGCTGAATTCACCCTCAAAAAGGTCATCCCTATTTGGACAACTAAGTGCCAAAATATGGAGGTAGTTCAAAAGACCCCCTTTTGCATATGCAAACTTCTTAACTTACTCTCACCTTTCAAAAAGACAAAAGGCGTCACTGTGTCTGTTCCATTTTGACAGAACTAGATCATTTTGCAGACGGTATAGTAATCTTAGGTGGTGACCTCAACATCGCCTTGGACCCAAAGCTTAACACAAAGCCATCAACAAACACAAACTTAAGAACTTGAAAAACATGCTAAATAAAACCTAATTGCCCAACACCTGGAGAATACCCAACCCCACAAGCAGAGTTGTCTCCCACCCTCATAAAACGACTCCAGGCTTGCCTATATTTTATTTCACATAGACACCTAGCTCTTCTCAGAGACAAGAAAATACACAATATCACATGACCACGCTCCTGTCTCACTTCACATACACTTATCCTCCTCGGCTAAGAAATCATATTCCTGGAGGTTTATTGAACCCATCCTGAAAGATCAGACACGTCTTGACAGTTAAAAATTATACTCTCCCAGTACATCAAGGAAAACACAACTACCGACATAATATTGCAAATGACCTGGGAAGCCCAAAAGGCAGTCTTTCGAGACACATTCATGAAAATAGTTTCCTACCGGAAGAAATAGAGAGCACAAGCTATGATCAACATATTTAAGCGAAATATACAATATTGAAACCCAACATATAAAATAAATTTCACTGAAACTATATATAGATACATTGAAACTAAGATCAAATCTAGCTACATTATGCAATACTAAAGCGCAGCTACTGTATCTCTCCAATAAATGAGATACACACCACTCCTCACGATAGCTAGAGCTTGAAAGTCAACAGACTCTTACTTGGGATAAGGAAGCCCCACACATTTACTATCAGTGGAAAATGGGATTGGGTACTTTGAAGCAATATATGAAATTTAAAAAAAGGGATAGACTGGCAAAAATGGATTCAGAAATTATAGGAGAGAGCCTGAGAACGTAAGGAGAACTAGAAGAAGTAGACATAATATATAAAGAATCCAGCTCCCAACCTAGGAGTCAAGTTGCACCCGAAGAATAAGAACTGTTCAAAGGAAGGTTTAAATTGTCTGTCTTGTAATGTGTATAAAATGAATAATTTTATTTTTTTGTACAATATTAACAATAATCGCACTTTAATAATGGAAAGTATTTATAATATTATGAAGGAAACAACTAATATTTTTTTTAAAAATGAGATACACAGAATAATTTACAATAGACAAGTGTGATAAACACCTAGCAAGATAAAAAGGTTGATTCGAGCACTCACCGGTTTTAGACAAAAGGAACATCCATGAAGTGATGGTAGAAAAAAATGTGATTTATTCGGTAAAAATGCAGGAAAACATGGAGACGTAGGACATAGAAAGGCAGACAGGTCGCCTTACGCGTTTCGTGCCTGAATGGCACTTAATCATAGGCTAAAGTGCTGACATATGTGGCTAGTTTAAATACAAAATTGAACCAATCGTGTGAAAGGTCAGCGGTGATTAAGATTGACACAACACAGCATGTTGAAAAAAACATATTAATATAATATGTTTTTTTCAACATGCTGTGTTGTGTCAATCTTAATCACCGCTGACCTTTCACACGATTGGTTCAATTTTGTATTTAAACTAGCCACATATGTCAGCACTTTAGCCTATGATTAAGTGCCATTCAGGCACGAAACGCGTAAGGCGACCTGTCTGCCTTTCTATGTCCTACGTCTCCATGTTTTCCTGCATTTTTACCGAATAAATCAAATTTTTTTCTACCATCACTTCATGGATGTTCCTTTTGTCTAAAACCGGTGAGTGCTCGAATCAACCTTTTTATCTTGCTACTTTACCTGCTGAGTCCACAACATATTCAGAGCACCACCTGACATAGGAATTACACCCACACTCCTACGGGTGGAGCCGGCTATCCCCTTATGGGGAACACCTTTCTTCTACTGATAAACACCTAGCACATGCCCTAAAACATAAACAAGAAAAATAGGAGAAAAAAATAAAAATATTTTACACAAAACATCTGCCATAGCACTTTTAAACAAAATTAGCATGATCTTTACAACCGTACAAAAGACCCTGTTTCCCCACCTGACTCAACAATGAACACGAACATCACAGAATGTCTCACCCAACATAAGAAATCCAAGATCATAGACTCTATAGCTACAACCCTAGATAACCCTTTCACAATGTAGGCAATTGCAAAAGTACTTAAAAATGCCTCTATGGGCACAAGCCCAGGTCCTGACAGTCTCACCACTATATAATATAAAACCACCTTTAAGTATAACCTACTACCCCAACTAGTAAATGTATAATTTATTTTCCTGCCTCCGGGTGGACCGTCCCATCACAGTTTCAAGAAGCCAACATAACTATTATACATAAACCAGGGAAGGAAGACGAACCCTATAGCAGCCAACTCCCTATATCCCTCCTAAATGTGGATGTCAAACTACAGGCAAAATCATAAGCAATAGACAGGGTGAGATAATTCTCTCTCCCCTGATGGGAACCATACCCGGCCTGGAGGCAAAAGGCAATATGGCTGAAGTAATCCACCTCATACACCATGCCACTAAACACCCTATCCCCGCTATGCTTCTATCTACCAGCACAGAGAAGGCATTCAACAGGCTGAGCTGGCCTTTCCTCAGAGCTGTCCTCTGACACATTGGACTTAGGGATGCCATATATAACTGGATTAATGCACTACACCATGAACCAACAGTGCAGATCTGAATTAATGGAACCTTGCCAGAACTGCTACCTGGAACAGCACACTCCAAGGTTGCCCCAATTTCCTCTTATTTTTATCCTGGTCCTGGAACCACTTATCTCTGCAATTAGATCCAAAGCCTCCATTCATGGATTAGAAATTGTCCCCCATAATCATAAGTCCGCTCACCCTAACCCAAACCAACAAATCCCTGCCCAACCTAATGAAGGAACTAGAAACCTAAAGTTCCCTGTATTTATTTAAAATCAATATGACTGAGCCCTCAACTTCTCCCTCCCTACCCCACAATAAAATAATCTTAAACAATCATTTCCATTTAAATGGGCTTCTTCTACATTAAACTATTTGGGAATCCATATCACCCAACAATTAGACTTCCTTTTTAAAAGAAACCATCTTCACTTATTTCATACACTTAAGTCAGACCTGGAAAAATGGACAAAAAGCATATCTCCTGGTTTGGCAGAATATCAACGATCAATGTGAAAATCTTGCCCACTTCTATATGTCACCAAGCCCTATACACATCCCAAAATATTTTTTCCAAGACTTTAAATCTACCATCATAAAATTGATCAAGCAAGGAAAAAAACAGATTAAAATATTACTATCTAATAAGACATGATGACTTAGGAGTAATAGAACAAAAGTGAACTGGATGAGCAAACCAAAATATGTGCTGCAAATGACAATATAGTGTTGGTGAATCAAAACCGTGTCCACCTGACACCGGCAGCTGAAACAATAGCGACAGACAGCTTCAAAAACTGTGCAAATAGAAATAGGCAAAAAAGTGTAGTCTCAGCGCACAGTGTCTGGACACTTATACAAACAAATCAGTGATATTGTGCCAATATTGTAAAAAATAAATATTTTGTGAGGAAACGTAAACATACAAAGCAATACACGTGTATAAATACAATAAAACACAATAGTGCAATGAAAACGTGTAAATACTTATTATAGGAACCGTAGTCCTTAGGGTAAACCTGTATAAATATAAATAAAATACAAAATAGTGCAGTATGTATAGTACTGTGGATCAGCAACTTCTATTTGAGAAGAAATCCACTCACAAAATTAGCTCCTAACAACATAGGAGCTTGGTGCAGGTGAATGTATATATATACTTGCCCCCTCCACGTATGGCAGCTTCCAGATGGTAGTAACAACGCAGATGATCAATATCTTGTAGTAAAAAAACCCTTTTAATCCGAATGAGGTAAGAAAGATGTGAAACAAGAGAACACTCAGAGAATAAAACAAAGTCCTGTGTAGACGTTAGCTCCGTGTGCCACTTTGTGTAACTCCCAAACAATTATCCAAAACAGATCCCTCACAGCCTACCATAACCAATGTGAAACAAATCTGCAAGCAACTTCTACCCAAATCTGGAGTGTTGAGCACCCCTCCCCCTACCTTACTCTTAGTTAATGAAGCGTTCCCCTGGGTCTCACTGGAAGATCCTTTGACAGACTTTTTCCAGGACAAATACAATTGCCAAGAGAACACCACTTGCTTAAGGGACTGTATCACCTGAACATTGTTTTTACTGTGCACATAGAGCATAGAAAAATATTGAAAAGTATCTATACATTGTATTAGCACAATTGCAAGCAAATGCCTAAATTAGGAAAACTATGTGTTTTGTATGTGCTTGTGGAGTCGCCTGCTTATGACATCATGTGTGACATTGTATGCAAATAACACATTTCCCATTGAAAATCTGTTATTTTGCATACCATTTTCTCCTAATTTAGGCATTTGCTTGCAGTTGTGCTAATACAGTGTATAGATCATTTTCAATATTTTTCTATGCTCTACATTCACAGTAAAAACAATATTTAGGTGATAAAGTTCCTCTAATAATGATGGATCCTTTTACATTATTAGACCTATTAGAAAAAACGCACACTCCCCCACTTCAGAACTAACTTGGCTAGACTGCCATCTCCAACAGTTCTTTCAAAAACTCCTCCGGTCCCCATTAGACAGACCCACTCTCAGCACCACTGAGGAACTGAGTATGTAAAAAACTCAATCAGTCAAAATTATCTCGACCCTCCAGACCCATCTTACTACTTTGGAATCATCACAAAAGCCACACTACATATGAAACTGGGAGAAAGATTGTAACCTAATATTCTCAGAATCACAATCTCAGTAAATGTCTTACAAATCCACACCATTGATTAGACTTCAAGAGAAAGCCTACAAAATCTTAACAAGATGGAACAGAGTACCTACCACTCTACATAAACTATACCCTGCCATAGTGTTGGAAGTGTAAAGCTGACAGAGGCAATGTTTTCCACTAATGGTGGACCTGCCCTAAGAAACAGAAAGTATGGTCTCTCCTCAAATCAGTCATCACCTTTCACACTGATATGACTATCCACTTTACTCCACAAACTTTCCTCCTACATTAAAACACCTACCCAAAAATATAAATGATCATTAATAGCCAAAACTACTCATGACTGCTTAGGCCCATGACTCCCACCTCCCATACCCAACTAGATCCAGCCCCAACCAAGCCCAATTAACAACACAACAAACTGATGGTGGATAAGAGCTTGGCCACAGCTTTATTTATTAACCAGCAAACCTTTACCATAACCTTAAATTACCCTCTAGTCTCCTGGTGACGTAATCGACTGCCAGCAGAAAATGGATCCCGAAACCCAAAATGGTGGACATCCAAACTAGTCCAAATCAGTGCTGGAAAGGAGATGACTGCCACCACAACATCCCTGAGGAGGCATAGCCATAGCCAACAGTAGGAATTGTGTTAGCCTCGCCTAGAACATGGATTGCCTTAAATCAAATATTATGCTGGAGACAATGGAGCACTAAGTGCCAGAGGAGAGACAGAACTGGGGAGAGCTGGAACTGGAATGATTAAGAACGTGGACCACACTCATGTTATCCATCTGAAAATAACTCAGCCGGGTGGGAACCCCATAGTTCCAATGACACTATGATGGGAAAAAAGTTCCAAAAAGGTAAGGTTGTGACATGTCACTCCCTAAGCACTCAGGGGGCCAGGGCTGGGTGCACAAAGCCCCAAAGAAGTAAGCACCCATACCCACTGAACCAGAGGCTTCTTCCGTGAAGAAGTCCAACTCCTTGTTGGATGCTTCCACTGACTGCCATCAGGTATGGCCATTGTATGAAGCTAAAAACTCCTGCCAGACTGAAAAATATGATCTAATGGGACAAGTGATACTGAAGCGATGGTGAGGTATCTTTAAACCCGCCATCACCAGGGAGAGCCACCGACAAAAAGCCCAGCCCATAGGCATGACCCGACATGCAAAAAGCAGGTGGCCCAGGAGGGATTAAACTGTGTATAGAGGAACCTTTCTGGATGCCTTGACCTGGGACACCACAATAACCAATGCTCACAGTTTTTCACAAGGGAGATGGAAAATCTGTGTCAATTTCAATCCTCAAATAGGACAGCACTGTGCCAGGGCTCTCTGTTCTTTTCCTCTGCAACCGGGACAAAAAAAAGGGATCTTGACAACTCTCGAAACGAAGCCAACAAACGCGTGTAAATGGAGGTACCTGCGAAGATCACAAACAGGAAATCATTGAGGTAGTGAATGAGAGATAGTTTGCAACCTCTGCTACTGTCCACTAGGAAAGATGCAAAAACTGCAAAATAGTAACATGATATGGCATAGCCCATGGGCAGGCACATATCATAAAAGAAGGAACCATTAAAATGCATTCCCAAAAGGTGAAGGACAGGAGCCCTGACCCATTTAAAACACCTGACAACCACTGCATTGGGAACACTCGTGAAGGAAGCGACAGGAACTGTACCACCTGCAGTGGCTCTCTTTAAAGAGCCAGCAGATGCCCTTTTTGGAAGCGGCCCGCACCCAGGAAAGGAAGGCCTGTTAGGAGACACCAGCAAAAGCCAGAGTGCCCCGTCCTGCATGGCATAATCCAGGCCTGGCCCCACCACCATTTTTTTATGAAATTGTTGATCGTATTTGTACCAACACTGGCCACCATACACTTTGTAGGTGCCCCAGATGAGGTCCAAATAATCAAACAAGGAGGGCTATGCAATTGCAAGAACCAAAAACCCTTGCAGCCAATTTCCGAAGGTAAAGGGGAAGCTGCCTACTATTTTCTGAATCGGTTTGTTCCTTCTGCCTAGGCCTATCCTCTGAATCCCTGGCCACAGGTACAAGGGATTAAATGTCCACATAATCACCCTGGTAAATCTTATCCCTGATATACTGTGCACATAAAGCCCCAGCAGGGATACTTTACAAGCATCCAGAGCTAGCTGGGGAGTAGAAGATTGTAAGGGGGCGGGGGAGGGGTGTAAGGGAACCTGACCTTGGGAAGGGGCTCCCATTCTATCTAGAACTGTTCTAAGTAATTCTAACACATCTGTCTGATACCTCAGGGGGGCAGGCTGACTAATCGTTGGTGCGGGTGGTGAGGTTCTGAGGGCTTGGAAGCTTGTATACTCACTGGCCCTTGGAGCTAAAGGGACATGATGCAGCGCTGGAGGTAACTGTTGTCTGTTAGCTGTGGTCTCTTCCTCCTCCAGGTCAGAGCAGGAAACCGGGGACACCATCCTCATTGGGGCCATCTACCCGCTGGGGGTGGCACTGCATTGATTTCAAGTGTGGTGCAGCGCTATTTCTGCACCTTATCCACCTTGCTTGGAGGTCTGCTATGTGCTCATGTCTAGGGGAACCATGCTGATGGAGGAAAGCTCTCCTGCTGCTACCTGTCATGGCCTGGTGGGTGAATCCTGAATGCTTGTTGTCCAGGGGCCTCCCATGTGCTGATCGCCGGTACCAGGAGCCAATTCTGTGATGCCCAGCTGCACTTCTGGTGCGTGATGATGTCCTTCCTGTGAGCAGTACTGTACTTCCTGCGCACGGGAAGTCCTACCAACTTCTGGCGCCGGGAGGGAACGTGACCTGATTCTTCATGAATGTGAGGCTCCACCAAGATGGCTGCTGGAGCCATCTTCATTCCCAGTTCCCGCCAAAACAATTGTGGCTGGAGCAGAAGATGTTAGCAGCAAAGATGTCTCTTCATGGTTCGGCAGTTTCAGTGGTAGTCTGCAAAGTGGGGGAGCGTGTAGCCCGCACCAAGCTGGGGCTGAGACAAATCGGAGGCCTGGATCGTCTAGGATTCTAGGACCTAGGGGTGTAGTCCTGGAGTGGCATGGTAGGGGCACAGCATTCGGGGCCTGGGGACTCTTAGGTATATTCTGGAGGGAGGAATTCCCATGTTCTTCCAGGAATAGCCTCAGAAGGGACTGCAGTTGCTCAGAGGAGTTGGCAGCCATCACAAAGCCCAAAGAACAGCTTATGAAAAACAACATGCTGTATCCAGCTTGTCCTGATCCAAAGAGGAGGAGCTGCCAGGGAGCTACACATTTATAAGGTACAACATTGCAAAATTTTTACACAACCAATCAAAACAGACCACCACCCATTAAAAGGTTAGCATGGGCCAGCAGTCATGCTACCCTTTCCTAAAGGTGTAGGGATGTTGTTTCCAAAATGATGACACAAACATTGTCTTTACCTGGATTTGAACCCTGAATTCCATGTTCTTAGCTCTTTTCTTTACTGGTCTGCCAGCCTGCTTTTCCCACTTTAGCCTCTGTTCTTGTAACCATGAATCTACAGGCCTTATGATCAGTATCAATTTTGGACATAAAGCAAAAGGGGTTAGAGAGTTGTTATAAAACAAATCTTTTACTTGATATGTAGTAAAAATATTGTATTCAACAGACCAAACACAAATAATAATCTGCACAAAAATAATAATAAGTGTAGTAGACAGTCCACACTTAATGTGGAAAAATGACAAACACACATAGCACATACGTGACTGCTCAAACTAAATAGCAAAAGAGCTTATGTAGACTTCTATCATTACATACTACAATATTATTCAGATTAGAAGGACAGAAACTAAATGCAACCAAAATGTGTTAGATGTTGTCCTTATTGTACATTTGTATAGCTGCATAAATATCACTGTAAATGAACACAACAATTGGTTAGCAGGTTACTGTACACAGAAGACATTTAAAATCACTTAAAAATAGCTGATGAACTGGCTATGTGTATATTAATTCACTTGTATATAACCCAGGAGACGAATTGCTGTCTCCCGTTAGGTTAAATGGTGCACAACAGTTGTCTCACCCTAATTAGTGCTTAGCAACTATCTGGCACTGCAATTCCTCATCATTAGTATAGCCATTTAAGGATGCCACAAACAGCAAAAAAATTATAAAAAAATATGTTTAGCTATATTAAGAAGAGTATAGAGTGTAGCATGCCAAGGCTCAATGAAAGGGTAGCGACCAACAACACATAGAAAAGAAAAAATTAAATGCCCATATATTCTTTTTTATTACCAGTTTTGGACCATTAGACCTCAGCTTGCCTGACTACGCTTCTACCTTTTGTTCTAGTGTCTCAGCTCTGCTAAAGACCAGATTGTCACACAATGTTCAGAGGCTCAACCACCTGGGTAACGAGTGGCTAATGGCAGAAGATGTTGCCGATCTGAATCATACCTGCTATCATCAGTATCATTATAAACACACACAACAACCATGAGAGAATGGCTTGCTTTGGTGGGGAAAATCCAAACTGTGGTAAACCTCCCTTCTAATTTAGGGAGAGGACTAGCTTATGCCAGACTCAGGTTTTTGCGGTTCTTCAATTCTTAAACAGCCCTGAGTGCTTATTTCTACTTCAAAATGACCTCATATAATTCTCTCTAACATAGTATATGTATTGGACATGAATATGTAAAGCTTGAATTCCCACCTGTTTTCTTCCCCCATTGTATATCCAAAGATTGTAATGACAAATTCTTGGTACAACCAACACAATGACAAACTTGAGATGTATTCCACATAAACTGATCGTACCTGATATGTGTACTCTTTGAATCCTTTCATGTAATACAGAAGTATGCTCCTTTATTTGTACGGAATGCTAATCATGCTAAAATGCACCCACTCCCTCGTCAGCTCACCTTACATGCGTATCCTGTATTACATCTAAGAAAACCTCAATAAACAATTATTAGTGAAGAATGTCCAAACTTTCCAAATAAAATATAAAGTAAAGTTCCAAAATTAGAATACCTCAATATTGCACCAAGTTCTTTGTGTACTCCTCTCTCCTCCCATCTGAAAAACAGGAAAAACAAAGGAAAAAGAGGGTGAAAATGAAGTGACTTAATTCTTTAGGAAGTAGATTGAAATCTATGAAATATGTAAAATAGTGTGTGGCATGCAGCATTTAGCATTATTCCTTCTTTATGTGGCTGTATTTTATTTGGAGATTTTTTCAAGTTTGCATTAGTAAACACATTTGTTTGTGAAGCAACATGTATTATTGAAAAACCATACAGAAGGTCCTGGAGCTTGCTAATTCCCTTATTTCTATGATGTACACTCTGTACACTGTACAATTGTGAGTACTTTATATTTTTATATCGTTACTATTTTTTTACAATAACAAAAACTGTGCAATTGTTCAATTAAAGCTATCTAAAAGGTGTATTTGGAATGATATTTAAGGAACCACTTACATTGTTGTGTTTCATAAAATATTTAAAACTACTTAAAACAGTAGGAAGTCTTTGTTGAGTAGCACTAATACAACATCATATATGAGTACTTTTTAAACTAAAATGAAGAGATAATAATTGGAATGTGGAGAAAAGAAATATAAAAGGAGGAAGGTAAGGGGGAATCTGTTCTAGGCAAGTTGAGTGGCTGGTCTGTGGTGGTAAGGAGTATCATGTGGATCAAAAGTTAGTTTGTGCCAGGAGGAGTACATGAATTGATCCAAAAGTACCACATTTTATGGAATTGGTTTGTGGGATAGTGGGTGCTACACAAATTCTGTGTGATTGTTAGTCTGACTGCCATGCATATTCTGAAGATCAGATGCTTTGCAGAATTGTCGACTGAGTCTGAGTTTTTTCTACACAGTAGAACTGCCCATGGTTCAGGTTGTAGGTTTGTTTGAAGGACTTGCTTCAATTTGTTAAAAAAAAGTGAGGCCATATTGGTTGGATGTGTGTGCATGACCACCACATGTGGAGGGGAGATCCCTTTTCTCCACAATTTCTAAAACATAAGGATAATGAGGCTGGGTACTTGCAATGCAATCGGGTAGGTGCCAAGTGCCATCTTGACATCAGTTTTAAACCATTTTCCTGTATAAGGGTGGAGTAGATAACTTTCTAGATGTTGGTGCAAATCTCTGCCCAGTAAAAAGACAAATTTATTGTCTAAAATATAGAGATATGGCACTGTTGGGCTATAGGGGACCCTGATATCATATAAAGTGCAGTTGCTGAAGGGGTGTCAGGATATGAATGATTTTACAAAGTGCCTCAGTTTATCAGTGTGGTGTAGTTGGTATGTTTCAGTCAAATTTATGAAGTTTTTTCATTTTGTTGTGGGCCAAACAGTTTCCTATTGTAGTGAAATCAATAGATGTGGCAGAAGCAGCACCGATATAGTATAGTGTAGTATAGTGCCCCACCAGTCCTGCCAAGTATAAATGAAAGCAGAAAAGCCTCAGGACTGGGGTATCAAAAGGAGATTGTCCCAGTGCTGAGAAAACAGGTCTGTAACTTTAAGGCACTCACACTGTGAGCTGTATAATCAAGGAACTAAAAAATCAGATCCAAGTGACAGGTGCAAAAAATAATTTATTAAAGGCCCTTAGACAAAAGTGTACCTTAAAGAGAGTGTGCAAGTCTATATAGCAAACCATGTGCCACATAGGTAGTAATGCATAATACACAATACATGCATAATAAAAAAAAATCACAATTGGGAATACGACAACCCGGGGCGGGGAGCGATGACGTAGCACGCACCACGTAGCTGCGCTCGCGAGATCGCCATGGAGCGCAAGAAGCAGGACCTGAAGCCGCATTGACCGAAGCCGGGGAACTGAAACGGGCTGCCTCAAAAAGAGATCGAACAGAGGAACTCACCGCAGGGTCGAAGATAGGAGCTGCAACCCAAATCCTGAATCAAACTGCCTAAACGGAAGAAAGTTTATAACGGGTTGGCAGTCACGTGAGTGCGGCATATGCCGCTTCCCGTACTCTTTTTTCTTTCTTTGTTTTCCTTATGTCTAAGAGCGATGTTTCATAAAATTATGTTCCACTTGGGTAAACATGTGCTAAAAGGAGCCATGGGACAGTTTCTGGCACTCTCCGTCCTAGACTTGATAAAAATTTAATGCTATCTCTGTGTGAACCGAGAGAGGTACACTTCTGGTGGTTCTTGGATCAAGGATAATTTTGTGGAGATTGAACTTTATTCTGGAGTGCCTTAACAGTGCTTGGGCTAAATATACAGCAGTAATCTACCGAATCTGAGGTTGGGGTATCGGGACAAAGTAGAAGGGAGCGCAATGCAATTGATTGTCCACATATCCTATTCAAAATAGTTTAATACAGCCGGAGAGGGCTGAATGTGGACAATTACCCGCATACTTCATTTGAAATCACCCTAATACAGCTGGAGACAGCACAGCTAGACAGAGCTGAATGGAAATGATTGTCTATATTCTACCTGAAAGTACCCTACTATAGTCGGATAGAGCTGAATACAATTGCTGGTCTTTTTCCCAAACCACTCTAACACAGTTGAAGAGATCTGAAGGCAATTGACTGTCCACATATTTTACCGAAAAATACTCTAATACAACTGGAGAGAGTGGAACACAATTGATTGTTTGCATACCTAATCTATTCTAACATACCTGGAGAGAGCTGAGGGCAACCGGCCTATTTAGATACTCTATTTAAAACTGTTCCAATACAAAGGGGGGAGGGGAGGGGAAGGTGAAGGGGGGAAAAGGGGGAAAAGCTAAAAGTAATGGTCTACACAATTTTCTAGAATTTTATTGCAGCTGGAACACAATGTAAGCGGTTGTTTATATATCCCACTTAAAGTTATATTAACATAGCTGAAGGGAGTAACCGAGGGTCGACATATCCTACCTGGGGTTGTTATAATATAGCTGGACAGAACCAAATGTAATTGATTAGCCTAATATATGAAAGGGCCAGGCCAGCTTTGAAATAACGATACTAGGTATCCTATGGGCTAAAGATTCTACTATAAGCACTGAATTTCACCGAAAAGTGAGCTCTAAAACACTAACACTGTGTACTCCTGGGGATCAACAGAAGGTGTTAATCACGGAATTTTATTAGAGAGAGGAGGAGAGTGGAGGGAGGAGAGAGGGGAGAGCGAAGAGAAAGGAGCTAAGACAGTCAGAGGGAAGGATTGAAGACAGTTAATACTATTCGGTATATCTTGGGTTACCACCCTGCAAGGTTAAGAAGAGAATCAAACCTATTGGCTGCCGGTGCAATCACCAATAAAGCTACTTGCTTGAATTGTAAAATATGGCTGCAAAAAAAGCTACAGAGACCAAAGGGCTCTCCAAGAGGGAAAAGGAGAGGGAGAAAAGGCAGGAAAAAGTAGAAAAAAGACTCTCTACCTTCTTCTCACCCCAGATGGAAAAATCGACAACCCAAAAGGCACGGGCCGACATAACAGAGACCTGTGATTCAGCAACCGAAATGGATCAGAATAGAGAGCATTCTGATTCATCGTGGTCGGAGCCACAGGCCTTGACCCAAGAATTCTTGACAATAATTCTAGACAAACAATTTCTTAAGATCAAGGAAGAGATGCTGAAAAATTCTTTGGAGCTAAAGGCCGAAATAAAACAAGATCTGGAGTTACTTGGGAATAAAATAAAAAAAATGGAAGACCATATGGAAGATGCGTCCTTCAAAATTAAAACACAAGCGGAAGAACTTCAGCAGATAAAACAGAAATTACATAATATGGAAACAAAAATAGTAGATCTGGAGGATCGAACAAGAAGATGCAATTTGAGGATTAGGGGTATCCCTGAGAGTATCCTGCCAGCAATGCTGGAGAAATATCTTCAAGATTTCTTTGCATTTCTGGGCCTGCATATGGAGGGAGATCTAAACTCAATGGAAAGATTCCATAGAACTATCAAAGGGAAAAATTCCCCGGAGCAAGCCCCAAGAGATGTGATAATCTGCTTCCATTCATATCAATTTAAGGCTAAGATAGTTTCGGCTTTCTCTTCCAAAGATAAAAGTGGATCAGATTATCAGCAAATAAATATCTTTCCAGATCTATCGTACCAAACGAGGATGGCCAGAAGGATGTTCGCATCCTATACCTTGAAATTAAGGCTGAAAGAAATAAGATACGCCTGGAAATTCCCACAAGGAATTCTAGTGTTTTACAAAGAACAGAAACGACCCTTTGTTTCTGCCGAAGAATTGAACGAATGGATGAAGGCGGAGGGGTTGCTGGAATAGGAGAGGGGCCTAGGGGTACGGGACAGGGGGGGGAGCGAGCTATAAATTATATAGGAAGAGGTGAAAAGGGGGAAATAATTTTTTTTTTTTTTTTACTTTCTGACTTGATATGAATGAACTTAACCTTAAAACATGAATGATTGGCAGATGGGATTACCTCTTGGAACGAAATAAGGGTGGGGAAGGAGAATAAAGCTAAATCCATCAGATTACCTATTTGCCAATTCAAGCATGACACCATGAGCAGAAAGCTGCTGGGAGTCGGGTTTTTTTTTTTTTTTTCTCTTCCCTTAAGTAGATATTACATGAGAGTACATATAAAGCACAGTTCACGAAATTCGTTATAGAACTGGAGATTTTACAATAAAGATCACACAAAGCTGTTAAATATAAGTTGTCATCTCAAAGCGCGAAAGAGGAGTTAGAAACATAAATGTAGGGTAATTGAATGTACACAGTATAATTATAAATAACCTAGCAGGCAAATAAGCTCACTAGTAACAATAAATCACCTCACTAGAATACCCGTTAAAGCACTGTTAACACAATTACTATTAGACCTGTCTCACAACACAGAACGAGATATAACAGCATATAGTTGTTATAATATAATATAAAATATCTCACCCAATAGGAGCTGTGGGTTTTTTTTTTTTTTTGTGTGTGTGCATTTGTATCTATAGACATAGAAGATAATTTGACTAGAATATTCACCAATACCACATTAATGATTTACATATTGAGATAATTTCGAATGTAATATACCAAATGAATAGGTAAAAGTTTGTCAGTAATATTAAATCACCTCAATTGAGCACTTGTTAAAACATTATTAACACACTTATAAATAGAACTGTTTCACAATGCGGACTAAGAAATGATAATATATAGCTGTTATAAAATAAGCTATTGGATAGGAGTTGTGTTTTTTTTTTTTTTTCTTCTATTCTTTCTTCTCTCACCTTTTTCTTTTTCTCCCCCTCTTTGCCTCCCCCCTCATCTTTGGTTTTCCTCCCCCTTGGTACTTTTGGTATCCGGATGGGACAGTACTTGCCCGACTTTGGATAAAATAATAATGTAGTGTAGAAATTAGCAGGTCGGCTACAGCCGCGTCCATTGGCGTGTCGCGGATGAGACCGTGACCAGGACAATTTGGAAGATTGCCAGGGGCGTCCCCTCTCAAAGGGGGGGCACCCTTGGCGGCTCTTCTATGGGATCCCGGGGTTCCCCCGGACCCACAAAAGGGAGGGACAAGGGGCTCCCGTTCTGTTTTATGTTGTATGAGTGTGGTCGAGGGGGGGAGACTCCGGGGGGGTGGGGCAGAACGAGAGATGTAGGTTATGGATAAAAGACAATTAAAATTGCATCTATTAATGCTCAGGGCATAAATTCACCTTACAAAAGAAGCATCATTTTGAACTTTTTGAGAAAAGAACAAATCCATGTCTGCGGGTTGCAGGAGACACACTGGAGAAGGCAGGACGAGAAGAGAATAAAAGATCGGGCATTTCCTCTAATGATCTGTTCCTCATTGGAGGAGAAGAGGCAAAGAGGAGTGGCCATTCTCTTCTCTTCACTTCTGGCGATCAAACTTAAATACCAAGAATCTGATCCCGAGGGTCGATACGTACTTGTGATATGCGAAATAAATAATGTCTTATATACAATCCTCAATATCTATGCTCCCAATCATTCTCCAGTACGGTTTATTGGAAAGATGTTAGCGAGATTAGAGAAAATAAAGCAGGGACAGTGTATAGTTATGGGAGATTTTAATTGCCAGCTCGATCCTGCTCTAGACAATATCTCTGACCACGGGGTGACAAAGAACAGAAACACAATCAACGGCGCAAAGAAATTCAGAGAAATATTGTCAAAATATGCGCTGCTGGATGTGTGGCGGGTGTTTCATCCCGAGGAGAAAGATTTTTCCTGTTTTTCTCGGGCCCACTTAGTATATTCCAGAATAGACTTAATACTGACAGGAGCAAGTTTTACCAAATCGGTCAAAAAGATTAACATTGTTATCACCCCATGGTCAGATTACAACATGATATTAATGGAGATACAAGATCAATATAAAAAGACTAGGACGCAATGGAGACTTAACAACTTACTACTGCGTAAAAAAGGAAATGTGGAATATCTAAAAAAGATGTCAGATCTCTTTTTTCAAGAAAACAGGGATAAAGAGGTAAGTCCAGCCATCACCTGGTGCGCATATAAATGCGTAATAAGAGGATACCTCATAAAAATTGGGGCAAAAGAAAAAAGCGCCAGGGAGGCCACCCTCGAGGAATTGTATCTTGAGTTTTATGAATTGGATCAGACAAACAAAATTAAACCCTCGAGGGAGATTACTGAGAAAATAATACAAACCCAGAAACGTATAAATGAGGCATTAATAGTCAAAGCAAATAGAAATTTGGAATATCTGAGGAGGATGTGGTACTACCATGGCAATAAGGCCGAAAAATAACTCACAAATAAAATTAAGAAAGAAAAAGCCAAAAAAATAATATCTGGCCTTAAGCATGGGGATAATATGGTACTTCTCCCAGAAAAAATAGCGGATATCTTTAAATTATTCTATAGCGCACTGTATAATTCCCCAGAAAAGATAGACTCGACCCAGTTTGACAAATTCTTTGTAGATCTAAAATTACCAAAAGTTTCCAAACCACAGTTAGAAAATTTAAATCTTCCTATTTCAAACTTAGAATTGGACAGAGCCATAAAAAAACTGAAAAACAACAAAACTCCGGGCCCAGATGGCTTTAGTAACGAATTCTTTAAGATATTCAAAGAAAATATCAAACAAGATCTGATAAAAGCATTTGAAGAATTCGGGACTCAAAAACCAATCCCAGAAGAACTTTTACGGCCCCATATCGTTGCAATTCCTAAGCCTAATAAAAACTTGGAATTAGTGATCAATTATAGACCAATTACCCTGTTAAATGTGGATGTAAAGATCTATGCTTCAATACTGGCAGATAGATTAAAAAAAATTATTCATAAACTAATCCATCCGGATCAAACAGGATTTGTCTCAGGTAGACTTTGTTCCAGTAACATCAGAAGACTGATAGATCTGATGGAACTCGCCCAGCGGAGCGGGACCCCCCAGCTGGCCCTGTCTTTGGACGCCGAGAAGGCCTTCGACAGGGTCAGCTGGGGCTTCCTCAAGGAGACGTTGTTGAGATTCGGATTCTCAGGAAGCATTTTTGAAAAAATAATGGCTCTATACACTAACCCTGTAGCTAGAGTTTATAGTAGCGGGTTCACCTCTGAGTGGTTTGAGATATCAAATGGAGTTAGACAGGGTTGCCCGCTATCACCCCTATTGTATATATTGTCAGTTGAACCCCTTGCAGAGAAGATCCATAATAACCATAAAATCAAGGGCATAAAAACATCGAAAGGGGAATCTAAAATAATTCTATATGCAGATGACGCAGTACTAACTCTACAAAATCCCGGGGATTCAATAAGGGAATTGACCACACAAATTGAGGAATACTCAAAAATCTCAGGGTATAGAGTTAACTGGGGAAAGTCCGAAGCTTTGGCAGTCAACCTGGGGGATGAAGAAAAAATTTATCTGGCGAAATTAGGCGGATTTGAATGGGTCGAAAAATATATAAATCACATAGGAATAAAAATAATAACAAATAGGGCAAAAATGGTTGAAGTTAACTTTCTTCCAATGTTGTTGCAAATGAATAAGAAGCTACAGTAATTAAAGTCAAGTTGTATTTCATGGCGCGGAAGAATAAACGTGATCAGGGCATATATGTTACCTAAACTAACATACCTCTTCAACATGATACCAATGACAGTTCCAAAGCCATGGTTACAGCTGGCTCAAACCTCAATGCTAAAATATATATGGCAAGGCAAAAGACCCCGTTTACAAACTGCACTTCTTATGAAGAAAAGCAAAAAAGGAGGCCTTGGCATCCCTAATATAGAGACATATTATCAGGCGTGTATTATATTCCAAGCTCTAAACACACAAAAAAAATTTAATATAAGAGAGGGTTGGTATCATGTTGAACAGGAGTTGGCGGGGGTGGAAGATTTGTCTATTGTGTTCTGGAACACTGGAGATAACATTAAACAAAATCTACCTCAGATCCTAAGGGACCTTCGGGCTGTGTGGGGGGTACTTCTAAATAACATGGGCCTTAAAAGAAAGATTATCTCCAGTCTTCCAGTTAAAATAATAGCAGCAAATATAGGAGATTTAAACTTAAGGATATGGTCAGATTGTGGAATTAATGAGATACATGAACTTTTGGAAGGTAACAAGCTGATAGAATTTGATAAACTGTCCCAGCAAAGAAACCTCCCTAGTAGACAAATATTCACTTATCTGAGGATCAAGGGTTATATAGATAAATATTTATACAAAGGACAATCCCAAAGAGTTGAAATACTGGTGGAACTCTTAAAGGCAGAAGAAATTAAAAAAACAATCTCTAAATGCTTAAAATTGTTTCATAGCGAACGGGAAGATACGGAAATCCCAGCTAAAATTAAATGGGAAGGAGAACTGAGAATTACCATAGATATTAAAGACTGGCTGAACTCCATAAACACAGTGGCGTAGGCGGTACACTGCCTAAATTTGACAGAGACACACTATAAGATACTAAACCGCTGGTACATGGTCCCGGTTAGGATAGCAAGGATGTTTCCAGGTACAAGCGACACATGTTGGAGATGTGGGAGTGGCAAAGGAGACATGTTACATACGTGGTGGAGCTGTGGGCCGATCCGAACATACTGGAGAATGGTTGGCAGCAAACTAGATAAAATCTGTGGTACACATTTGGGTCAATCCCCGGAATCATTCTTACTTCATACAGATGTACGGACTTGGCCTGTACAGGACAAAAAATTGATAATACATTGTCTTTTGGCGGCCAAACTATTGATAGCCAGACACTGGAAATCTCCTGTAACCCCGATATGGATACAGGTAAAACAACAATTAATCACACAGCTTAAAATGGAGGCAGGAATTGCCTTTCAGTTTAACGTTTTGGGTGCTCAAAAAGAAAAATGGGAAAAATGGATAGATTTGATTCAAACCATGTAAGCCCGAAAGAGCGTGGAGGTGCAAATATAAATAAATACAAAAATCTTTTTCCTGCACGCAGTTCTGCCATCCCCCCCCAAGGAGGAGTCATTTTCTTCCCCCCCCCTCGACAGTGAGACTGGTGGTTAGTCAGGGTGAATGAGATGCATTAATCTAGGTTGTTAAGGAAGGGGGAGAGTAAATCAATATCACAAATAAAAGTAATGCTATTAAATAACATCATATAAACAGAGGAAAATTCGATATATAACTTCTATAACAACAGAGATAATATGCAAGATGAAAGGAAAGGAAAGAAAAAATGACACAATGATGATATATACAATACCGCACCGGTTTATTTGTGCACAAATTTCTGAGAAAAAAAAAATCACAATTAAATACATATAACAAATAAAAACAATACATGAATCCTGTGGGGAGTAAAAAAGTCAATGCTATAATAAATACGCCCACAAAAGCTCGCTAGCATAGAAAAGTAGGGGAGAAAAAAAAAGGAGAAATGAATATACATACACACTGTGCGTCCACAGCTGTATAAACAAAAACATACTAATTAATGTTAATAAGAGCTTCTGTGAGGATATGGATCTGGCAGGATGAGTGAAAGACTGAGTGGAAAATGAACAAAAAGGCTCAGCTGTTCTTATACTTGGTAAATGACGATAAGGCACTCTGTGGTACTGCTGGAGACGGATAGTGCCAGATACTTAAACAAACCCTGGAACTGCAAAGCATGCAAGCCTCTGTAGAGTGTGGGTACCTGAAGCCCCCAAGACACAGCCCTTTGGCTTTGTCAGGTAAGCGGTGGCCTCCAAAGACTCTCCATGTGATGGTTTGCAAAAAGTGTTGAAAAGTAGCTCCGTCTGAATTTTGTTTTGTTTATACAGCTGTGGACGCACAGTGTGTATGTACATTTATTTCTCCTTTTTTTTTCTCCCCTATTTTTCTATGCTAGCGAGCTTTTGTGGGCGTATTAATTATAGCATTTACTTTTTTACTCCCCACAGGATTCATGTATTGTTTTTATTTGTTTTTTATTTGTTATATGTATTTAACCCCTTAAGGACAGAGCCTTTGAAACATTTTTGTCCTTTCTGGACAATGGCTATTTTAACATTTCTGTGCTGTTTGTGTTTAGCTGTAATTTTGTTCTTTATCATTTGCTGTACCCACACATATTATATATTGTTTTTATTGGGACAAGAAGGGCTTTCTTTGGATACCATCTTTTTGATCATATCTTATACAATTATTTAAAAAAATAATAAAATATGGTAAAAAAAAAAAAAATACACAAATTACCTGACTTTTATTTGAAACATCTTCTCCTCATCGAAAAAAAGCGAATGAAAAAACCTGCTAAATAGATTCTACTATTTCTCCTGAGTACAGGGATACCACCCATGCATAGGTTTGTTGGGGTGTTTGGGGGCTAAAATGCCAAATTTGTGAGGTGCAGTTTTTTGTTTTCCAACTTGACATTTTTACATGCAGACAGCCTGCACCCATGTCCCATTTGGGACATATTTGAAGCCAGCCAGTGTATTTTACCCCATCAACCCATATATTTTTTAAAAGTAGACACCCTAGGCTATCTCAAAGGGTGGTATTTTAACACTTTCCATGCACTAATTCTACCACCAGCCTTTGTCGAAGTTTGTGGTAGTAATTTTTGTGTGGTTTTTTTTTTCACAAATATTGTATTTCAGACATAAATTCACAGATTTTGGTATGTGTCACTGCCAAACAATAACCCAATATGTGTTCAACAACATCTCCTGAGTACAGGGATACCACCCATGCATAGGTTTGTTGGGTTGTTTGGGGGCTAAAGGGCCACATTTTGAAGGTGCGCATTTTTAACTTGGAATTTTGACGTGTAGTCAGCCTGAGCCCATCTTTCATTTGGGACTTTTTTTTAAAGTAGGACAGTGTATTTTACCCAAAAAAGTATATATTTTGTAAAATTAGACACCCTAGGCTATTTTAAATGGTGGTATTTTAACACTTTCCATGCACCAATTCTACCACCAGCCTTTGTCAAAGTTGGTGGTAGTCATTTTATTGTGTATTTTTTTCCCACATACATTGTACTTTAGACACAAATTCACATATTTCAGTATGTGTCACTGACAAACAATACCACAATATATGTTCAGCAACATCTCCCGAGCACAGGGATACC
Source organism: Pelodytes ibericus (assembly GCA_036172795.1). Classification (NCBI taxonomy): domain Eukaryota; kingdom Metazoa; phylum Chordata; class Amphibia; order Anura; family Pelodytidae; genus Pelodytes; species Pelodytes ibericus. The sequence goes on from CM069860.1 coordinate 96,346,514, forward strand.
ACGCATGCATAGCTTTGTCAGCTTTGTTGGGGGTTGAAAGGCTACATTTGAGAGGTGCGCTGTTTGATTTTCCAACTTGGAATTTTGACATGTAGAGCAAGGAAGGGGTTAATAGCTCTTATAAGAGCCTTTGTAGTACTGTACAAAAAAATGAACCCCTAAAAATGCACAGACAAGAAAAAATGTTCTGCTGTGCAGTGATCAGTGGCAGGGAAGGGGTTAATACACAGGCTACACTATACAAAGGGTATGGCTTTTATAAAATTCCTTGGGTCTCACAATTTTTTAACATTTTATTTAATTTATTACAATCAAAAATGTATATTATACAGATCTGTCTCTTTCCCTCACTAAGTGAGGAGAGGGAGGCATATCCATATGGGTCAGAACAATATTTACCAATATTGATCTAACCAGATGAATGGTGATGCTCATCTGAGAAACCACCTTTGCCACTGATCGGCTGTTACTGATCGCTATACACTCGTTCAGACAGCTTCAAAAGGAATACATGTAATCCCCTAGTGGGTATAATTAACCCCTAGCGAGTGTGACAAAAAAATTCCTTCTGCGACCAGATTGCTCCATATGCGCTGCTTAGGCAGTGACCATATGCACTGCTTAGGCAGTGACCATATGTGCTGCTTAGGAAGTGATATACGGCAAGGAAGGGGTTAATAACTCTTAAAAGAGCCTTTGATATACTCTAATAAATCACAGTAAAAAAAATGAACCCCTAAAAAAATGCACAGACAGCAAAAAATGTGCTTCTGTGTAAGATCACTGCGTACACAGCGATCAATTGCAGGGAAGGGGTTAAATACTGGAAACGGCTTTTATAAAAGCCTTTGGGTCTCAGTTTTATTAAATATATTATAATTAAAAACTTAAATTATACAGCTCTGTCTGTCTCCCTCACTAAAACTCAAGTGAGAGGGAGGCAGATCTACACGGGTAAGATCAAATATTTACAAATATTGATCTAACCAGGCGAATGGTGATGCTCATCTGAGCAAACGCCAACCCGCCTTTGCCACTGATCAGCTGTTACTGATACATGCGCTCAGACAGCTAAAAAACATTTTTTAACGTTAAACGTAATCCCCTAGCGGGTATAATTAACCCGTGAAGGGTGTAATAAAAAAGTTTTTAAAAAAAGTAAAAATGCTTCTGCAGCAAGATTGCTGCATTTGCGTCAGAGCGCTGCTTAGGCAGTGATCTACAGCAAGCAAGGGGTTACTCTCTCTTAAAAGAGCCTTTTTTATACTATAATGAATTACAGTAAAAAAATTAACCCCTAAAAAATGCACAGACAGCAAAAAATGTGCTGCTGTGTATGATCACTGCGTACACAGCGATCAATGGCACGGAAGGGGTTAAACACTTGAAATGGCTTTTATAAAAGCCCTTGGTTACTAAAATTTTATTAAATATTTTTAATTTTATTTTATTTTTTACTTTATCTGATCTGTCTCTCTCCCTTACTAAAACTAGTAAGGTGAGGGAGGCAGATCAATACTTGTCAAAGGCAATATTTACTAATCATACATGTCTGCACACAGATCACACAGATCTCTTGTGCCGGCATTGATTGGCTCCCCCTAGAGCATCGGAAGTGAAATACTTTCACTTCCGATGCTCTTGCCATTAGAAGGGAAGCGCTGCCTGTACAGACAGCGTTCCCTTCTACTGAGCCGATGGGGTCGCTCAGGAGAGCGACCACCATCGGTTCTGGGGCAGCCGATGGTGCTGCTAAGTGCCTCTCTAGCGAGGCACTTTAGCAACACCGGAGGTGCTTAGGAAGCGAACGATCGTTCGCTTCCTAAGCACCTCCGGTGTTGCTAAAGTGCCTCGCTAGAGAGGCACTTAGCAGCACCATCGGCTGCCCCAGAAGCAGCGGGCGCAGCCATTTCTAAATGGCTGCTACGATCACTCCGGGGAGTGATCGGAGCGCGCCCCTGCACTTTTTGGGGGTGTTGCACAATGCCTCTACCTAGAGGCATTGTAGCAACACCGATAGAGAAAGCTGGTCGCTTTCTTTACTCTGTTAAGTGCATGATGTGCCAGGCACTTCACCTGTCGGCAAGTCCTCGATTTGCCAAGGGGTTAATTGTGATATTTTTATTATGCACGTATTGTGTATTATGCATTACTACCTATGTGGCACATGGTTTGCTATATAGACTTGCACACTCTCTTTAAGGTACACTTTTGTCTAAGGGCCTTTAATAAATTGTTTTTTGCACCTGTCACTTGGATCTGATTTTTTAGTGCCTTGAGGATACAGCTCACAGTGTGAGTGCCTTAAAGCTACAGACCTGCTTTCTCAGCACTGGGACTATCTCCTTTGGATACCCCAGTCCTGAGGCTTTTTTGCATTCTATTTTAGGTCTGGTGGCACCCACCTCTCTTTGTCATATTGACCTTGTGGGAGGTGCTATACACTTTTATCATTATTACTTTATTTAATTATTATTATTGTTCCCTCTTGGAGAGCAGGGTGGCTCTATCTTTTTCTTATAAATGAAAGCAGGCAGCTCAGCACAGTCAAAGTGAAAAGGATTTTATTCTGAAACAAATTGCAACGTTCTGACCAAAAAGGTCTTTCTCAAGCCATGACACAAAAGTGAATGAAGTGCATATTTATACAAAACATAAAGGTCAATGGACGTGTAAAAATCAGAGTGTAAAATATTTGCTTGTAGAATTTAAAGTGACAATGCACACAATATAACATTTAAATATACATATCATAACTGTGCATATATATAACATATTCAAGATAACTTTTAGGGGGAACACATCCCATAGAAATAATATAAAGTGCAATATAATTCAATATGAGATCATGTTTTTTTATGATCTCCAGGTCTTTAATATCATCTGCATGTGATTTTCCTCAAGCATAACCCTCTGGGAATCATCTTTACTTCAATATATTTTTCAAAGGATGTTATATCCCACCATAGTCGTACTTCTTTAAGGTGTGACTTTTCAAGTGTGCGGATAAGCTTAATGGGGCAATTAATCACTGGAGTCACTCATGCCTTGCTGAGAAAACACTAAATACGCCTTAGTATTTCCTGAGGCTAGATTAGTTACTTGGGATGCGTCCATATTCTGCAAATATATATAAAGAAGGAATATAGAAAAGAAAAGTCTATGCAGGCACTGTAATGTTGTGGAATAATAGCAAGCACTCACACTATTAAAGGCTGTGCAGATTAGACAAGTAGCATAACAAACAATGAAGTTGGGCAGCTCAAGTAAAAAATATAAAACCAAAATTTTGTTAGGATCCGTAGATTCAAAGTGAACAATGATCCACAGCAGTGAACAAGTACTTGGTCAGTGGTCAGTGGTCAGTACAAGGTCAGGGATAATATAACTGTAAAGAGACACTTTTTTGGAATGCTATGGGGGGTAACTATGAAAAATGGATTGTTCAAGACATAGAAAAGGCTACTCAACCTCAGGGGTAGCAAAACTTAAACATCTTGAAATCAGATGGAGTTTGTTTTGAAGTATATAAGTACATATATGTATATATATATATATATATATATATATATATATATATATATATATATATATTGTATGTCTTCTCTAAAAATATATAAATGTGTGTGCTTTTACCCATGATACACACAGGGGTGGCAATAACATACATCTTTATGGGACAACTTAACTTTTTTCCAAGTTTAAGTTGTTTTCTCTAGTTCTTATTTTCTGCCTATATGTTATAATATTTAAAATTACTTAAAATGATGTACTAATATCACATCGACAGTTGTACTCTATAGTTGTGCTCTTATGGTGTATACATCATTGTTCATTGTTTATTAAGGATACAAAATTGACATGTTAATTTTGAACATACCAATGTGAACACTGCCAAACAAAGTGTGGAACGTTCCCAGCAGGTGTTTTTAACACTCCTTGTTTTTTACTTCCGCTTTAATTCCTCAACAACAAAGATTTGTTTTTTAAATTAATTTATTTTCACCTGCTCAAGTCTGTGAGGTGCATGTAAATAGGAGGTGTGTCTCTAAGCATGAATGTGTCTCTAAGCATGACCTATTCGTATGAATGGGGACTCTATTTCGGTTTATAGAATAGCAATAGCATTACAATTATTCTATAAACCAAAAGTCTATAAACCGAATGTCTTTCGGTTTATAGACTTTCGGCATATAGAATACATGTAATGCTATTGGCTATTCTAGAAACCGAAAGTCTATAAACCGAATGACTTTTGTTTTAAAGACTTTCGGTTTATAGCCGAACCTCGAAACTCCAACCCGAACAAACAGTGAAATGTCCGGGTTCGGGTTCGTGGCACGGACACCGTAATGTCAGTGCGGTTCGGGTTCGCTCAACACTAATTATGGGCAATGGGACTAGCGGACTGTGATAAGCCTTGAAAGGAGCCATACATTGACACTCAGGGTGGGAAGTACATTAATTTGAGATAAAGGCAAGAACACCTGGCCAATAAAACTTTTGAAGGACCCTGTCTTTTTTTTTTCTATCCATATGTGCCCTTCTAAAACATGACTATATGCCAAGTTTAGCACCTTGTGTCTGAAAGACTGAGTAACCAATAACTGTTTTAATGTATCAAGGCCCTTTTTTTCAATGTGATAAATTAAATCATTCTGTGCCGCAAAGTAAGGGTAAGTCAGAATTTTCTCTGGTTCCATCGGGGTACCATAAGAAACCTGGATATTGTTTCTGGCCTTAACTAGAGTGGGATCTTCCCATTGTGCTTTTCTGAAATTAGCAGGGCTGACTTGTAACTCTGATAATTCTCCATCCTGATCCTCCACCATTTGTGACAAACCTGTTCCTGTTGGTGTAGGTTTATCTGGGACACAGTATTTCTGAGAAATATAAAGAAATCTCCGGAAGCACTGAAAAGTTTTGCAAATGTACTGCTCTGTTTATTTCAGGTTGCATCAAGTTACAGATCACAACATTATTCAGAACAAACTCTGTACAAAAACTTGTCAACCTCTCTTTCCAGTTTTTAAACACACACTAGGCCCAGACCATAATGTTCCTGTCTGGTAAATAGTTCCCTCCAATAGACACAGTGAGCCTATTCATGACCTGGGAATCCTTTGAAGAATATAATGGTGATTAGTTATAAACACCAATTTATTTGGGTTTGTAAGTTTTTTTTTTTCATTTTCTATTACATTTTTCACTTTTCACTTTTTTGCTTTAGGGATGTACACTATATTGTAAATATTTAATTCTGCCGCTGCCAAATGTCCTAAGTTACAACCAAGAAACTAAACATCTAAGGTTCTAATTGCCAGGTTAAATTTGAGGATTAGCATACTTTCTCTATATTGCCAATTATACATATATTCATTATATTCATTGTTTTAAACAAATACTAATTTTCATAGAACGTTTTATGTCAGATGAAGGCACACTGGGTAGCACATAACATAACACTTTACAATTTGACATTACACATTTTCCATTTTACTCAATTAATCAATTACCCAGGTTACTCTTCATTTGAAGTTTCTGTGAATAAAGATGAGTTTTTTTAATTAAATATAGGCAACATAATAAAGCAGAAATATTTCTTTCCCTTTCGTTCCTCAGATGAACTTGCAGGATTTCATATTAATTGAATATTCACCCAATGCTTACAGTTTTTTATTGTGATGTAATTAGTGTGGATTGTGCTGTCATTCAAGAACCATTTTAAAACTCCAGAGGCAACTTTCGACTTATATTTCATTAACAGAAGGCAGCAAGACTGAAAGGATGTGCTTCCAGCATGAGTTGTGATCTGTGATGGCTGTGTGCCCAACTCATTTGGGATGTTACAAAAGAACACAAGAGATGGTTTTGTGATAAAATATATTTTAAACATATCACTTCAATTATATGTACAAAGGTTTAAATGTATACCTCGCATACTGCAAGCATTCTGTAAAAAATAGTTTTACATGACTAAATGTTATCTTGCATTTACTAAGGGAATATTGTAACTGTTACTATATTTATTGCATATATCTTTGTGCAGCAAATGATAATATTAATAACTTTAGGGGTGATATAAAACAAGTATCTTGATACTGTATGCAAACTATACTGTTTTTGGAGTGAAACAAAAATGGCAGCTATTGGGGGTACCTGGGGTTATGTATAAAACTGAAAGGCAATCTATGATGCTAACTCCCAACAAAACTTGGGAATGCTTTCAGTGACATCACACCCCATTTATTAAAAAATGATAGGTGCTAAAAAGTGCCTGAAAGTGCATAATATCTCTGCCAAATCTAAGACATGGTGCCTTCTGGAATCTTCCCGACACTTTCATGTGCAGGTCTTTAAATATCCCCACATATGCTGCTTTTAACTAAAGAAAAATACATTCACTAAAACTGAGTATCAGATGTTGCATCTCACCAACGCAACACTGTGCAAGGCCAAACTTGATAAGCTTCTCCTGCTTTAAGAGTGCAGATACCCATGGATAATGCATCCCTACATCTTTAAAAATAGAGCTCTTCAGAAAATAATAATGAAATATTTATGGCAAAAGGTAAACAACCTAGAGTAGAGCAACATTCTCCAGAAACCAAAGGAAGAAGGGGGTGTTTCTTTCCTAGACATAACTAAGTTACACTCTGTATACATTATGAGTCATTTGTTTCAGGCCAGGGATGAATCAACCTCCAAAAGACTGCAATGGCTCGATTTTGATGAGGTTCAATATAGACAAATGTAAAGTTATGCATTATGGGAAAAATAATAACAAATATATACTTTAAATGGTATTTCCCTGGGAAAAACTTCTAATTTAGGAATAACTGTAGATAACAGATTTAGCAACAGTTCTCAATGCCAGTCAGCAGCTGCAAGGGCCAATAAGATATTGGTATGTATAAAATGAGGTATAGATTCATGGGAGGAGGATATCATCTTGCCTATTTCCCAGATCAGATTCATCACAGTTAATTTCAGATTATTTTTTATTCTACATACCATTATGCTATGCAGAATAAAAATGAATCATAAATGAATACTGACAGTGATGACTGTCAGAATGGCTGGTGAAATGATCAAAGCTATTTTAAGAATACTATAGTTTGGCTCAAGTTCTCACGTTTTAAAATTATATAACCTTATGACCACCTGCCTAATATTATGTAGACTAATTTCAACTACATTTCGACTCTATTTCGACTTTAGTTGGATATGTAACTAATAGACTAAATTTCGACTAATTTCTACTCAATTTCAACTCAATTTCGACTTTAGTTGTTGTATATGTATGTATATTAGTATAAGGTTGGGGAATTTGAATGAAAAGGCCAAATTTCCGTAAGTTTTCGGATAACATTTGGTCGTAATTCAACTCTTTCATCCAAATTCTTATACTATTGAACATAGGTGAATTTTCCATTCATACAAATGAAAATAAAGAAACAAAAAAAAAAAATTCTCATGAAACCTTAAAAATGTCATCTGAAAGGATAAAACAAAACTAAAATGTTTGTTTTTCCTAACTCTACCATGTTATTGTCACTATTCCCCAAGTGATCATTGCTTGGATGGTAGAGATAATCTCCTCATTGTTAGTTATTACCAGATAAAGACATGCAACCACTCTGGATTGGTGTCTGCACTAGCTGAGACAAAAAAATTGTCATTTAACAAATTCAGAAACTTACTTCTTTTAGCAAAATTAGTAGTTCCATTTTTAGTAGTTATTTTTCAAATTTGTTAGCAGTTATTTTTCAAATCTACTTATGGATTATTAAAATCCCCCATAATGATAGTACACCCTATTTAATAAGCCTTTTTCAGTTTGCATTAATAGTTGTGATTTTTAAGGAACTCCAATATGTGGTGGTTTTTAACAAATTCCAACTAATATTTTGTGGGTAGATCTACCCTCACTGACTATCTCAATGATTCCACATGATGCAAGTTTGATATACAGATATACTCTTTTTAAACAATCATATGTGTAATCCCACCATGTTTCTGTTATGCCAGTTTAGTCTTAGTTTTCGATTCCTACTACCAGTTTCTCAATTTTACGAGTTAAATGTCTGGCTTTTGCAAGCATACACTTTATGACACTGTCATGTTCCATTTGCAAGTTCATTTTGAAGTTGTTAATAAGCTTCTCCTTATAATCTTTGATAACCATGCCCCCAGATCTACCAACCAGGGGAAATAAGTTGCTTTCTCTTTCTGTACTGTCTAGTCCATTGTTTACTGTCTAGTCCATCAAGTCCAATGTCCCTCCCATTCCTAGTTCAAACACTCCAACCTCCAACCACATAGCCATCCTCTCTCCAAGCACATTAGACCCTCTTGCATTCAGGTGTAATCTATCCCAACTGTAGAGATTGTACACAAACGCAAGATCAGCCGAGTGCTCTAGAAATCAAAATCTCTTCTTGTTATACCCCGACATGAGTTATGCATTAAGAACCATAATCTCCCGCTGCATTTCTGGTGTAATGCATGGCACAGGTGGTATCTCTGTGTACACTACCTAGGACTCTCCATTTCCCTTACTTTGTCATTAGTATCATTATGAACCAAGACAGCTGAATCCTTTCCAGCCCCTACCAATAATCTTTCCATTTGATTGTTGTGAACAGATGACCATATCTACTCTCTTAGTAATAGAGTCCACCAACACTACAGCCTGCCTAAGCTTCACTTCTTGATCCCCTTGATGATTTTTCCAGTAAATCCCCTTCTGAGTCTGCCTCCCCAATATCTCCACTTAATTGAGCAGATTTTTTGGGATGGGGAATCTCAGCACTGGCTGCCCTCTTTCCTTCCCCACTACAACCACATCTAATGGTCACCCAACTATGTGTCTGGTTCCCTTCTGACTGTTCTCCTCCCTCATTGTTAGGCGACTCAGCTAAGCTTTGTTTACTCCAAGTTGACAATATTTTCAGTGTTTCAATACACCACTCAAGAGCTTCCAGAGAGGCCATTTGTTCACATCTACTGCTCCAAACATGCATATATACAACAAGATATGCTCTTAGTGAGATCTTCAAGCTTGCTCATCATATGTGGTGTTAGTGTGAGTCCATATAAAAAATTAAAACTCTAAATGCACCTTTCTTTCTCTAACTCCTGTTCTGCGTCAACTTCTGACAATGCACAAACTGTTCACTTCAAAAAAACAGCAGGTAAATGAAAAAAGCACTCTTAAACTGTAAGCACTCTCTCTGAGTTACTTTATAATGACCAACACAGGTTCTTTAATTCAAACCCCATCCCTAACTAATCAAACCCGAGAAAAAAGGCAAAAGAAAATTGTTTTCTCTTTTTTCCACAAATCATTCACTTTAAACTGCAGGTTAATATATAAACCCAACATCACTATTGTTTACCAATTCTCAGCTGCTGACAATGCACAAACTATTCATTTAAAACAGCAAGTCACTTTGAAAAAAACACACTCAAACTGTGTGTGCAAATGTGCACACTAAAACACGACATGGTAGATGATTGCTCAATATACTTGTTGCAGTTCTTCTGTTGGGAAGTTAAATACTCAAACATATGCAAATTGCATGAGTGTGCATCTGGTCCTAATGCACCATGGGTAATTGTTCTAAGGAAAATGGCTACAAAAAAATAAAGCAGGGTAAATCAAATATTAATAATTATGATTGTCTTTTTTTCTTAAACTCTATAATGAATTTTATTATATGTATCATGTGTAGACCTTGGTTACATGTTTTAAATGATCTAGACTTACATGGTCACTTTAACTCTAAAGAATAGAGAAACGTTAAAAGTCATGGTCAATAATAGCTACTGGCTCTTAAAACAGAAAAGTGAAGAAAATGGTTTAATGTACTTTTAACTATGCTCACACTGGGGAAATTAGGTTAATTCAAAAAGCTATTGTAAAAGTCAAAATCTTTTTTGGAAGAGAAGTATGATTTGCTTGCTGATATCACATTAATTAAAGGCATCAGTTCTTATTATACAAAATAGGGCTTGCTAATCACTACTAGTTCCAGAAGATCAGAAAGAGAATAAGAGAGTGAGAGAAATAGGGAGATACAGAAATAGGGTAACTAGATCTAATTGAGGGTGCTCACCAAGAAATAATTCAATTAAACAGGAAGAAAATTAACATTGTAATTTTAAATGTAAAGGTACTCGATCTGAAAAAAAAATGCTTGTGTGTTCAGAAGATTCCAAACCAAGAGAATGTCATTGCAATGTCAAGAATTTTATGTTTATTTTTTTGAGGGGGTGCAGATGCGATGAGGACCAGGTGAGTTGAGGTGACATGAACATTTGATCTCACTGGCTTAAGTACCATATTTGCTCAAACATAAGACGAAGATTTTTTCAATGCTCTGAAATATAAATATAATTTATATATTAAATCTTATATTTGAGGTCGTTTTTTAATCTGACCTCAAATCGAGGTCAGACTATAAGACTGGGATCTAGGTCCCCCGCAGAGCTGCAGTGGACCTGGATCCCCCTGGCTAACAGTCGGAGGATGTCTGCGCGATGCGCGCTGACATCCCCCGCTGCTGCCCGACACATCCGTCGGGACATTTATGATGAAGCCGGGTCCTTGCGGCTTCATCATAAAAGTCCCGACGGAAGTGCCAGGCAGCAGCGGAGGATGTCTGCGCATATCGTGCAGACATCCTCCGTCTGCCCCGCTAGCCACCAGGGACTTTCGGCCAGCTGGGGGATGTCTGCACGATACTTGTAGACATCCTCCATGCTGCCCGGCACTTCCGTCTATTATGACAGACCGGCTGTTCGTCATAATAGACGGAAGTGTCAGGAAGCATGGAGGATGTCTGCATGTATTGTGCAGACATCCCCCCGGCTTCCCCCACTAGCCACCAGGGAAAGACAAGGTGAGGGAGAGGGAGGGAGGGGGGGGGAAGAGAGAAACAAGGGGAGGGAGGGGGGAAGAGAGTAACAAGGGGGACAGAGAGTAACAAGGGGAGGGGGCAGAGAGAAACAAGGAGAGGGAGGGGTGGATGAGACAAAGACAAGGGGAGGTAGGGGAAAGAGACAGAGACAAGGGGAGGGAGGGGAGATACAAAGGGAGGGGGAGAGAGAGAGAAAGGGAGGGGGAGAGAGAGAAAGGGAGGAGGAGAGACAGACAACACTAAGGGGGGGAGAGACAAATCTGGGGGCAGGGGAAAGAGAGAGGCAGCATTGGTACATAAAAGGAAATAAAAACTAAAAATGCATTTTTTTGATATCATAATTTTTTAATTAAAAAGCAATTTACATGTGAATATATACAAGTTGAACTTTTTTCCTATAGGGTAATCTTATATTCAGGCTTTTAGTTTTTTTCCTAAAGGAATATCCAAAGTTTTGGGGGTTGTCTTATAATCAGGGTCATCTTATAATCGAGCAAATAAGGTATGTATTGTGCTGGGACAGACCTGGTGAGATTTTCCTGCTAAAAGAGTCTAGTTGGCTTTGCATAACACAAAGTGTTGTCCTTCATATTAGCTTAAATTATTATTTTTTTTAATTAAGAATATTATTGGAGACTTTTGAAACATATGAACTAAAGTTCACAGCTAACATCTTCATTTGCTGATGACAATAGTTCCCATTCAGGTCAAACATACTACTCCCATGATGTATGTCAGGGTGGCACACTGCCATAATTGAACCCCCACAACGTGTGCACCTAAGACCAGTGTCTCAGTCGCCCCACCTTTATACTGCTCTGTAGCAGTCTCTGTCTAACATTATCATACAACATAATCTTTGCTCAGGTTAAGCCAAGATCTTATTTTTGGGAGCTTGTGCTACCTGTACCAATTCCAAACTTCCAGGTTGCAACATAGCTGTTCTCATCAGTACAATCTTGGGCAGACTAGATGGACCGAATGGTTCTTATCTTCCGACACATTCTATGTTTCTATGTAACCCATTTACAAAAAGGTGCAGAAGTGATACTAAAACTGACGCCAAAGGGGCAATTTCTGGTGAAAAAAATCTAAAACAGTTTTTTTTAATTTTGACACTTTTATACAAGGGACTCTGTTAACTTATGCATTGCTTACAAATTAAACAATTGTGAACACTGTGTTAGCAGAATGACAAGCAACTACATAAATTAAGAGAAAAATATGGTTTAAATGTGTCTGTGGTGTCCCTTTTCTATGACATCACCTGTGGCTTGATACGCAAAAGAACTAATTTGAGATGGGAAATGAGTAATTTGCACATGAAGCTACAAGGTGATGTCATAGGCACGAGTCACTACAGACACATTTTAAAAAATAATTATTTTATGCATTCCCAACCTATTTTGCTAATATAATCTTTAGATCATTTTTCAGAATTTGTTGTTCTCTATGGTCACAGTACAAAGATTAGTCCCTTTTAAGCTACAATTTCCTTTTGGCCTAACAAGCTGTTTAACATCGAATGCAACAGCAACAAAAGAATAACAATAAATCATTTGGTACAGATTTAGTAATCATATAATGCTTTTGCTAAGTAAATAATATAATTTAATAAGGATTTAACAGTTTATTTTTTTCCTGTGCGTTGCCTACATTTTATACAAGTTCGCACTTGCAAGAACAATTAGTTTAATTAGTGCTCTTTAATAAATTAATGGTATTTTAGTTAACAGTAACTTCACAAATTATGTTATATTGTAATCTTTCACTTTAATACAACCTCATATATATTTTTCCATACAAATAATGATATATAAAACCAAGGATTGTAGAGTCAAGAAAGAAAGTCAGAGTTTATTTACTGCATAGTACATTAATCCTGCATTATATGCTGCTTTGTCAGATCCAGTTGATCTAGACTGCATTCATTTTGAAAACAATAACTTGCTGAAAGAGAAGACAAAGTACATTTCAAAGAGGTAGTAATTTGTACTATAGTGCTTATCTTTTGAAATGTTTGAGTAATAGATAATATTTGCCTTGGAAATATGAAATTGAAAATTGTTTAGAGCTACTGTATAATAATACCACCTAAATGTCTAGGTAAGAAAAACTAAACAAAACAAAAAGCATATACATTTTGTTCCAACCTTAATTTTCTTGACTGATATGGCTTCCAAAGTTTCTAAAACTTAGCACATCTGCATATATAGGAATCAGTTGAATTGATCAGTTGAGAACACTTTGTTCTCCTTTTATTTCTAAACTCCATTAAACGAATAATTTATGGCAATATATCAAAGTACAACACTTGGTAGAGCAAACAAGTTAACATTTAAGCTACAATTGGTAGAAGAGGTTACTTTTAAAAACAATATTAATAGTGATACAAATATTCCATAATTTGCTAAACCAAAAATGTTCTCCAAGATTGGATCATTGATTATACAGCAGCCATTACTATTATGTTAACGTTTTTTCCAGAAAATAAATTGCATTTAGATACCAAGTGTCTGTTTATGATGCTCAGAATGAGTGAATAACATATGTAATATTGTATCATGTTAATTGGCAACACAGTAATTGCTGCAGCTTTATATTTCTGTTTTAACTGTGATCAGTTGAGTCACATGCGGAAACATGATGAATGAATAAAATGAAACCGTTCTAATCACACATGTGGAAACTACTTGTTCCTAAAACTTTCCAAGTTGAACAAATTATCACCAAAACATTTACCATAAACATTCCTTGGATTATTGTATAGCTAATATTGGTTCTCAGTAAATATTCTACATAACTTAAAATATAAATGGCACTAAATATGTGTGCCCATTTTTTGTTAGAAGTCCTGAATCTACTTTAATTTGACCAGTTTAACTTGTATTTTTATTCTTCATTCTGCCATTTGTACTTGAAAACAGTGAACAGAATCATAAAGGTTAATAATCCATTTTCATCCAATGGTGAGTGAAGAATTCTTATTGAATTACAGGAATAGTATGCAACAATAACAGGCTCTCTTACTTTTGTCAAATACAATAAAGGAGGCTTGTACCACTGAATGCACATTACAAAAATAGCTTTTCTAAATCCCATTACATAAACCTCAATGTGTTATAGCAAGTAGAAAATGTTGGCATTTTGTTACTTAAATCTTGACATCTCAAAGAAATAGATGTAAGTTAACTTTCCTTCACCTTCACTTGCAACACCATAAATCTCACAGTTAATAATGAGACACTCACTCCAGTGAGTTATACTCTCATTCACACCCTACATCCACTCATCTGTAGTTCCATTTTGAATACTGCAACTATGTCCTAATTGGCTTGCCATTTATTTGGTTATCACCCTTCTAGTCCATAAATATTGCTCTAAGACCCATAGCTCTACATCAGCCACTCTGCATATCGCTCCAATAATCAAGTCTAACCATCAGACCTCCTATATCTCTTGTCTCCAAATACATTCTTTTTTTTTTTTTTTTCTTTTTTTTTTTTTAATCTTAACTCAGAGTTCCCTATAGAGACAGGGTTTGTCCATACCTTCTGCATCAGGGTGGGCTCATCATAGTTCTAATAGAAGATAAGTATATAGGTATAAAAGGCCATACAATAGTTATAGTCTTGTGTAACTCTTAAAATCTAACCCTGTGCTTCTGTGTAGGATCCCTTTTATTTATTCTCAGTTTTCCCACCAACCCACCCCCCCCCCCCCCGAACCCATTAATATCCCTACCTCCCATTCTGGCAGAAGGGAGGGAGGCCTATGCTTGGGGTCCTACCTAAATCATAATGCACTTCAATTTTCAACATTGACAAAGACAGGACAATGGACTTGTTTCGACTCTTTTTCTCCTATGATACTTGCTGGGCGCCGGCCGGACATACCCCTTTTTTGGGAGGGAGCCTCACTTTGCAAGAGGTTTGACACTCAATCTATATATCTAATTCGCCATTTTTAAGACGTCTTTCCCAGCCATTCCAGTATGCATATTTGTTTCTTTCCGCCCTCCCGTGGCTCACTATTCCTTTCTCCATCTGGCACTGATGGATTATTTGTGCTTTTATGGGGTCCCAGATTATGGGGGCTGTGGACCTCCATCTTTTAGCTATATATAATTTTGAGGCCGTCAACATATGTAACAGTATCGGATGTTCTTGTCTAAGGGTGGCGGGAAAGTTAAGGTGGAGTAAAGCTCGATCCGGGGTCAAGTTCCAAGACTGGTCGAATTTTATCGTAAGCATTCTTGAAAGTTTGGCCCAGTATCTATTAACCATAGGACATTCCCACCATATATGTACCATATCCCCTCTATTGGACTCACATCTCCAGCAGGTATCAGAAACTCCTGGGTACATCCTGGCAAGCAGAACCGGGAGTAGATACCATCTGTTCATAACCTTGAACTGGTTCTCATTCAGGTTCAGGCAGTGCACATTTGCATAGGTCATGCTCAGAGAGGAGGTCCAGTCTTTAACATCAATCCTTATGTTCAAATCTCTTTCCCATTTTGCTATAGCTGGCGGGGGGCTGCTTGATGTATTTCGCCTCACCAGCCTCAATGCCCTCGCGGTTAGATGCTTAAGGTCTTCCCTGAATAAGTTGGTTAGAATATCCAATAATTTGTCGGAGTCATCTACCAGGAGTGTCTGCCTCAAATAGTTCCTCACCCTTAAGTACTTAAAGCCGTCACTGGCTGGTATGTCATATTCCTCTTGTAAATTAGAAAAAGATTTAATCTGGGTATCGTGAATCAAATTTTCGATCTTGACTATGCCTTTCCGCTTCCAGTTTACTAAGGTTATGTTCTCAATATTAAATTCTATCACACTTAGAGGGAGGCAAGGCACAATATTATCACTAAAACCCTGTTTTTTTTTTTATTTTATACCAGTTATCTAGGATGTTCTGTAGCGGGGTGTTCTTCTGTAGGGCATTCAAAAGAGATGCCCTTTTTTCCCTTGGGAGCCAGAAAAGTGGTGACAAGTCAGTCATGTGTACCAGTCCTCCTCTTCAGCAGCCACACTCTGGGATATCACTGCTTGTGCAGCCATTGCTGCCATAGCATAGTCCTTTATGATGGGGATGCCCAATCCGCCATCCTGCTTTTTCTCGCTGCTGTCTTTATATTCAGTCTGGGTTTTTTTGCTGCCCAAATGAATCTATTAAACATGGCTTGAATCATAACCAGCCAGGTATCCGATATAGAGAAAGGGATCATTCTGAACCTGTATGCAAACTTGGGGAGTATATAGGACTTGACTGTTGCAATTCTTCCCCACCAGGAGACTGTTAAGCCTTTCCATTTTTTAAATAAACAGTTGGTCTCAGTAATCAGTGGGAGCAAATTAATCTCCATCCATGAGCCCGGGTCGGTGTTTACTCGGATTCCCAGGTATGTGAGGGAGCCCTTAGCCCAAATAAAGCCACATTTTTCAATTTCCCTTTTTTCTAATGGGGTCAAGTTAATACTCATTACCTGGGATTTGGCTAGGTTTACCTTGTAATTAGAGAAATAACTATACTCCTCGATGATCTTCATCAGTGGATTGAGGGATTGTAGTGGTTTTTTGACAGTAATTAAGATGTCATCCGCGTATAACCTGATTTTGTGTTCGCCCCTTGGCCCACAGCCCATCACCCCTCCGCTGGCTCTAATATCTCTTGCCAGTGGTTCTAGGGTTAAGATGTACAGCAGGGGGGAGAGGGGGCATCCCTGCCGCGCGCCATTTGTCAGAGAAAACCAGTCGGACTTCAGGCCCGAGCCCACTAGTCTACCCATAGGGTTGGAATATAGTGCCATAATAGCCTGATGTACTAAGCCGACAAGGCCAAAGGCCAACAGGGCCGCACTCATGTAACCCCAGCTGACCCTGTCGAACGCCTTTTCTGCGTCCAGCGACAGGGTCAGCTGGGGGGCTCCCCTGCTCTCAGCATCCTGCATCAAATCAGCCAGGCCCCGAATATGGTTTACTGACGATCTGTTGGGAATAAATCCAACCTGGTTTCTATGAATCAAATCTGGGATCACCCCCTTCAGTCTTTCCGCCAGAATTGCGGCATAGATTTTTGCGTCGAGGTTAAGGAGGGAGATCGGGCGATAACTTGCTATATCTTCTGGGGGTTTTCCCCCTTTTAGAATTGGAACAATATTTCCCTTTAGCATTTCCCCTGGGATACTGCCTTTTTCCATAAACTCATTGAAGACTTTCACCAGTTTTGGTGAAAGGATATCTGCATATTCTTTGTAGAATCGGCCGATGTAGCCATCGGGACCTGGGGATTTCTTACTGTCCAATCTTTGAATTCTATCCTGAACCTCTTCTCTTGTTATAGGGGCATTTAATTTAAGCACTGCTATAGCCTGTGGCTTAGGAAAAGACCGTTCTTTAAAATACCTGTCCATTGCACCATCTGCTTGATTCTTGGGGAGATTATACACTTTTTGGTAAAAATCATTAAATGCCTGACCTATTCCTACAGTGGTAAGAATTGTCTTTCCCTTATATCTTTTTGTGTAATATTTTTTTCTGATCTTTTTCTGCTTTAGCTGGTTAGTAAGCAGCCGATCTGCCTTATTACCCCTGTAGTACCATTTGGTTCTTAAAGCGATGAGTGCTTTATTAGCTTTTTCCACAAGCGCAGAATTTATTTTATCCGTAATCTCCGCAATGGTTTCTGCATGTTGTCTAGACGGGTTTTGTTTGTTTAATTTAGTGTTTTGAAATAAAGTTATATACAGGTCTGATAACCTACTACCGGCTAATTTTTTAGCTCTTGACCCTAATTTTATATAATCCCCCTAAAGCTAAATCGATACGGGAGTATGCACAATGAGTTTTTGAAAAACAGGTGTAATCTCTTTCATTGGGATGGAGAATTCTCCATGTATCATATAGCATATGTTTGTCTAGGATGCTCTGGAACCGCTTAGCTTGTGAAAAGGTACTCCTGTTGCCTGCGCTGCCGGAGGGTGTGCGTCTGTCTTTATTCGGGTCTAAGACGCAGTTAAAATCTCCCATCCATAGTAAGGGGCCCTGTTTGACCTTTTGAGCTTTTGAGATAAGTCTGTCAAGGTATCTCACTGGGGAGCCGTTTGGTGCATACACATTTATTAAAGTCATGATATTCCCATTAATTTCTGTAACCATAATAATATATCTCCCATCTGGGTCGCTTTCCACAAATTTAGTTTTTATTTCTAGATTTTTGGAGAACAAGATGGCTACTCCTCTTTTTTTTTGTTTGTTCAAGGATGATGTTATACAGAGGGGGTATCTCTGGGATTTGAACAAAGCGGAATCTAAGGTTTTCCAGTGTGTCTCCTGGAGGAAGCAAATATCTATGCGCTCCCTCCAGAGACACTCCAGCATGATAGACCTCTTATTTGGCGAATTTAATCCTTGTGTGTTTAATGTTCCTAACCTAATCATTTCCGCACTCTATGGCCTCCCCCTCCCGGGGCGGCCGAGCCGCGTCCAGCAATAGCCCAATCCAGAACAAGTCCATAAAACAAAAAAGACACATAAAAAGGCAGCTGCCTGTTGCTCCACCCTGGATGGGGTAAAGCCAGTCCGCCTGCAGGACCCTCCTGCAGGTACAGACATTAGTTGCCATCTTCTCGCAGATGGCCCCTGAAACCAGAGTTGTGACGCTAATACTAAACTAGTCAGACTCCCTCCATCTTTCCTCCCGGTGAGCTAGGATGACCTTCTATCAGGAAAAGAAAAAAAAAAAAAATCCTACTTAAATAAGGTCTCTATGCCTCCTAAAGAAGCGCATAAATGCGTATATCTAGGGTTGGGGATGAACCAACCGAGTAGTATCGCCAGTACTCAATTTCTCCAGCCCCATCTTCCCTTCCTCCCACCCCCAGTTTAGGGTGATGTACCCCACAGTAAATAATTTGGAAATGAATGCAGTTAAGTTGAGCCCCTCTATAGACCGGCCCCTTTGAATTTGTTAAGATTCTCGGGTGGGACCCATCATATTATCTTTCTCTCTCTCATTCTCTTGACGGTTTTCTCTGTATGGTGTTCCCCCTAGCTGTATGGTGGGGTAGAATACACTATATTGCCCTATTAGACATGGATTGATTAAAACTGCAGCGATTCAGGGTTCAGTCGGCTTGTTGCGGTAGATTTTTCAAATATATGGGAGTGTTCATGCGACCTGAGTCTAACAGAGGTTCTACCCGGAGCAGAGAGATACTCATAAAATGCTTATTGAAACTAGTATATATAAAAAGAAATAAGGCAATAAAAAAAAAAAATTAATTATACACACATATACGCATATATGTATATATATATATATATACATACATACATATAAATGCACATACACATATATATATAACCACCTTTCGTTCTTAAATAGTGAGCCTGTGAGATCGGGAAGGAGTCCGCAAGTGCACAATGCTGTGACAGTGAATTTACAATCTGATTGCTGATGGCTCTATATGAGCGGATATCAAGTGAAAAAGAGAAGGGAGAAAAAAAAAAAAACGTAGTTTCAAATCGCTGTGGCCATGGGTTTGCCACCTAATTAGTAGTGTCTCCATGTGAGCAAGTAACAGAAAAAAAAAAAAATATACATATACATACATATATATATATATACATATATATATATCTTGGATTGTGACCCTGTAAGGTTGAGAAAAAAAAATCCGTGGTTACCTATCACTGTAATCGTGGGCCTACCACCTAATTAATAGTGTCTCCGTGTCGATAAGCAAAGGGCAGGGGAGAAAGAAGAAGGAAGGATTACAGAGAAACTCAATATCGTGTAGTAAGAACTAAGCTTACGTGTGTCTGTAGTTGCAGGATTTTGCATTAGTAAAATTTGTGACGTAATAGGGAGATCGGAAATTAAGTGTCACTATATATAGTGAGTAACCAAAAAAAAAAAAAAAAAGAAATTGCATTTTAATAGACCTTCTCCAGCAGTATTAATATAGGTTCTTTTCCTTAAGCCAATCCTCCAGCCTGGTGGCAGACTCAAAGACCAGACTAGATGACTCATATGTCAGGACAATTTTGCCTGCTAATGTCCATCTGTATCTGATGTCATTCTTCCTCAGTATATAAGCTGCTTGTGCAAACACTCGTCTTTTTGCGCGTGTGTAGTAGGATAAATCAGTTAGAATTTTAATTTCTCTAAATGGCTCTGGAGGGGTTACCTCTCTTCTTGCCGCCATAATGTTTTGTTTTATCCTGTAGGTGGTGCAGCAGATTAATACATCTCTCGGTATGTCGGTAGGAAGATTTGGGGGTCTAGAGGTTCTGTGGCAACGTTCCCACCATTGGTGCTGTGTAGGGTTTTCCAGACCTAATTTCAAAAAGTAGTCACTTAAATATTCTTCTATCTTATCTTTGCCTATCGCTTCCGGTATCCCTCTAAACCTTAGATTATTCCTTCTAGAGCGATCTTCCAGATCGGCCAACTTCTGTTCCAGTAAGTCAGTTTTCTCTTTATAAGTGGAGAACAAATCATGGTTTTGCCTTATCTGGTTCTCAATTATATCTATCCTTTCCTCATTGATCTTGACCCGCTCTGACATGTTCCTGATTTCTTCTTTAAGGTCCTTGGTATTAGATTGTATTTCATGTTTGATTTTTTCAAACTGGTTATCCAGTGCAGCATTAAGCTGTTCCTGTATTAGGTTATGCGTGTCTGGGTCAAAGGGCCTTTCCCAGGCGGTCTCCTGTTGCTGTACCCTATGTACGTCTGCTGTGACTTCTTGGTCAGCTCTTTCATGTGTCATTTGCTGGGCGTGTGGGGAGAAGAAAGAGAGACGTTTCTCTATCTTGGTGTCTTTCTTTTCTTTTCTAGTAAGAGGTTTATCTGCAGGCTTTTTTGAGGCCATTCTGTCTTCTCTTCTGGCTCCAGCTCCTGCCCTTATCCCTCTTCGGGAATAGTGTGACTCTTATTTAACACGATTATGCCCCTATATACTCAATAATTTTAGCAGCCTGGGTGTAGTGTTAGCTGCCACAGCCGTTTCCCCCGAGGGGATAAAGGGGAGCCGGGTGTAATCCGTGTCCAAGAACACTTCAAACCAAAGAATTTGAATTTATTGCCGCGTGTAGTAGTTGCTTCTCGGTAGATTATATATGCCAGTGTTTAATTAAAGTCTGACCTTTGTAGCTCACTGCAATTATATTAGAGGTGCATTCTAGTATATAATTCAGGGTCAGGTGAATCCTGTGGGTGCTACTTGAGTTTCTTAAATTTAAATCCTCCACTTGATAATACAAATTAGGAAGTTAAATAAACACGCAGAGTTTAGTTTCCGTATCAAGCAGGCAAAAAGCCCTGAGGGTACAAAGTCTTAGAGAGGATTCTAAACATTCCAGCCGAAATCGGGGATTAGAGGGTTATAGCAAACATATACTCAAGAGGGGAGCCGAGGGGCCACAAGATGAGGGGGGGCTCAACCACATCAGAAGCGAAGCCAAAAAACAAAAAAAAAAAAAAAACAACACAGAATCCCTTAGTTTTTAAGTCTGACCTTTGCAACTCACTGCACTATGTTAGAGTCCCTGAGAATTCAAAGACTCAGGGAGTTTACCACACACTCCAACAGAGATTGACACTTAGGGGCTCATAGCGGGCATATGCTCAAATGGGGGAGCAAAGGGCCACGGGGAAGGAAGGCTCAGATAGCCGCAGAAAGTAAATCAAACGGAAAGAACAAAAAAAATTAAAAAAAAACGCAAGGTCACTTAGCTTATGCCGGGACTGTCCTGAGCCGGCCGTGAGATGTGCCGTGAAGCTGATTCAATTCGCCTTGTTTTCGAACGCCCGGATCTTCTGTGTGGGACTGTTTGTTGATAAAGCCGTCGTGGTCTTTATCACTCTCCGATAATTTTAGACCTCATAGCCGCGAGGATCAGGAGGAGTTTTCCCGCGGAGATTTAATTTGTGCGCGTCCTCTGGTTCCAGGGAAGCCGCGAGCGTGAGCCGTACACCGTGCTCACGTCATCGCTCCACCCCCCTGTTGAATAAGTTGATCACATTCTTAATGACCTTATTTGTTCTTCTCCTAATTAACATCTATGGTAACTTTTTCCAAATCTTTTCCCCATGTCTGCTTGTGGAATGCATCATTCTGTCAGACTCCCCTACATTCCACAGTTAAACTTATTGCTTTTACCTCAAATTAAGATAGTCATCTTTATCTCTAGGTTCATAATGCTTTTCACTATTCTTACCTTATATCTATCCTCTTCAAAAGTCCAATGAACTCATAAGACCAGTCTTGTATAACATAAAATATATGTACTTATATCTATGCACTGTAGTTTATTTTTTTCATTTTGTCTCCACTTTATTGTATCCCTATGATATTGTAAAGTACCACAACATTTGCTGGGGCTTTATAAAAAAAAAAAAAGAAATAATAATAATAAAGAGAAACTAAAGCAATTGTAATTCAGCATTTATATTTATTACAAAGTAGAGTGAGTTTCCAATACTAGATATGCACCTAATGCTGTTGGATATATACATGTAATCAATAATTTCATCAATTAATTCCAAGCTGATTGTAATCATAAAAGTAGGGAAATGTGTGATCAAATTAACACATTAAATGGGCTGTTAAACGTACTGTCTGTTATTTTTTGTATATTGCACATTTTCTTAAAACAATTTGCATGCTACCTTAGTTTTACACTGAAAATTATTTCCCAGGTGCTCTAAACCCTGTAACATCCAATAAAGAGAGGCTTGAAGATACAGACAGGACTAATGATCCAACAGATCTGTTTATTTCTCTTTACTTTAATACAGTACTTATCTAGAAATATTTTTAACCCCTTAGTGACAAGACATTTTTACCTTGACTTTCCCTTGGTGACAATGGCTGTTGTGACATTTCTGGGGTGTTTGTATTTATCTGTAATTTTCTTCTTTCTCACATACTGTACCCACACAAATTGTATGTTTTTATCGTCATAAGAAGGGCTTTCATTAGATACCATTATGTTCATCATATTTTATAATTTACTTAAAAAAAATCATAAAATATGCCATTTAAAAAAAAAAAACTTTTCTAACTTTGACCTAAAATATAATTTACACAAATACAATCATTAAAAAAGACCCCATCTAAATAGTTTCTAAATGTTGTCCCGAGTTCAGAAATATGCATGTTTCCATATTTTTTGGGGGGTTTTGCGAGTTATGGGGCAAAAAACAAAAATAGTGTTTTTTGTTTTTATTATATTGAAATTTTGACCCCAACCTGAACTCTAAATTTAACCCTAACTCTAAATTTAACCCCAACTCTTACCCTTATACTATCCCTTAATATATTTTAATTTAATTTTAACCCTACCCCTTCTGCTAAAAATTATTTAATTTTAACCCTATATGCTAATCTAAGTATACCAGTTTTAAGCTAATTATTTCTTTTTTTAACATTGCAATGTTGCCTACTGCCTCTAGGGGCAGTCAAGCACCATATTCAGAGCGACAGAATTGAATTTTCTTTCACTTCGGAAGCTCTGACCACAAGAGGGCATAGCCATATTGACGGAGCATGCTACTCCATCAATATGGCGCCCACAATCGCTCCTTGGGGCGATCATGGGTGCCCCAGAAAGGACATTTCGGTGCTGGCTATTGCCTCGACATCAAGGCAATAGACCAGCACCGTTAAATATAACAGAGTTTCTGGCAGGATGTGCCAGGCATATCCATTGTCGGAAAAAGAGTTGTCACGAAGGGGTTAAGTTCCCCTTTAACTAACACTTATTCTGTGTGTAGTAAAGCTTGCCTGTAATATTATGAAGGGGATTAATTGGTTAATTGTTCAAAAGGTGCATGTCCTGTGCTTGATTTCAATCTGTTCCTTGCCATGTCTTCTCTCCTAAGACATGTGTGTCAGTTTGTCTGTGGAGTATTCGGCTTCCTGTTGTGTTTTTAAATTCTTGTCAGATTGTTTTCTCCTTTGGCTCAACCTCTGAGGGAATGTACATGCTCTTTAAAAAAAAAACTCCTCTGTTTCTCCAGGTTTCATTATGTCAATTATAATGTTATAACAACAGTGTTTGCCCCAATTAGAACCAGCCACCCCTATTAGAGTTATGGTGCCCACAGAAAACAGAAAATCCATTTTCACCAACTCTAAAAACTAAGACACAAATTTAAATTTTATTAAACATTTCCCTTCATCTTAAGGCACTATGCAACTGCTGCAACAGTCCTAAAATGCTGATAAATGTGAGATGTTAAATGCAATTTACAATCACCTGTAAACATGCTATTATAATTTGATAGTTCCAAAAAATGCTCCTCTCCATAATTCCACTGGGAGAACTATATGCCGTAATAAAACACATCGGTTTTTAACAAATAGCTTGCAGTTATTTTTTCAAATACATTTTTTTTTTAAATAATAGCATTGTACAATATTGTTAACATATGGTATAAAATAAGATACAATTACTAGAATTGAGCTAGGAAGATGAAACATAGTGAAAACTTGCATTATGTGATAGGACCACTGGGAGAGTGGTACACAGATTGGTGGTGTTCATATATAACCTGTTCTTTTCTGTGCAGATACCTTTGTTATATATGAATATGAATATACATGTCTAGCATTCTTGGCTCAGATGATGGTTATAAATAAATAAGAGCAAAATAAAAATGGTAAAAGAAGACATAGCTTGCTGGGATGCTGCTGAAAAGTGAAGATTGAGAAAATGAAATCCTTTCTTTGGTACCCAATACAAACAAGACCATTTTTTTTTATAGTTTTCAGTTTTTTTGCAATATGCTTTACCTAGCTTTTAGCTTACTTTTTGACCTTTGATGTTTGTAAAATGCATATTGTAGGTTAACCATGTTTAAACAAACTTTGATAACTATTATTTTAACTTTTTTCTTTATTTTCCTTTCAGTAGAAGATTCAAGGAAACAACAAAAGGGATCAACACAAACAAAGAATATTTTTTTGTTTCATTATTATTATTATTATTATTTTGCTGTTGTTGTTTTTAAATGATTTTACTCCATCAGATTACCAGTGGGTCTATAAAATTATATTTCCAGCTTAGGTTAATAAGTTTTCCATCCACCTTTGTACAAAAATGCAAAAATAAAAAAGATTAAAAATGGTATTTTCATACAATTTTACACATTATTGTTCCTTCACAAAGACAAGGCGCACAAAGGAATCAGTGTTAAGCAATTCAGAAGATTTTTTTTTATCAGTACAATTCCAGCAAGCTTAGTTTGTGTAGGAATGGTGAGGGGAAAAAAGGTAGGAACATTTCAAGCTGTTTATCTTAGTGGTCTGCTTTCAGCACAAACAACAAAATAGTCTGCCTATTGCATTAATGGAATGGAAAACAGCAAAAACCTGTACTACTGTGATAATACCTTTGCAACACAGTCACATTAGCAGTAATAACTAGAAAAGTTCCATTTATAAAAATCTGCCAGGTGGCAAATTACAAATATGTTATTTTTTATGTTAGCAGACCATGATGCCGACTTGCAGCTTTTTTTCACAAAGTGCAGCAAGAATAAATGTTGGTCCAGCAGGAACTAGAGCCCTTTACACTTCTTTTCAATAAGTGTGCTTAAGGCTTTTTGTACATGTGTAGACCTAGCTCAAACTATATTGATATTTGAACAAGGTGTTATTGAAAATTGTTTTTTGCTATTAACACAGTAGCAAAGAAAAAACAAGATAAAATGCCTCTCTGTAGGAATCCATTTGAACCAAAAATGATCATTAAAAAAATCAGTTTTTCTAGTATGTTTTGCCAGCATTTTCAAAGAACACTATCATGAGATTGTATCAATATCGTAGGGTATTTTCAGAAAAGAAGAAGCACTTTCTCATCTATAATGGACATAAAATATTAGCAATTTAGGTTACTTATGAAAGTATTATCATTACAATTTTATACTATATTACATTTAGTTATTGTTTTTTTTTCATTTGCTATTGCAAATGGTTAGTCATTTTCTTGCTATAAATGCTAGTTTGAATGTTGATTTTATCTAAATGGAAATCTAACCGTGGGTACAGGATAATAGTGTTGCCAGATAAAGCTTTTAGTCCTTGTTAACCTTTGAAATAATGTTCCCGAGGACTAATACATTGTAAATGGAAAAAAAAAAAATTCTGAAACTAAATCTGTCTGAGAGAAAAATAAAATATAAGTTTCTTTACTAAACAGAATAGAAACCACTACTCATGTATGCAAATACATTGTTTTTTGTTAAGTAAAGAATCAGTCAAATGTCAGCAGAACTATCAATATGTAATACAGATATATGAAAATAAACATTCTACTTAGACAGTAGCTGCTAACAAATAGCACGTATTTAGCCTAGCCAAACTTGCACACTTTTCAAAGTAAAAACTTGAAGATTTATTTATTTATGGAATATTTAAATACACTGAGATTTTTCAAGTATCTTCCAGAACAATGTTGCAGGGATTTTAAACGAGTGGAGGATTTTGTGGAAGACAATGCCATATACATCTGAGCCCTACTATAATTCGAGGCTCTGATTCCATAGACTCACATGATATTAAAGGAAGTAAAGGTGAGATTTGATGCCCTGAATACTCCATGGGAGACATCAGAGCAGCGCATTACAACAGAGCTCTATGTGGAGCTATGTAAGAGAGCACTTTGACATACGTCCTTTTTGAAATTTGTAATACCGAGTTAGGTTGACGTATATGATTAACCGCTGACCTGAGAGCAAAAAGCATATGGCTGTCAAGTTTTTGCTGTCTGACACTGTGAATTAATGGTGGCACCATCCTGTGAATACATCTACCTTTTGTGCATACATCTATGCAGTGTTAATACTATTTGGAGCTGTGGATACACTTGGAGGGGGGATTTTTTTATTGGGCAAATTGGCAGTGGCATATTAATGGACACATTTTCAGTGGCATATTAATAGACCAATTATCAGTGAAATATTAATGGATAAATTATCAGTGGTGTCTTAATGGATAAATTATCAGTGACATATTAATGAGCAAATTATTAGTGGCATATTAATGGTCAAATTATCAGTGGCATATTAATGAACAAATTATCAGTGGCATATTAATGAGCAAATTATCAGTGGCCTATTAATGGGAAAATTTGGCTGTGGCATATTTTAATGGCCACCTGGCTGGGGAATATGTTAATGGACAAAAACTGTGGCAAACAAAAATGGGCAAACTGGTGGTGAATATGTTAATGGCAAAGTGACTGTGCATGTAACTTGGTACCTGACTGTGGCTCATTTTAACTGGCAAAAGTATGCTGTGACATGTTCTGTGGGGCAAAATTATATGTACTATGGGGCAAACTGGCACTGGAATTCCAAATCATGTGAGTGCACTATTAGTGCATGCCAATTGTTAAGTGCATGGCAAGTGCTGTAGGTTACTGGATGGTGCTGTGTTAAGTGCTTTAGGTGCAATGTGGGTGCAGAAGAGGGGAATAAAAACAAGAAATGCAATTTTTCAATACTGTTTTTATTACATACAAAAATAGTTGAATATGATATGAAAATAGTTGCATGTAATATTAAAAAGTGGAGAAGAGAGATATATATGTATAGGCATGTGATATGTGTATAAATACATATATATATATATTTTTATAATTGTACAATAGATGAATGTTGCCTGCCATCACCTAATAGACTTTGGACCCCCGATTGGAAAGAGGTTGCTGACCTCTGCCCTACTGTATAATATAGTTAACTTAATATTATATGTGGAGATGGGGGGCTTGGGCTCATGCAATTTAAAAATAATATGAAAACTGTAATTAAACTATATCATTTCCTCAGCCAATTAATTATTAAATTAATATAATGTCTAGGGTATAAAGTGGAGTTTGGGCTCTTGGACTCAGGTAATTATAGATTTTAATTAAATGGTATAATATTATTATTACACATATATTTATGTGAAGGGTATGAAGTACAGGTGGAGGTCTTGGTTAGATGCAATTATATATTTGAATATTATATTTATGTAGGGTCCTATGACATGCCAGTGGATGGCAGACTGTGTGTTATTAACTGAACTTTGCCATGACTTTGCTTGTTAGTCAGTGTGTTATTAGTTGGATTTTGGCACGCCTGGGGTTGGCAGGCTGTGCACTAATAACTGTGCTTTGACAGTTCCAGGTATGGGACAAATAAAAGAACAAAAAGGTCTAAATGCAGTATTCACTGGATTGTTTTTGCTGATTGCTCCACTTTTACAACTTTTCACCAAAAATTGCTATTTATATATAAAGCCCTATGTTCTTTTACATATGTTTTATCTTTTCTGAACAGGAAAATAATGATGTTATGTTATGGGGCTGGTATAATAATGCAATTCTATTGGGCTGGTTGCCACATCTTGCAGGTGGTTTCTCCATGGCAGATTGTGTCTATGAATGAATATGTGCTAGTTGAGTGTGTCTGTGAGTGAGTGTATGCTGGCTGATTGTTTCTATGAATGAGTATGTGCTGGCTGAGTGTGTATGTGAGTGAGTGTGTGCTGACCGAATGTGTCTATGAATGAGTGTGTTCTGGCTGAGTGTGTGTGTTTGTAATCAGCTTTATCGGGACAGATATGGCCCTGCCAAGCTATTTGAGGACAATGAGGGCAGAGTCATGTTTGGGGACACTGAATGAAGTGATAAGCTGTCTGGGCACAAATATAACATTGATACGGTGTTTGAGGACAAATATGACCCTGACAAGCACATAGATGACTGTGGCAAGCTGTTAGGGCACATAGATAGCCATGATGAGCTGTTTGGGCACACAAATGGCCCTTAGATCTGTTTGGTCACACTAATGGCCTTGACTAGCTGATTGGGCACACAAGTTGCCCTGACAAGTTGATTTGGGACAGAATGCACTAGGAAGCCATTTGAGATCAAAGATGGCACCAGCAAGATGTTTGGGGACAGAGATGGAACAAGGCATTATGGGTGCAGAATTGGTGCTGTGTGAAATCCCTGTGAATGCAAAAGGGGGCTTTGGTAAGTCTTGTGGATATGTTATTGGACTATTGCAAAAATAATTGACAAGTCCTGTGGGTGCTGCAATGTGGTGTTGTGATGTGTATTTGATCAGCAAATGGATGTGTTTAAATGTGCCAATGTATTTGGTCAGATGTCTCCTAAATGTGAACACATTTATGCCTAACCTCGTATGTTGTTCAGATACACATTCACACTCATATGCTGATCAGATACACACACACTATGAACTTGCTAGTGGGTGTATTTGATAAGCATATGAGTGTTTATATGTGTGCTTATGGGTGTGTATACAATCAGCATATGAATGTGTATATATGTGTTAGTGTTCACATTTAGGACATGGCAATAAGGATGTGAATTAGTCAGCAACACACTTTTTATCTATTCCAAATGTTTTTGTTTATAGATATTTGTAGAATAATTATGAGACAAAAATAATTCTAGGAGCTGTGAATTCCTAGATTCTGATCTTAAATGATGCTATTTATACAGTTCATTTTTATTATCACTTGCATATATTTTATTTAATTATGCATGTCCCTGAGGGCTTTGTGAGGCAAACTTTTGCCTAAGGCCTCACAAAACCTAGAGCCTTCTCTGTGAGCATACTGCTGCTGAACTGGTTACAATTTAATCTAGACTACAAAATATGCTAAAGTGTGTCTGCATTCAAGTATCCATTTTAGTTTTTTTTAACATGTCACATCATGTTTAGTGTTGAGCGAACCCGGACCGCACTATTTGGGTTCGTACCTTACATTACGGTGTCCGTGCCACGAACCCGAACCCGAACCCGGACATTTCACTGTATGTCCGTGTTGGAGTTCGAGTTTCGCCTATAAACTGAAAGTCTTTAAACTGAAAGTCATTAGGTTTATAGACTTTCGGTTTATAGAATACATGTAATTCTATGCTATTCTAAAAACCGAGAGTCTATAAACCGAAGGTCGTTCGGTTTATAGACTTTTGGTTTATAGAATAGCATAGAATTACATGTATTCTATAAACCGAACGACCTTCGGTTTATAGACTTTCGGCTTATAGAATACATGTAATACTATTGGCTTTCTATAAAACCGAACTAGAGTCCCCATTCATAAGAAATTCTTATGAATGGGGACTCTATTTCGGTTTATAAAAAGCCAATAGTATTACATGTATTCCATAAGCTGAAAGTCTATAAACCGAAAGACATTCTGTTTATAGACTTTCTTTTTATAGAATAGCAATAGCATTGAATGTATTCTATAAAACAAAAGTCTATAAACCGAATGTCTTTCGGTTTATAGACTTTCGGTTTATGGAATTCATGTAATGCTATTGCTATTCTATAAACCAAAATAGAGTCCCCATTCATAAGAATAGGTCAATTGACCTATTCTTATGAATGGGGACGCTATTTCGGTTTATAAAATAGCAATAACATCACATGTATTACATCTGAGAGTCAAATAGAACCTAATTCTAATTGTTTTGGGTGCCAAATAGTACAGTATTTTAATTTTTTATGTATTTTATTTTTTTGAAGTTATTTCCTTATCCATATTTGTTTGCAGGGCACTTGTCCTACTCTTATCCACATTTTAATTCCTTTTGCAGCCCACTAGCCCTTTCCATGACTATTTTAGAGGCATTTTAGTGGCCAAAAGTCTGTGTCCCCATTGACTTCAATGGGGTTCGGCTTCAGGGTCAAGTCCTGGGTCAAGTTCGAGCACGGACCCGGACTTTTTCTAAAGTTCGCTCGAACTTCTCGAACCCAAACATCCAGGTGTCCGCTCAAATCTAATCATATTGAGTTTTCTGAGTATCATCTCTGCCACAGATGCATAAACTACATCTCCATAATATACAACTTTAATGTATTTGCATGTTATATATTCACAAATGGCTCCCAGACAAGTAGTAATTAGACATGTGCAAAACTAAAATTTTCATTTCATTTTCGTCGGACGAAAATGTTATTTATTTCGTCTAAAACGAATTTTGTTCATTACTGCATTCGTTTCAGACGAAATTCGTTTTCTTCGTTTGTACCAATCAATTGACCTACACATTCCATAAACCGAAAGTCTATAAACCGAACTAGAGTCCCCATTCATAAGAAATTCTTTCGGTTTATAGAATACATGTAATACTATTGCTGTTCTATAAGCCGAAAGTCTATAAACCAAACACGCTATAAACCGAACTAGAGTCCCCATTCATAAGAAATAGTATTACATGTATTCTATAAGCCGAAAGTCTATAAACCGAACATGTCGTTCGGTTTATAGATTTTTGGCTTATGGAATACATGTAATACTATTGGCTTTCTATAAACCGAAATAGAGTCCCCATTCATACGAATAGGTCAATTGACCTATTCGTATGAATGGGGACTCTATTTCGGTTTAAAGAATAGCAATAGCATTACATGTATTCCATAAACCGAAAGTCGTTCATTATGTCGGTTTCTGGAATGTATGTAATGCTATTGGTACTCTATAAACCGACTCTATTTCGGTTTATAGAATGCCAATAGCACGAATGGACGAATGGACGAATGATTTTCTTTTATTAACCATTAGTTCATTCGGCTTTCGTTAGTTTAGCATTTTCGTTATTCGTTTTTTGGACGAATGGCCGAAAATATTATTTTCGGATGAAAATGCATCCGTCCGAAAATGAATGCACATGTCTAGTAGTAATATGACTTATCTTTACTTCAACTACACACATAATGACGATAACACAAGAGAGACTAACACAACATAACAAGTGCATAACATCACTATGCTGCCATCTACTGGATGGTGGACACTGCAATACATAACACTCCTCTCCCCTAGACCTCAAAGTCTTTGAGATAACTGGGAGGGTTAATATTTCTTCCTGGGCATCCCAAAACCATGTTTGGAGCTGCTTCACCTGGACCTTCAGTCAGATGGACCACACGGAACTGGTTCTTCAATAAAAACAACTCCTGGAGAACTGAGACCTGTATCACCCAGTATCACAGAACATAATTTGGTATCACAGAAAACCCGGTATGACTGGGACCAGTAGCAGACACAATCTCATCACTCCATACCCGAATCTGATCGACATTCCTTCGTAATATTCTACCATCAGGAATTTGTACTTTGTATGACAAAGTTCCTGTGGCCACAAGTACTTTTGCAGGTATCCATTTAGGCCCAGAAACATAATTCCTGACATAGACAGCACTGTCAGGTGAAAATACTCTCACAGTAGAAGCATTATAGTTCTTATTGAATTGCAATTCTTGCTTTTCTTGTAACTCAGATGTCAAATCAGGATGTAAACAATCCAGACAAGTTTTAAGACACCGGTTCATATGGAGCTCTGCTGGACTACTACCAGTGCTTGAGCATGGTGTCACCTGTTGTTGCAGAAGAAAATTTGCAAGTCTACAATTCAAATCTCCTTCAATAATTCTCTTTAATGAGTCTTTGGTAGTCTGAACCATACGCTCAGCTTGACCATTTGATGATGGATGAAATGGTGCAATCGTAACATGTCGGTTAAGATTACTTGCCATGAAATTTTTTAATTCTGATGAGGTAAATTGTGTTCCATTATCAGACACAATTGTATCTGGCAACCCATGTGTAGCAAACAGCCTCCTTAGAATCTTTATGACTGTGACTGAGGTAGCAGATGTAACTGGAACAACTTCTAACCATTTTGAAAAGGAATCAGCAACTAAACAAAACATCTGTCCATGATGAAAAGGGACAGCAAAATCTATATGTAAACAGGCTTAATCCATCAGCATGTGTGATATCCTTGCCAGGACGATACTTAACCCCTTAGTGACATGACTTTTTTGGCTTGTCCGACGCTTGGTGACATGGGCTGTTTTAACATTTCTGAGGTGTTTGTGTTTTGCTGTAATTTATTTCTGTCTCATTTAGTGTACCCGCACAAACTATATATCGTTTTTATCGTTATAAGAAGGGCTTTCTTTTGATACCATTATTTTGATAATAGCATATAATTTGATGTAAAAAAAATAATAAAATATGGCAAAAAAATTGAAAAAATTTTGTTTTTATGACTTTTATTTGAAAAATCGTATACTCATGTACAAGAGACAACAAAAAAACACTGCTAAAAAGTTTCTAATATATGTCCTGAGTTCAGAAATAGCCCATGTTTTTATGTTTTTGTGCTTTTTTATTCATGTTACAGGGCCAGAACTAT
This sequence comes from Pelodytes ibericus, assembly GCA_036172795.1. NCBI lineage: Eukaryota > Metazoa > Chordata > Amphibia > Anura > Pelodytidae > Pelodytes > Pelodytes ibericus. Next base: position 96,379,686 of record CM069860.1, read on the forward strand.
AAGTGGTGCAAAGCTATTTTAAAATCCTTTCTTTCAAAATTAGCGATAGTGACATTGTAACACTGATTTCTGTACTAAATCCATGAATGACCCCCAACATGTACATATTTTTGAAAACTAGACCACTCAGGGCATTTAACTTGTGGTATTTTGACACATTTCATGTAGCCATTTTACCACCAATCTATGCCAAAGTTTGCAGCAAAAAATCTTTTTTTTTAATTTTTCACATATATTACAATTTAGGTAAACATTAACTTAAAATGTGAAGGGGTATTTCCAAATAACACCTCAATATGTGTTCAGCAACATCTCCTGAGTACAGGGATACCACCCATGCATAAGTTTGTTGGTTTGTTTTGGGGCTAAAAGGCCACATTTAGGGGGTGCGCATTTTGGTTTTCCAACTTGGAATTCTGACATGCAGAAAACTTGTGCCCATGTCCCATTTGGGACATTTTTGAAGCCAGAAAGTGTATTCTACCCCACAAAGCCATATATTTTTTAAAACTAGACACCCTAGGGTATTTCAAATATTAGTATTTTAACACTTTCCATGCACTAATTATACTACCAGCCTATGTCAATGTTTTGGGTAGTAATTTTTTTTCACATACATTGTACTTTGGGCATGAATTCACAGATCCTGTTATATGTCAGTGCCAAACAACACCTCAATATGTGTTCAGCAACATCTCCTGAGTACAGGGATACCACCCATGTATAGGTTGGTTAGGTTATTTGTGGGTTAAAAGGCCACATTTGAGAGGTGCGCTTTTTGGTTTTCCAACTTGGAATTCTGACGTGCAGAAAACCTTCGCCCATGTCCAATTTGGGACATTTTTGAAGCCAAAAAGTGTATTCTACCCCACAAAGCCATATATTTTTGAAAACTAGACACCCTAGGGTATTTCAAATAGTAGTATTTTAACACTTTCCATGCACTAATTATACTACCAGCCTATGTCAATGTTTTGGGTAGTAATTTTTTTTCACATACATTGTACTTTGGGCATGAATTCACAGATCCTGTTATATGTCAGTGCCAAACAACACCTCAATATGTGTTCAGCAACATCTCCTGAGTACAGGGATACCACCCATGTATAGGTTGGTTAGGTTATTTGTGGGTTAAAAGGCCACATTTGAGAGGTGCGCTTTTTGGTTTTCCAACTTGGAATTCTGACGTGCAGAAAACCTTCGCCCATGTCCAATTTGGGACATTTTTGAAGCCAAAAAGGGTATTCTACCCCACAAAGCCATATATTTTTGAAAACTAGACACCCTAGGGTATTTCAAATGGTAGTATTTTAACACTTTCCATGCACTAATTCTACCACCATCCTATGTCAATGTTATGGATAGTAATTTTTTTTCACATACATTGTACTTCGGGCATGAATTCACAGATCCTATTATGTGTCAGTGCCAAACAAAACCCCAATATGTGTTCAGCAACATCTCCTGAGTACAGGGATACCACCCATGCATAGGTTTGTTGGGTTGTTTGGGGGCTAAAAGGCCACGTTTAGGGGGGGTGCATTTCCAACTTGGAATTTTGACATGTAGTCAGCCTGCGCCCATGTTCCATTTGGGACACTTTTGAAGCCTGTCAAAGTATTTTACCCCATCAAACCATATATTTTGGAAAACTAGACATCCTAGGGTATTTAAAATTGTGGTATTTTAACACTTTCCAAGTGCTAATTCTACCACCAACCTATGTCAAAGGGTTGGGATGTCATTTTTTCCCCACACACATTGTAGTTCAGGCAGGAATTTTTAGATTCTGGTATTTGCTACTGCCAACCAACACCTCAATACGTGTTCAGCAACATCTCCTGAGTACAGGGATACCCCCCATGCATAGGTTTGTTGGTTTGTTTTGGTGCTAAAAGGCCACATTTAGGGGGTGCGCAATTCCAACCTGGAATTTTGACATGTGGTCAGCCTGCGCCCATGTTCCATTTGGAACATTTTTGAAGCCGTCCAATGAATTGTACCCCATCAAACCATATATTTTTGGAAAATAGACATCCTAAGGTATTTCAAATGGTGGTATTTTAATACTGTATAGGTACTAATTCTACCACCAGCCTTTGTAAAAATTTGTGGTAGTACTTTTTTGGGAGGTTTTTTTCCACATACATTGTACTTCAGGCATGAATTCACAGATTCCAGTATATGTCAGTGCCAAACAAAAACCCAATATGTGTTCAGCAACATCTCCCGAGTACAGGGATAGCACCCATGCATAGGTTTGTTGGTTTGTTTTTTGGCTAGAAGGCAACATTTGTGAGATGCGCATCTCAAAATTCCAACTTGGAATTTTGACATGTAGTCAACCTGCGTCCGTGTCCTATATGGGATATATCCTTTAAGCCAGCCAATGTAATTTACCCCCACCAAACCATATATTTTTTTAACGGTAGACCCCCATCACTCCTTGTGGCAACGGCTCAGCAGCCACCGATACATCACTAGATGATGTATCAGAAAGCTGACCAGGGTCAAAATCGAACCCTGAGTCCGCGGCCTCAGAATCAGTGCGTAAGCAGTGATCTCGAGCAAAGAAAGGGTTAATAGCTCTTAGAAGAGCCTATCTAGTACTGTAATACATTACAGTACAAAGTAATTAATCCATAAAACAGTGCAGACAGCAAAACATACTGTTGCTGTGCAAGATTACTGCTTATACAGTGATGAATGTCAGGGAAAGGGGTTAATACACAGTGTCATAAAACCTGACAATTTTATAAAATGTTATTTTATATCACTAATACTGATCTGTCTCTTTCTGTCACAAAAAAGTAAGTGAGGAGAGGGAGGCAGATCAATTTTTGTGAATATTGATCCGACCAATTTTGATCTGACCAGGGCGAATGGTGAGCTTAATTGAGAAATCACCAAACCGCCTTTGCCACTAATTCGCTGTTACTGATCGCTATGCGCTCAGGCAGCTTAAAAAAAAAAATCTCAAATATTTTTACTTTACATGTAATCCCCTAGCAGATATGTGTAAAAATAAAATTAAAAAAAATATGCAGACAGATAAAAATTGCTTTGGCGTCAATATCATTGCGTAAGCAGTGATCGACGGCAAAGAAGGGGTTAATAACTCTTAGAAGAGCCTTTGTAGTACTGTAATAAATTACAGTACAAAAAAAATTAACCCCTAAAAACTGCACAAACAGCAAAAATAAATGCGCTGATGTGCACGATCACTGCTTACGCAAGATCAGTGGCAGGGAAGGGGTTAAACGCAGGGAATTGCTTTAATAAAAAAAAATTTCTTGTTTTATTGTTCGTGTGTTGTGTATTTATTGTTTTTTTTTACTTTTACTTACTTTTATAACTTTGATCTGTCTCTCTCCCTCACTAAAAAAAATGTGAGGAGAGGGAGGCAGATCATAACTGGTCAGATCAATATAGGGTTAATATTGATCTGACCAGTCAGTGGGGATGTTCAGCAGAACATCCCCACTGCCTGTCAGTGTGGCTGGCAGTCACTGATTGCCTCTGTGAAGAGGTAATCGTGTGACAGCCAGAGAGCACAGGAAGCAGGTACTTCCTGCCTCCTGTGCTCTTGCCCATAGAAGGGCAGCGCCATCTTGGTCACCCAGTGACCAAGATCGTGCATTTTTGTAACATCGTGCATCGTGTAACCAAGGAAATCCACGCTGCTTACACCAAAAACACACTTTTCTTTTTTAAGTTTTAGACCAGCATCAAGGAAACGTTGTGTAACAAGCTGTATCTGTGCAGCCAATGACTGTATAGAATCTGCTCCAATAAGAACGTCATCAAAATAAGGCACTACACCTAGAAGTCCAGATAAAGGGTCCTCCATTCAATTCTGGAATATGGCAAGAGCAATGGAAACTCCAAACTGCAAACGTCTTGCTCGGAAAGCTCATTTGTGTGTTATTATCGTTTGTGCATCAGCAACCTCATCATCCACAGGTAACTGCTGGTAGGCTTATCCAACTTGGTAAATCCTTTTCCTTTTGCCAAAGTAGTAAGAATTTGATTAACAGCTGGAATTTGAAAGGGATTTGTACATTTGTAGTCAGCACAGATTCTGACATCGCCATTTGGTTTCATCACCGGAACTATGGGTGTACACCACTTTGGGTGTGTTACGGTGTACACCACTTTGGGTGTGTTACGGTTTCAAGTATTGAAAAGTATAAATGGGTCTGCACACTTACAAGTATTGGGTGCAACGAGGGACAGACTTGAAAAAAGCTCAGTGTTGGGCTGAAATGTCGTTATTTTTTGGTGGATTAAACTCCCTTAAACGGTGTGCTGAGTCTCGTGTTTTCTATTTACGGTTTCAAGTATACCTTGTTCCACAAGACGTGTAAGCTCATCATCTATTTTTGGTCTGAGAGCTAATGCAATTCTGCGAGGCTTCATACAAATTGGGGGTACTGTTGAATCCAATACAAAAGAAACAGGAGGGCCTTTAAAGATGCCAAGACCTCCTTCAAAAACTGCACTAAAGTTATTGCATGTATTTATTAATTCAAACCACTCTCTACCTAGCAAACGTCCTCTAAAGTAAAGTGTCCGAATTTACCATATTTTACTGGTATAAAACAAGCCCCTTTAACATCCACAAGCCTGTTTGTTGTAGTCCACCAGATGAATATCACAAGTAACTATTGAAGGAGAATTATTATTATTATTATTATTATGAATATGCTCACCCGGAATCTACTTCCATTTTGCATGGAACATCTTGCAGAATAATTTCAGTGTAAACCTTCAGTCTTGATGGTGAATTTTCCACTTTATTCACATAGTCATTTGAGTAAAGATCTTTAGTCCTATCTGAAACTGTATGTGGAGTATTAACAGAGTGCTCTACGGTTGGTATTGTATTCACATTCTTATATTGGGTTTGAATTCTGCTGGCTTGTCTTTGGCAAACTGTCTGTATGTGACCTGTACGTTTACATGTGTGGCAAACTGCATTTCGAATACGACATGTATTACGCCTCAATCACATCAAAGCGTGTTGAAAAGTACTTTGATTTAACATCAGTCTTCTTCACTAGTTTTATTTCAGGTGAGTTCTTTGCTGGAGGAGGATTGTATCTCTTTTGAATGGACATATGCAGCCTCATTTGCGAGCGCTTCCTCTTGTGCAATAATAAAAGTTGAATTCTGTCTTGCAAGAAGCCTCCTCTGCAGTGCTTCATCTTACACTCCACACACAAGCCTGTCCCTTAACAAGGATTCTAAACTGCCACCAAAATTGCAATTTTCAGACACCATGCGCAGTTCTGCAATAAATGCTGCAATGCTTTCACCCGGTTTCTGATTTCGTCTATTGAAATGGAAACGCCTCACTGTTTCAGATGGGGTGGGTGCTAAATGATTTTTTAACAGTGGCAGTATTTCTTCAAATGAGCAGTCCTGTGGTTTAGCAGGAGATATCAGTGAGAGACAGTATCAAAAGTCTTGGATCCAATCCAGTAACACAGCTCTCTTCTGAATAGCATCAACCACCTTATTAGCTTCCAGGAAAAACACTAACCTGTCCGCATATGAGTCCCATGAGGCTGGATTAGCCAGATCAAATTCCTCCATGTGTCCCAGAGAAACCATGCTGGAGATATTTGTAGATAATAGAATTCCAAAAGAAAAGTTTTACTTCCTCACTCAAGCTGATTTTATTTCCTTTCTATATATATTCTGCATTGTCCATTTACTGACATCCCATCTTCGTCACCAGTTTAGTGTATTTGCATGTTATATATTCACAAATGGCTCCCAGACAAGAAGTAATATGACTTCTCTTTACTTCAACTACACACATAATGACTATAACACAAGAGAGATTAACACAACATAACAAGTGCATAACTTCACTATACTGCCATCTACTGGATGGTGGGACTGGATAACACCCCAATACATAACAACAACCAACAGTGGCATTGTTGAAAGATCTATTCTCTCACAGGAGGATTTAATCAAGATTCTTTTTCTGTAAAAAAAACAATATTATAGTTTTTAAAATACTCAAATTTCACCGTATGACAGTGTGTATTGTACATATTTGTGCTTATTGCTCCCTTTTTCTGATGAATTGGGATAATTTTGGACTTTCTACAAGGCAATGTAGTAAGTATTCTTGGTCAGATTTCAGAATATTGTGCACATACTTTTTTTCTTCAAACTAAAAATATATATTATAGGATAATAAATGATATATAAATATTTTGGGCTTGAAATGTCTGATATAAAAGGAAATACAAAATGGTGATATCAATTGACATATATTGTATACTTCTTACCTTAATTTTGTAAATGAACGACAACTTCTGTGGCTGAATCAAAAAATGGATGCACAAATAGAATTCCAATTATGAAAGATTTTAATTAAACATGCAATGATATGCAGAATTATAATATATATCTATATATATATATATATATATATATATATATATATATATATATATATATATATATGTAGATGAAGAACTTTACAATCAAGTAAAACATCTGGAAGCAGCTTGGAAGACCAACATGAATTCATATATAAATAAAAAGATGAATAGTATTGAAATACAAGTGTAACTTTGTAGCATTTTTCCAAGTGATCACCCATAGAAATAAAGAAAGCATGAACAAAACAGTGACCCTAAAACCTAAATCTCGGATGGGTAAAATAGTGAGGAACAAAGTTGGAAAATCTTTTGTAGTCAAAAGCAGACAGAAGGTTGATCATATTTTAAGGCGTGCTGTGGATCATACACAGAACAAACAAGGGAAATATCACCCACAACAGGAGAACAAATACCCATTTGAAATGGCAAATGAAATTCTTTTAGGGCATAAAAGAGAGAGCATCAAGGTTACATGGAGAGATGCAGCTTTGCTGTGATTGAAGAGATGAAGCATTTCAATTATATGGAATTGAATGGTGTGCAATCTTCAAGCCAGGGAGGGCAATAGTGTGGACAGGGGAGAAACTCATTATAAGTATGTATGAAAACATTATAATTTTTAAAGACAACCATAATTACAGTCAATACCATTTTTTCACACACATGATAACATTAATCACAAGACAACAAGGTAATTAAAATAATTGGAAATGTAGGTTATAAGGCAATCTGCACTATATCAGTGCTGGTTAATCATGCGAGAATAATTTAAGTGGTGTGTACAGTATATCTATCTATCTATCTATCTATCTATCTATCTATCTATCTATCTATTTATCTATATATTTGTATATATAGATAACATTTTATATATATAATGTTGTGCCCTAGTGCTGTTCCATTAAATACAATTCTGCGAAGTTTCGGGCCCGTTGGTACCCTCTCTCAAGCTTTGAATAAGATAATATACCAATGTCTTCATTATACTGGCCATAAAGCACTATGCCTTTGTATTGAGAGAGGCTATGGTTATTGATACTAACTCCTAGGCATGGAGCAACAAACAAAATGACAAGGCACCAGTACAGTTCAGGGCCATGCACATAGTTTCTTTAATTATTTCCATTCTAATTGTAACCATCTGTTTGTGTCTAGATTTTTCGTTGGTATTAGTTTTTCATTTCTTTTTGATATATTTAGAATAACAATTATTTAAAAAAAAATCTTTTCACTTGTACACATGATGGTACTATTCAACCAAATACTGAAGGAGCTTTATTCGATCATTTTCTAAAAAGTATGTTATGTACTGAACGTTTAAGGAGCTCTAATTGATTATCTAAAAATATTTCTGAATTATTCTGCAAGTACCAATCCATGAACACCTTTACTTCATTTGTGCATCTATGAAAATCACACAATATACTTACAAATATACCAATTTTTGTAAACATAGCCTCAACCAGATACAATGTGCAGCACAATTATTACAGAAATATGTATGGTCAAGCATAAAAATATCAATGAAGGCAATTTTTCCTTATCTTGTGACTCATTAGACTAAGACAGATCATTAAATGTAAAATGAACCGGTTTTAAGTTATTTTGCTTAGTAGGATCATTATAATGTGTCAGTTTAGAGGAGGTTATTAGCATCTTGTAAAATTCACCCACAGAATGGGACATATATATCAAGAAATAGCATAAGCAGAACATTGAGTAAAATACCAAAAATGGTTCTTGAAGATACTTTATGCTATTAAATGATCTCTCAGAAATTACGTGTAATAAAGCAAGGAGAAAAGTGCATTCCATATTTCAGTTAACTGCACTGGACTAAAAAAAATACTGTATTCTGCTGAAATATTACAGATAGAAATACATCCTGCAAAGCAATTATTTTTGTTTGAAATGTTCCATTTTTAGAGATTCTTAATTATGTGAAAAGGCTATTTAAAACATTGTGCCCATGGATTGTTCAATTGTTTTTTTTTCCTGATGTTTTGACAAAGTATGATGCATTGTATAATTTATAGTGCAACTGAATCTATCGCTTGTGTAAAGATGGGCACTGAGAAAGATACTAGCATAGGGACCCTCGCAATCTAAAGCCATAGCCCCAAATGAGATTCATTGATGTTTTGGAATTGTTTGGGAAATATATGGCATAAGAGGGATGTAGAAAATTGCATCTCTTAAATATCAATGCAACTGCACTGATGGAGTGCACTTAAATTATTAAGACTTGACTAATAGGACATCATCTATATGTTAATATAATACAAACTCATGAGGAATCTCTCCTCTTCACCTAGGGACTACCCACTGAATTCCTGCATCTGTGGAAATAAAAGTAAGTGCAGAGGAACTTCTTTATACATAGATTCATGGTTTCATACTTATCAAAGAAAAAGCACAGTAGCTGTAATGCAATTGCTCTAGGTTAACCTCAATTAATAAAGCTCTTGTTTTTATGGACATTTTGTATTCTTAGTCTCACTGTAGAATCGAGTGATTTAACTTAATTTTTAATAGCTGATATATTATTTTGTTGTAAGTACTAATTAACAAAGTTGATAAATCAGCTCTGCACATACTAAACACAAATACATGATCTGTGCTTCTAATTCCCTCACATAACCCAAAGAATAAAAGTTCATTGTTAACCACAGAACTAAACTTATAAACTGGTTTCTTTTAATCAGAGGAATGATTGGTTTAAGATTAAAGTCTATGATTTCTAGTTATTATGTTCATTAATTCATCTTGTCCTATCACTTCTCTCTGCTCCATAGATATTCTTTGAAGCTGAGCATACCTTTCTAAAAGTTTCTGTTATATTTCAGATTATGTTCTTAAATATATAATGTCAAGGATGAGTGGATTTTATTTGTAAGGCACATAGAGAAATTAAAATATATATTAAAACTCTGCATTTTTTGAGAAAGCATTTAAAGACAGTGGCAGAGTGACAAAAAATGAATACCTAAAACAGATTTTACAATGCTTTGTTTTGACTACTCTTTTATCTTAAATCAAAACTCTATTCCAAAAGCAATCATCCAAAAATAGTCACTGACCACAAATGTGCATAAGAATATACATATACAAGTACAGTATGCGGGTGATTGTAAGGGCAAATATTTCTGTGGTATTACTCCAAAGGGTATTCCACTTAAAAAAAAAAAATCAATCACAGCGATCACTTGATGTGAATAATTCAAACATGAAATAAAAATTGGAGAGGACTACTCCACCTATAAAAAAAAAATCAGTCTTCATCTCTAAGCTTGACCACACAGAGATAAGAAATAAATAAGAAAGAACATTTATTACTCAACAACACCCAGCTATCTGGCATTTGGAGTAAGGAATAAAGGCTTCTAAGGATTATTTACAACACTTCTAAATATGCTCTCCATAGTGGCTGGTTTACATCTGTCTTTCTGTGTGCAAAATATTGTAGGATTTTGCAATGCATTATGCTCTTAATACTTATTCTTGTAATCTCTAAAGGCATTTCTTCCTGTACAATTCAATATTGCAGGGTCACATTGAAGAAAGTGCTGTAAGTGCTCTGCAAAGAAACTGGCACTGAGCTTGTATTTTTATTTTATGTCGGGGATCAAGCTTAAGATACATAATATAATGTGTCCTGGGGAATTTGTTAATTCATGCAATGCTTAGTAGGACTAACTACAGTGGCGTGTACAGTTTGGGTTGCCACTTTTTCTTATAAAAAAAAAATACTGCCCAAGCTATTACCTCTATAGACTAACATTGGCCTCAAATCCTCTGCCGGTAAAATACTGTCTGGGTGGCAACCCTAGTTACAGGCCAAAGAGGTGCTTAGTTTTATCACTGGTATTGAAAATATGAGTAATCACATTCTCATACCTCCCATTTTTTCCCTCAGGGGAATGTGGATGCTGGGGGCAGAGGCTGGATGTGAGTGTAAGCACTACTGCACATGCACAATGCTCTGTCACTTGTCCTGACAGCTCTACCCATCTTCTCAGACACCATAGAATGCAATCAGGACTTGCTGTCCTGAATCCTGCTGTCCCTCTGAGCTTCACTTTTGTCCCAAAAACCAAATTGGTGGGTGTGCATTCTGTTCCTAAGATGTATATATTTGATGCAATAGTTTGATGTTCCTCTATTTCCACATATATTTTAACAAAGTGACTGTGGCATGGAAATTGGTACCTGACAGTGGTTTATTTTAATTGGCAAAGGGATGCTGTGGTATGTTCTGTGGGACAAAATAACATGTACTATGCTGACACTGTGGCTTGTTCTGCGGCAGCAGTTCTGTGGGACAAAGTGACACTGTGGTATGCTTGTGGGGCAAATTGACACTGTGGCATGCCAAATTGTGTTGGTGCAATATGAGTGCAAGCAAAGTGCTGTGGGTGCAATGTGGGTACTGTATGGTGCTGTGTTAAATACTTTTGGTGTAATGTGGGTGCAGAAAAAGGGAATAAGAAAGGCAATTTTTCAATACCATGTTTATTACTTATACAAATAGTTGAATGTGATGTGAAAATATGTGCATATAATATTAAAAAGTTTACATATAGTTTTTTACAATGTGACTTTAGAAAAATTGGGTAGAGAGGGACCCACTGCTAAAGACTTTGCCCAGGACCCACTAGGATCTTAAAGTTGTCCTGATCGCGACACACTGCCTTTTTGGTGTGTGAAACAGCTAGTAAGGTGCTGGGGGTGGATCTGAGATTGCAGGAAGTTCGGGTAGCTGGATTGAATATGCTTCTCGTGTAGTGTGCTCCCTCTGAATAAAATATAACATTATATTACAGTTAAAAGTAGACAAACTCTAAAAATGTATATTGTGTGCTCAGATGACAATAAAAAGGAATAAAGGAAGGATAAAACAATGAATAAAAAATTGTCTTGGTTGTGTGTAGTGTTGAGTGAACCCAAACCGCACTGTTCGGGTTCGTACCGAACATTATGGTTTTTGGACCCTGGACCCGAACACGGACATTTCACTGGATTTGTTCGGGTTGGAGTTCGGGGTTCGGCGATTACATTGGATGTAATGCTATGGGCTTTCTATAAACCGAAATAGAGTCCCCATTCATAAGAATAGCGACTCTATTTTGGTTTATATAATAGCAATAGCATTACATGTATTCCATAAACCGAAAGTCTATAAACCGAAAGACATTCGGTTTATAGACTTTCGGTTTATAGCATACATGTAATGCTATTGGCTTTTTATAAACCGAAATAGAGTCCCCATTCATAAGAAATTCCTATAAACCGAATGTCTTTCGTTTTGTAGACTTTCGGTTTATGGAATACATGTAATGCTATTGGCTTTCTATAAACCGAAATACAGTCCCCATTCATAAGAATAGGGACTCTTTCGGTATTAAATGGAAAAAAATCCTGGCATATTGAGGGGCATAATAATCATGGCATATTGAATGGCATATTAATCCTGGCATACTGAGGGGTTAAATGCTGGCATATTGAGTGGCATAATAATCCTGGCATATTGAATGGCTAAATCCTGGCATATTGAGGGGTTGAATACTGGCATATTGAGTGGCATAATAATCCTGGCATATTGAGTGGCTAAATCCTGGCATATTGAGTGGCTAAATCCTGGCATATTGAATAACTAAATCATGGCATATTGAGTGGCAAAATAATCCTGGCATATTGAGTGGCAAAATAATCCTGGCATATTGAATGGCTAAATTCTGGCATATTGAGGGGTTAAATACTGGCATATTTTAATTGGCAAAGTGATGCTGTGGCATGGTCTATGGGGCAAAATAACATGTACTATGAGGAAAGTGACACTGGCTAGTTCTGTGGTGCAAAGTGACACTGTGGCATGCTAAATCATGTTGGTACCATATGAGTGCAAGCCAAGTGCTGTGGGTGCAATATAGGTGCATGGCAAGTTCTGTGGGTACTGTATGGTGCTGTGTTAAGTCCTTTAGGTGCAATGTGGGTGCAGAGGAAGGGAATAAAAAAAAGGAATGCAATTTTTCAATAACATTTTTAATAAATAGAATATTACATAATTCAAATAAGTATAAATGCAACTAGTTATAGAGAGATGTCTGTGTTTATAGATATGTATTGTTTTCAAATTGTACAATTGTCACCTTGTGGGGCTCCTGTATGTCCCTTAATTAATGGCGGTCCCATGTGTGGCATATTTATTGGGCCCCATGTGTGGCATAATTAAGGGGATCTTCTGTTTGGCATAATTATGGGATGCTTGTGTGTGGCATAATTAAGGGGCACCTGTGTGTGTGGCATAATTAATTGGGCTCCAAGGTGAGGCATAAATAATGGGGCTCTGGTGTGGCATAATTTATGGGGCTCTTGTGTGTCATAGTTATGGGGCTCCTGTTTGTGGCATAGTTATGGGCTCCTGTGTGTGGCATAGTTAAAGGGCTCCTTCATGTGACATAATTTGTGGGGCTTCTGTATGTGGCATATTTAATGGGCCATCTGACTGGCATTACTAAGGAATCTGTTTGGCATGGTATTGGAGGAAATCCGGGGGGGGGGGGGGTTGACACCATGAGTTACCGCACCGGGCGACACCAACCCTAGAATTTCTGTGTTAGAATAAACATTAAATTTAGTGGATGGTGGGATATTTTTCCTGGGCTACTGTTGAGGGGAACTATTAGTTTTCACATTAGTATAGATTGTGAACTTGGTTGTCTGGTTTTTAAAAAGTAGCTACAATCTCTGAAAATGCTAGAATTGCGTATCCAATACAACAACAGTTGTTTATAATAGTAAGGCAAATGTCTTAATTTGCAATTAAACAGAGCCTGAATACCTATGCATTAAAATGGTATTAATATTTAGTAGCTTTATAATCAGCAGTTAATATCCAACAACGGAAAAGGCCTGTTGCAACTGCAGCACATACTGAGAACAGAATTTGATTTGGCAAGACATTTTGAAATCAATAGCTAAATTAGTTACACACTGTTGTTGACCACTTATCTAAAGTAATTGTGGCAAAAGTAAAGCTGTAATCAATGAAAAGACCTAATCACTAGCACCACCTGTACATTTTTACTCCTTTTGTTCTTTCTTTTAGGAATGCAATTGGTTAAGAATTGAATCTGTTTTTTTAACTCTATCTTTCTCATACCATTAATATTGCTTTATCTTTTACACAAATGGAAAACACATTGTCTACATTTTTAATTTATATTTTATTTTACCGGCCTATCAAGATTTGCATTCAATTTTGTCCTTGTTTATACAAGCCAATAAATATACATGTTTGGGCACGAAGCAATTATGGACAAATGAATGCATTCTTTTTCAAAATATGTAGAGGAGAATGATTTGGTTAACTTTTTAACAGACAGGTGTCTGTATGGCAGATTCCCCAAACATAGTAATTTGTGCTAACATCTACATTCGACCCACAGTGAGAATAAATACAAATAAATGTATTTATAAAAAAGTGGTTAACATTCTATTGAGAATTGAATGCATCAGGATTAGTAGCAAAGAGGGCTCAGGTACATTTAGGTTAATACTTAGTCTTAACCTAGCTCATGCATGATTTCAGTGGGAAGTAAGTAGAACATATCAAATAGGGCAGCACTAACAGAAAAAAAATATACAATGTCTTTAGAGCTGGAATACATTCTATGCAGTCCTAAAATATAGGGCTCAAAGAACAATATCCTTCTGCTGCAGTCCCTGCAATGACCTGTCCTATGAATTCTGCTGTAGGGTACAGCAGCGTGATCCGCTTTGTCAAAATGAGGCCACTCTGGTAAATGTGCTCACTTTGACCAAATCGTCCGGATTCTGGCAAGCTTCTGCAATGTCACATGTGATTTTGGAAGGTCTTGTGATATTTCAGCAGGGACCCACATGTCCTGATCAGGTCTGTGCCTCTGTGTCCCTGGCCCTGATCTATGTGATTGGGGCTAGGTACATACAATTGACTGTTTTGGTCCTTAAAAACACACTAAACTTTCTTTGTCATGTAAAAAGTTAGTTGTCCCTAGCGTGAGGATAAACTGGCACTTTTGATAGTACATGCCAGTTTATCCTCTGACTCGCAGCTTGGGCAGGAATCAGCAGCCTGGCTTGGTTGGTGACTGGCTTGCTCTGCTAGTGCAGAGAGACACCCTAGTTTTTGCATGGGATCAGAAGACGGCACCTCTATAAAGAGACAGCAAGGGTTAAAAAAAAAGTTTAGTTGTCCTTTAAGGACAAAATTATGATTAGAGGCTAAACCATGGGTGTAGCCAATTTAAAAAATATATATATTCAGTTCTGCTTTAAAAGGGTCAGGCACCTAGACACACACAACTTTTAAAAAATAAGTCATTTGTTGTGCCCAAAATAGAAAGAGGTAGTAACCTAGACATATTTAACAAATTGGTGCTTTGGTATTTTGTGTCCATTAATATCGAGAATGCAAATAAAAAGGATTATCTAAATAAAAAATAAAAAAATTACGTTTAATTTAAGAAAAGGGAGAGGGAATGGTTCTCCTCAGTAGAGAATATTATCTGAAAGACTCAGATTTTTACAGATGCAAACATTTCTGAAAAACTTCTCTACCTTAGAACATTTGGGAGTGTTGACACCACAGGGTTATGGCTTTTTTCATCCTGCCAACCCTTTCTCCCTAAAATATACAAAAACATAGGAGCACCCATGGGATGATGCAATCTCTAGGGTCTTTGTCTTGCAATGTGGACATGTTTCTACAACATAACGTAAGACATATATCATTAAAGAACAGCATGGATATTATCAGAATGTTGATGTTAATGGACCAAATTTAATCTTCATACATCAGATGTATAACTCAATAATTCATCAAAAGGGGGTTAAAAGATTATAGCAGGTATTGAATGGCGATAAAAACATGGATAGTGAATAGGTGCCATTCATTTTTGGAAGCATTTGAATTAATTTTGAAGTGCAATTACTTATTTTTTGAAAGGTACTTTTACCTCCAAATGTGTATGTATCTGCCTGTGTATCTATGTTTGTGTATGTGCTTGTTGGTATTCAGGACTGTGTTCAGTGCGGGACAAACAAGACAAGTGCTGACTGGGGTGAAATCAATATTTTGCTGCGTGGTCCTTACGTTTCTACTTACTCCCCTGCACACATGCATACACATACATTTATATATCTAGAAATGTACATGGATGCATGTACCAATAAATGATATATATTTTAAAAAATCCCAGGAAAACATGTATAGGTTAACAGTCATGCCAAGGCCTGTGGTTTTTTTTGTGTGTGATGTATTTCACTTTACAAATGTCTTTTGTATTAAGCATAGTTTTTTTTTAATATGCTATCATAAACATATTCTGTCATGTTACTGCAAACAATGTGTGTGGTGCTAGTGCTTAGTACTATAGTATCTACCTCATGTATAAGGCCCTCCCCTTCTTTTCTGTTGTAGTTTGCAGTCCCCCTTTATTCTCTGTACCAAGTACTATGTAAATTGCTGGTGCTGTATAAACAAATGTTAATGTAATATAATGTAATTAGTCACAGAGAAATGTTACAGTGGATTTGACATGGAGAGAAAGGCCAAGCATTGCATATCACTGTGATAACATTTAAGTTTCTATAATTATAAATGACATTATAGATGTCATTAGATCTCATCTTTATAATATGTTCACAAAATGTTCTAGACATGGTCTTGTTAGTAGATATTTCTCTAAATGAACCATATAGAATGTATTTACCACTCTGTCTATGAGGACTTTCAAACAAGCATTTAGCATTATTTTAATTGCATTAAAAGCTCATATAGGTCAATTAGCATTTGTGATGAAAGTCATATATACGGTATATCTGACCTCCTCTTCTATTGTCACAAATTGTGATCCTATCTCTGTGCGTGTTCTGTGTACCTAGGTCTATCTCCTCTGTGGAGAAGCAAGGGAACTTTCATCTATATTTCTGTGTGCATTTCCTGCTGCATTGAAATCGCTGAAGCTTTGTTGTAATTTGACTCTCATACCTATGGTTCGAGGGATGTGAATGAAGGAAGCTAGGTTGGGGGGATGTCAGAAATAAAATCTGCCCATATACATTAGAAATAGGAAGGTGCCATACTTGTTAGGTGTGATTTTCTTTTATATGTATTTACTTTGTTTTTGTTGTTATATTGTATTTAAAAAAAACAAAGGTACAGGATCCCTTTCAGCGAGAACGGGCAAAAGCTGAAATAGCTGGCCCTATGGGATGTAACCTACTCAGGAGAAGAATCACTGTGTTTTGCTCGCTTGCACCATTACAGAGGAAACCTCTCCATTAGCATATCGGACTAGTATAATATAACTGCACCCTCAGTGTTATAATCTATGTGCATTTTTCGTAATCACAAGAGTGACCAATAACTGCACAACCAAACTGGACACATTTTATCCAATCATACTCTATAGTGTTGAACAAGTTCTTTTGTTTCTTGAGTTGATAGCTGTGTAGATGTGGGATTCTTGGAATTGGTAAAATAGCTGAGATGTGCTAATGATGGTGCACTATACAGCATACAGAAAAGGGATGGAGGATTTAATCTTGTTGAAAAATGCACTGTATTCAAGACTATATCTATTTGGAAATCATTGATTATGGGATTGTAGTGTATGCGCCTTCATAAACATCCTACATTGTTGAACTCATTCTGCCGCTTTGTGCTACAATGTAATTACATGTCCCACCATTGTCACATGTTAAAAGAGTTAAACTGACAACGTCTGGAATCCAGATGAACCCTTCACCATTCCAGCCTTGTGTTTAAGTACTTTTCTGGGAAGCTCCTACCCTAGCTCAGTAGAATGCTCTCCCAACTGTTCCCACCTCCCATAACCTCCGATCTAGAACCAGCAGTTTACCTACTATATCACAATACTAAAAGAGTCTCAATCATCATTTCCCTACAGAGCACCACAATTATAGAATAAACTCACAGATACCATCAAATCTTCCTCCAGTCTACAATATAGAATGCACCTCTAATCATGGTTAAGTATCTTTTTTACCTGTTTGTGTTCTGTGTTAAATTTGTATATAGGTAATGTAATATTTTTTATTTTAATATGATATTGTACTCTATTGTAACAATGCAAAGTTTGTGGTCCCAGGACATACTTGAAAAGGAGAGAAATCTCAATGTATCCTTCCGAGTAAAATATTTTATAAATAAATACATTTGTGTTGACCTATTCTCTTTAAGCACTGGCCTAAACATGCAATTCAATTTCCCATCAAACTCTCTGAATTCAAGACTGAACTGCAGATAAATATATTGTTTATATGTATAATTTGAATAACTGTATGTTTTTAAGATGATTAAATGTCACGTGGGAATTTCCAAAAACAAGTTATTTAGGTGACCTATTTTGCAGGTAGAAGCCTATTTCCAGATAAATCTCTGAAAATTTTATGTCTTGGTAAATCAACCTTTGACAACATTTGCAAGATGACACTAAAAACTGTAATTCTAAGCAAGTTATTATTTAGCTTTGTCATAAAATATTCCACTCTGCTTTTTTATCATTCAAAATTATAACTGTCATCTCCATAATTAAGATAATAGACTTACTGTAGGAAAGTCTGTAGGTACTACAATCTCCAAGGACGTAGGAGGCCTACCACCAACCTGAAAAAGTAGGTTTGCACCAGAGGGAACCATACAGAACTGTCTACATTATGAATTGTTGAATCAAAAACTTTCACTTGTAATTGGAACATATGTTCAGTTATTTTACGTTACAGAACAGATTCACTGAAAGCTGACTGCTGTTTGCACCATGAAGAAGACTTTCTTTCCAGTGAGCCTAAGAACATTAAATATTGTTTTTGCAACAAATCTTTGTGTTAGTTTATATGGTAAAGCTTTATCTACAGGTAAACGTATTTAAACATGTGTTGGTAAAAGTCTCCTGACTGGAGATTATAAAAAAATAAACTATGATCGTCAAAAGTCACATTTATATTTATTTTTTTACTCACATTGAGTTCAGATCGATTTATTTTTCATTGATTGTATTTTTTGCTATTTGTGGCAAATATATACAGTGCATATAATTCAGTGTTGAATAATATACACAAAAACACTTGTCTCACATAGCAATGATCTTCTTATGGTTAATGGATACATCTGTGGGAAGAAAAAAGTAACAGCGCCCTAGTGCAATATGAAATAATTAAATGCACCTAAAGGAGAGAACAGCAAGTGAAAATACACTCACAAGAACAGCTTCTATACCTAGGAGCATGGATTCTGTGCCTCAAAATGGTATACTTACCACTGCTTCAACAGGTTGGCAGGGAAGGATTCGCCTCCTCAAGTTTCACTAGGATAAAAGATAGACCCTCCTTGAGTTAGTCAGGATGATGCACTGTTTATAAAAGCAGGGACATGAATGAGTCCTGCTTTGATGTGAACAGCACGATTTATTCCACAAAACAGCATAGGTACAACGTAAAAGGAACTATATACTTTCTCTCTGCACTTAGTCCTGTTTCACAGACACTCTGTGCGCCTCTGGACTGGCTCTGACCTATGGGTGTGATGTCTCTGAAGAATAAAGCAACCCAATGCAATTTGTCCTTCAATTCACAGACTTCATCATGGGAATGAAGAGTGTCCGTCATGGGTTCTTTTTAAATGTCCAAATATTGCACTAATTAGAGTCTTAAAGGAATAGTTTAAAAAGGAATGTGCCCTAAAGTGATAGTCCCATAGTAAATGAAAAAATTAAAATTTTCATTTTCCCCAGTATATGTGAGAGAAGAGAGAAACAATGAAATTATGTTTTCTTTAGTTTTTAGAAGTTGTATTGATTGCTCAATGTAGGTAAATGTACAGTATGTTAAACACTATGCACATCTCCTTTATCCAGCACTGGGTGTGTTTATCCCTTATGTCGATGCAAAAAGTTCTGGTCAGAATAAGTTTTAGGGTTAAGTTTATGATTAGTGGTAATTTGATCATCAGGGTTTTGGTCAAAAGGTCATGGTAGGGAAAATTTGTAAGGGGGGGAAATCATGGGCATCCACAGAATTTTTTTAGGGGGGGTGCATATTTTTACCGTCATTATATGCCAGGATTTAGCCATTTAATATGCCAAGATTTAACCCCTCAGTATGCCAGGATTTGCCCATTTAATATGTCAGGATTTAACTCCTCAATATGACAGGATTTAGCCATTTAGTTTGCCAGGATTTAACCCCTCAATATGTCAGGATTTAGCCATTTAATATGCCAAGATTTAGCCATTCAGTATGCCATGATTTAGCCATTCAGTATGCCACGATTTAGCCATTGAATATGCCAGGATTTAGCCATTTAATATGCCAGGATTTAACCCTTCAACATGCCAGGATTTAGCCACTAAATATGCCAGGATTTAGCCACTCAATATGCCAGGGTTTAGCCACTCAATATTCCAGGATTTAGCCATTTAATATGCCAGGATTTAGCCACTCAATATGCCAGGATTTGTGCTAATTATCCCCCCCCCCCCTTCCCCAGCACTTACCTTACTTGCTTACCCGCGGACGCCCATGGGGAAAACTGCTACTTTAGGTTATTGCCAAATGACATGCAAAAAAAAAACAGAAAACATGTAAACCTGACATTTTTAGAAATTATTTAGGAGCAGTATTTATTTACTGATTGTTATTGTGTAAAATATTTTTCAGGTCAAAGTTAGAAAAAGTGTTTATATCTCACCAGTCCTCTGTCAAACAGTTCTTTTCTAACATAAAGTTCTAGGTTTCTATGTATAGATGTCCTGGCTTTAGAAAGCCAGTTATAAAATAATGTTTGGAAAATTACTGCAATAACCTTTATTGAGCTCTTCTTTTGAAGTGCAGGTATAATTAGGCCATCAAACTGCAATCATGGAAGTCAAATAGCAAGACCTTATACACTGAATTAACTTCTGGATGAAGTCAGCGCCTAGAGGAATGGATTAGAGTGTAGTAAACACAGAAACTCACTGTTTTTGTTACAAAAAATATATGTGTTGTGTTTTGTCCCTGGTTGTGCCATGTTGGAAAATATTTTTTTCTGATTTGATAATTTACAGTCAGCAGTTTTCTCAGTCTCTTGATACTGATTTACACAGAAATAATCTTCCTTTATCAACCATCAGCCATCATGCTCATTATTATGGCCACTCTGTTCCTCATCAACAAAACACTGTGTTTTAAGATTAAAAGAAAACGCTTCTGTATAGTATATTTTTTCTAAAATATCTGCTCCTGTCATTCCTGCCAGCAAGATATTTGCTTGATTACAATAAAAACTAAATCTTGTTATCTAAAACATCAAATAAAATGTATTTTTAAGGAAAAAAGATGATGATTGAAAGTAATACATTCTTCTACTGAATCTTTGCAGCAAGAATTCATTATCCCTAGTTTATAAATATTTTGCATTATGCATGATTAAGAAATTATATTACATAGAACAAATAAGTTAGATATAATCACCTTTAAAAAATATTTATTGTCATCTAACACAAACGTTAAATATTCAAACGTCTGTTGCATATGAGTATCATCCTAAAGATAATTTTCAATGTGCAGCCATTCGTTGGGATGGGAAAGGCTATTCAGCACTTCAGAATCAATCTAAATTAATTTAGGCAATTCTATTGCTTAAGAGATTCCACTCTTCACAGTTTGATTGAAAACGTATAGGGGCCCTTAAGAATAATGCCTAACAACCTCCACATGGACTTTTCATTAATGAATGAATATTTTATACAAAATGTACTGTAATAATTACACTGTTTTTATTTGACATTATATAGTAAAATGTTATTATGGCATATTTCCGCCATTGATAATGCAAGAGGTTACTTAAAATACAAATCTCTTCAATGCATGCATGGGAACATAAAAATACCTTTAAAAAATATTGATTTTTAATATGAGTTACACTATATTTGATTTTGTTTTACAGAAATTACATTGTGAGAATCCTGTTTTAAATAAGGTGTATTGTAGTGCCTTCTGTTCATAACAACACAACATAGCAAGGAGGTTCTGGGTTCTATGCACTGAAAAATGACTGGTTGTGAACTGACAAGTGAACTGAAAAGATCAGACATGACATGGTAGCTTCTATCATTGAGGATATGTATTTGCCTAGAAATAACTAAACTTAAAACCAGACTGCGGGGTAAAACAACGGCCACAGCACTTTATTTAAATAGCCATTGCATTTACAATCATATACACATATATATATACACATTCCACATATGTATATATATCCATAATTAATACAATGACTAAACATAACATAAACATAAATATTAAAACATTCCATATACAGGAAAAACCAATCAAGCTTGCAAGTGTATCCAGGTGGCTGCCGAAGTCCATGTTCTGGGCATATCCCAATGCCCCCAATACCTGAGGTTCGAGGTACCACTTTCCCCTCGAACCTCCCACCAGAGTCCCGATTGACTCTCCCCAATCCAAATGTTCCATTAACCCTCCTGGATACCCTGCAAGCTTCCGCCAACGCTGTGACATGTAATAAATAAATAAATAAAGGCTCATTAACCATAAAATTAGGGAGGGTGGGTGGGACAACAGGTATCTGGGGAAAACTTTCCTAAAATGGCCCCTGAACTTCCTGTTCCTATCTTTTATACTCTCCCAACTCCTCCCACTGATTCCCAATATAGGCTGACATATCCTCTCAGCACCCTATCATGATTGCCCCTCCCCGACCTTGTCTGGGGGCTACATTCATAGCTAAGTTGGAATTATAGGCAAGCAGAGTCAGCTTTAGGTGTTCAGGTGCCTTGTGCGGGCCACCCCTGTAGAGCTTTTCTTTTTCGCTAATCGCAGGATGTGACAAGGTATAATTATCACTGTTGGGGACCAGGAACTAGACAGAGATGAATGTAAGTTGCAAAACACTTTTATTAGTTGTAAATAGAGGAATGGTAAAAATAGTCCACAAGCAAAGTCCAGGAGGTGAGCCAGTGTCAGGAACCAAAGCGGGTAGTTAGGCAAGCTGGAATCAGTAGAATGGAGATCAGCAAAGTCAGGATCACATCCAGGACCCAGAAGGAAAGTCAGATGAACCAGGTGAAACACAGGAATCACAAGAAATGATCTTGGAATCTGCAAACATCACAAGAGAAAAGTTGTACACCGATTTAACAGTCAGCAATGAAAAAAGTACCTCCTCTAGTTTTAAAGTGAAATATAGCATTTTGTGTATATTCTAAATGTATATCCTTTTTATTTTACATTAATTTTATTTTACATTCCTGCTTAAAAGTAGACCAATAATGTTTTCTAAAATGCAATTATTTACGTCAATTTTATTTCTCGAAAAAATGACACTAATTAATTTTACTGCTATGGTTTATCCTATATGTAGATATTTTAATTTATTGTATTTAACATCTTGAACTCAATTTATGGTGTGAACTGTTAATACCTTAAATAATAAAGGATTCGTCTTATTATCTTTAAATTTTACACCATAGACTTAAAATGAATTTGGAAAAAAAATGGAAGAAATTATTTTTATATAAGATTGCCTCCAGCAATACAGTTCCTATAACCATTTATATACAGAGCAATTTCTGGATTATTCCTATGCTACAGAAGATGATATCTAATGCATTCGTGAGTTTTACTGCCCATAATGTGAACACTGATAGAAATTTTAATTTATTTTATGGAAACTAGCTGGCTCTCTCCTAAACAAATGTCTATAACTAATATTTAATATACATGTTTAGCTTTATATTATCATATGAGTGGTTGTGCATTAGAATTAGTGCAAATAAAGACAAGAAAATACAGAATAAAACAATAACAATACAGTAAGTAACAAATGGGATACAGAAATGAACGAGATAAATAGAAAAATGTTATGCCTTTTCAGATTAATACTTGATTATGAGGGGTAAGAAATATGATATAATGGTCTGTATGGGCGTAAAGGCTACCATCTAACCATATAAGAAATCCAAATGTCTTGGGCGTTCCCTAATTGACCTGTGGTAAAGTCTTGCCACCATCAATCTTTTGTTTATAAGGTTGGATGTATATCTCCAGAAAAGCAAAAGTAATTTCCATTTTCATGTGATACACCTTCTGGCACTCGTGTTTGAAAGGCATTTCAGACTGGTATTCTGTTTTGAAAACCATGAAACCATAGCAGTGCAAGAATGAGAAATTTATTTTCTCTAGAAATGGTTACTTGACAGAGTAAAATTACTGAAAAGTAACAATCAAGAAACACACCCTAAATGCAGAAAAGGTGCCTCAATCCCACAGGCTCTACACCACTGATTTGATTTGAACATCTGTAATTGATTATTCAACAGCATTAGATATATTCCATTCCTGACAATTATTGTAAAAAACTGGGCTAAAGAATCTTGTCCATGGGGATAATTTATCCTTGAGATGGTAGTTAGTCCACTCACAAATCATAATTAGATTGAAGGAAATATTTATGCAGGAAAGATTTGAGTGAGCAATCTTGTTTTCTGAACCAAAGCTTACCCTGCAGGTTGGTGTGTATTGTGTAACCCACAAAGTGTTTGGTAGAATAGTCATTTGGATAGAGTGTACTATTGGGGCCCATCCAAGATGAGAAATCCTTCATAATTTCATGGAATAAGTTTTGGAAGTTGCTTTTCAAGAGTTGATTTGAAATCTGTACCCTACATTATCAAGTTAAAGTTGTAGTCTTTTGCAAAGATGTTTTTTTCCTTCTAGTTTACATCAATGGTTACAGCTTTAGATTTTCTTTGCTGATACCTAAACTATTAATGGAAAGGAAGGGCTACTGAAGGCTGGTGTGGTCTGCCTAAAGGTTAACTATAGGTTATTCCTTTAAGGAGCACTGATTTGGAAGTCTAGTCAGAGACTCCATGCCAGTGGAAAATAATAAAGGGCAGGGTGGGACACACACATCTATACATAATAAAAGGAAAACTTTTGGTGCATTTAGGACACAACATGGAAACATGATAGTTACAGAGTGCTAAGGAATTACCTGTCACTCTGAATTTCTGTATAACTGATATTGTGTTCCATTTGCATAGGCCCCTATCATATCTACATCCAAAAGAACCAAGGGTTTGGAATTTTTATTTTGTACATCCACCAGGTTGACATCCTTTCTGACATTGTCGAGACCTTACCTGAAATAAATAATTCCCATTCACTTTTCATGATCAATAGTTATCACAAATCAACACATCCTTTGCATCCTTGGGGATAACAATAATGGTTGCTCATGTGAAATCGACTGCCATTATATTACTTTGTAATGTGTTTGCATTCTTCTAAAAGCAGAGTGCTTGAAGAGGAGATGCATGTCTGATAATAAATCATTCTGAAACCACCAGTTCCTAGCGATTCGCTATTTCACAATTTTTTTTATGGCCTGAATCACTTACTCCAGTGTGAAAGCTTTGTTTTATTCAGCTTGCTCACTCATGTCCAGGCTGGGTAACTTCAATTCCACTAGAACTGAACCAGCCTTTTCTTGACAATGTAAACTAGCACATTTATGGATATTCTGGAAGGGTTCTTTGAAGCTATTGAGCAAGTCTCATGTAACAACTTTTTATTAAGTTTGTCAATAAAAGTCTTAATTTACTAGTTTATTGATTTTCTGTCCTGCAAATTACGTACTTTAATCTCCCATAAATATTTTTGTTTGCCTTGACTATGTTAATGGTTTTGTGAGTAAAGTATCCCTCTGCTTCCTTAATGTACATTTATACATTGTCCTTCTCAGCAAGACATTACTCACCTGTAGTTTTTCCAGTGAAACCAGTTCTCTGCTCCATTACATCAGCAGATACTATGATTGTGTTTTTTTTTAAGATACTTTTTTTTTATGAAGGAACCTAACATGAGGTATTTGTGTGCCTACCAAAAAAACAACAACCCTGAGAACTTGAAGCCAACTCTTTATTTTCCTTGCTATATACCTGCTTCATAGTAACATAGTAACATAGTAATTTAGGTTGAAAAAAGACACAAGTCCATCAAGTTCAACCCTTCTAACTATCATTACAGCTTTTGATCCAAAAGAAGGCAAAAACCCCTAAGGAAGCTATTTCGAATTTTGCCTCCTGGGGGAAAAAAATCCTTCTTGACTCCAAGAGGCAATCAGATTTCTCCTTGGATCAATAAGCTCTTTTATTAATGCGTATTCTATTATTAATAGCCCTGTATGTTCTGCTTTCCTAAAAAAACATCCAAACCATTTTTAAATGCATCTATTGTGGTTGCTAGCACTACCTCTCTTGGCAGGGAGTTCCATAACTTTATTATCCTAACCGTAAAGAATCCCTTCCTTTGCTGTCTATGAAATCTTTGCTCTTCCAGTCTGAGGGGGTGACCTCTTGTTCTTTGTACCTTTCTGTTAATGAACAGGTCACTGGAGAGCTCTTTATATTGGCCCTGCACATATTTATATAATGTTATCATATCCCCTCTGAGACGCCTTTTTTGTAACGTATATAAATTCAATTTTTTTGCTTCCTCTGTACTGTTACTAGTATGTAATAAATAATTATTTAGTCTTCACATCATTGGAAAGGAGTCAAATGAACCATACCTGCTGAGATGCATAACACATTTGAACAAGGCAAATTTGGTTTTAATTAGAAACTAGCATTAAACAGCTTAGATTCATATCTCCATAGCTTAATCAATTTTTTGATAAGTTTTCGAAACCTGTTTTCTGAAAAGTACTAGTAACAACAAAAATTAATTTCTAGAATTCAGAAACAAACAAATAGATGACCTTGCTATTCTTATTTTTGTAACATTTATCTATGAAGAATTACCAACTCAACCCTTGCAAACAAACACAAAGTCAAGAGAAAAATCCTTGTTCTTCGTGAGTTGAATTATCTTATAGACAGATCTCACATATACTGAAAATTCAATTACTTTCACGCTTTTCTATTGCTGAACCGATAGCAGCCTACTACTTTTGGTAATTGATTTGACAAATTACTAAATATTATTTTTAGTTTTTATTTCAATCTTTATAACTTTCCAACATATGTAAATGTAATGGCTTCTTAGGATAATGGGAAAAATCCTATTTTCACAGTTTGATGAATAACAACAACAAAAGGTCACTGCTGCCTTCCTATATTACTATCTGCTAAATTAATAGTTGCATTCGTTTAAAAGACAAATAAAGGAATGTGACATTGCCCATTATAATTCAACTCCAGAAGAAATACCTGGCAAAGACTCAACATGCATACTGTAAAACTGTCACTAGAAATATTTCTAAGAATAGTGAGAAATATTTTAAAATATAACATGTGCAGGTTGTGAGGATGACAGAAAGCAGAATCCTGTGTATGTCATTGAAGCAATTATTCAGTTCTGATAATTCAATCATGAAAAGGTAGCCCCACCTTTTAGAACTTAGATGTGCTAATGTGTCATTTTTGTGTGACCCTAAGTAGAACAACATATTTTAAAAAGGACTCATATTTATGTAACAGTTATGAAACATAAATTTAAAATGTCACACACAGTCTAGTGAAATAGAGCAGTTAGAATCCTACAGTACTGGTGTATCACCTCAATCTTTGACGATAACATATATCAAAAAAGAAAGAAGAGAGTATGCGCACCAAAGTATATGTATTCAAATGTTTCCGCTGTAACATAATAATAGCCAAAACAACATCAATAACACTACGTAACTAAATGACCAACATGTCCTGTGTAATACTTGTACAAATGGGGAACAAAATATATATATACTGGGCATCTTTATATTAATCTACAAAAGATCTCTCCCAGTTGCTGATCCTGATGACAACTGTAGTGATATAGATTCATAAATGGAACACCCCACCTAGTAAAGGAAGCATTAAGAGCGCTCACGCAGTTATTTTTAACGTTTATTCAATGTATTGAAGATTGAATATCCTGTACTTCTGCATTCAAAGGTTCTTTTAGACAATCAGAGAGTTTAAACAAGAACCCAGCGTTCCCGTTACACATTTAATAAAGAACTTTCCTTTGAGTCCAATAAGTCCAGAAGTGCAACAGAATATGTTATGTGTGAAGTTTTTTATTTACATATTTTGAAAAGGAGATGGCTAAAGGTTTGATGCATTTTTCATGTAGCATGTTTAAGCTTAAACTTATTGATACTCGGGTAAAATATTTTATGGGTTTGAATCCCCTTAGTACCCGCTGCACCTTCAATGTAAGTGTATTAATTGGGAATTCTACTACACCTCACTGAGAGTTATAGTTAGTAGGAGTAGGCACCAATATTGTTCATGATATAATGATATAACATTGTTAAACTTTTAGCTGTATTCTTATTAGTTGGAATCCCTAAAAAGCCAGGCATTACAGCTGTGATTTCAATTTCTTTTTGCAGATATTGCCTTTTTTCTCATATGACACATATTCCAGCAGTCCAAGGCAAAATAGGAATGCACCATAACTTTTTATAAATATTTAAAAATGCTGATTATTATAACTTTTTAATATTGAAAATGTAGATAGCTATCTTGACCATTAAAGTAATTTTAGAGTCTTTGTCATACTTCTTCATTTTTTATATGGCATTTGACATCTTCGTTTGAGTTCAGGAATGAGATCTAGATCTGTGTGATAGATTGTCACTTACTCTAATGCATGAGTTTTCAAGTGGGAATTGAAAAATCAGTTTACTCATTATTGCAAAATATCATAGACAGATAAGAAAATGTATTTTTTACTTTACAATGAATGTTCCCTTTTATGTTGCTATTGGAAAAGGCACACATTTTAAGCAAAGAGATGGAGTGAAAAAAATAAAGATTCATAAACTTTCTTTTATTATTACTTATTAGAATATATTTAAAATCATTTAATTATTAGACATATGATTGTGATTTTAAGTTTCTGCTTTCTATTTTATGGTATCTATAAGAAGACAATTCTAATATAGAAGCACAATTGAAAAGCTAGTTGTCTCTAATGTGATGATAAACTGGTGTGTACTTTTGATAGTACATTCCAGTTTATTCTCTGCCCAGCTGCTGCATGCTTCCATGGGAAACAGGCAGCATGGTCTAGTAGGAGACTGTCTCTCTCTGCTAGTGGTAGTCCCTTCTGTTTACCCCATGCTAAAACAAGGTTCTCTCTCTTCATTAGCTTATTCGGAGAGAGACCCTCACACTCTGCAGACGCCCATCAGAAGAGCTCTGATTGGCTGCGCGCACTCTGACACTGTCAGCACGCGTCAGTCTCAAGAACTCCTGTGTCACAGCTGTGAAGCATTACATTATATTAATATTTATTTATATAGTGCCAACAATTTATGTATTGAGTGGGACTAAATGCTAAGTTAGATGAACAAGGACAGACTGATGCATGAGGTAGGGGGTCACATAATAGACAAACTATCAGACAGGAGAGACCGACTCCAGCCCTTGCTTTTAAATTTAAATTACATGAGTGTGCAGCCTGCCACCAGGTGCTGTAGCACTGTGATCCTACTCCTGGCTCAAACGAACAATAGACACATACATAGAAAGTGTGCCAGCCTAAAGCATCCCGAAGTAGACTAAAATCTCCATGACTGAAAGTGAAAAAAGTTTATTGAAGTCCGAAATCGTTTAAAACAACAAACATGGGAAGGGGAGATAAACACAAAGACAAACGCTTGACACGTTTCACACCAACAGAAGCTTTCTCAAAAGCAGTCTAGGTAAGTCTGGTACAACACACTAATAAATACATAAAGACATAATAGCAAAATTAACAAACATGTAAAACATCATTGGTGTCATAGCTGCAGCCGGCGATCAGGACGCGGTGTCCGCTGGACTCCACCCCCAGAGACAGGCACCCGAGCCACAAGACGCACCCAATCTCCAAAGCAAAAGACTAGGTACGTCCAACCCTGAGCACACACCCCAGAGCTATAGGCCATGCCCACCGCTGAATCGGCGGCTGCAGTATGAAACGGAGAGAGGAGGCTTTAGGGAGACCAGTACAAGATATAACCCAGTATTGAATGTAGAAACAGGAGGGAAAAAAAGTGCATACCGCTATTAATATTGCAGTAAGGAAAGATGAGCCAGAGGTAGGGCAGTCAGGAAGGTATACCAGGAATACAGACTAGAGATCACAAGCTAGTGCACTCGGATTCTGGCAGTCTCTTTGTTGAGGAATGCGCAAATGCATGCAATGCTTCTTAAGTGCAGATGCCAGGAGTTGGCTAGTAAACGGTAAAAAGAACACAAAATAGCTGCTCACTGGGAAATAAATTGTCTCCATCACCTGGATAACACTGTATTTGGAATAGCAGAGTGCTGATACTCCAAACAGTAGGGACAAACATGAAACACATCTGACGCATTTCATCACAAATGACTTATTCTTAGGTTAGTGAATTTCAAAAACAACCCCGAAATAGGCTAGGGGAGGGGGAGGAGACAGGAAGGGAGGGCAATAAAAAAAGGAGAGGAAACTCAAGTGTATCTATTAAAATACATGTCAGGTTTGCTCCAGACCAGCAGGACATATTTGTAATCCTTGCTTCAATCAATTAAGGAAGTGGGTTCCACAGCTAGCAGCTCGTGGTAAAGTCTCACTTGCATAAAGTGATGATGAGGTTGGAGGAGTGGCTTAGTACACATGTAGCATTTGTGCAGGTGTTAGTTAAATGGTACACACTTTTCAGATGAAGGAGAGGATGGTTAGAGGGTTAGATGAGGTTTTAAACTAGGCTCTGGGGGGGGAGGGTCAAGATCAAAATGAAGCAATGGTAGCTAAAGTAGATTGGAAGGTGGGTTTAGCTATGGGAAAGGAGGAGGAAAGCACTGGTGGGGTTAACATAGACCATAGGGAAGTACATAATTAAACCTGCAGGCTTTAAGTGTTTGTCAACTAAACAGAAAATGGGTAGTAATCTTAAATGTATTTTAGCAAATGCAAGAAGCTTGACAAACAAAATGGGTTTTGAGTTGGAGATACTAGTAAGTGCTGAACAGTATGATTTAATCGGAATCACAGAAACGTGGTCGGATGAGACTCACGACTGGTCAGTTAATTTACAAGGCTACTCACTTTTTAGAAAGGACAGAGTAAATAGAAAAGGGGGAGGGATTTGTCTCTCTGTAAATACTAAATTAAAGCCCAGTATTAAAGAAGGTGTGCATGAAGTAACTGGAACTGATGTGGAGACACTGTGGGTGTCTGCAAATATAAAGGAAGTTTTAATCATGGGAGATTTTAATTACCCAGATATAGATTGCAATTGTGGCACAACTAGTTTGACTAAGGGCAGCAAGTTTCTGAACCTGCTTAATAACAAATGTATGGCACAATTAGTAGACACCCCAACTAGAATGGATGCCTGACTGGATTTGGTAATAACAAACTATGAGGAGCTTATCTCAAACATCCAAGTAACAGAACACTTGGGGAATAGTGACCATAACATGGTTTCATTTGAGATTAATGCAAAAAAGCAAAATGGTAACTATGCAACCAAAACACTTAATTTTAGAATGGCCAACTTTGATGGACTAAGGTCATCGATTGAACATTTAGACTGGGAATGACTGTTTTCTGGACTAAATACAGAAGACAAGTAAACATCCCAACATATACCTTTGGAAAACAAATGCAAAAGACACAAATCAAAACCCATGTGGCTTAACAGTAACGGGAAACAGGAAATACAAAACAAGAAAATGGCATTCAAACATTATAAAAGCAAGGGATCAGCATTAACATTTATACAAATTACAGTGCAAAAGTACAAAGATGCCCAACAAAGCCTGCAAAAGAGCAATTAAAATGGCTAAATTGGAAAATGAGAAAAGGATTGATAAAGAGAGTAAAACTTTCCCCAAAATGTTTTATAAATATATAAATGCAAAAAAGCTAAAGAGGGAAAATGTTGGGCCCTTGTTATCTCAAATAGGAAATTTGGTAAGTGAAGACAGCAGACATTTTAAATACCTTTTTTCTTCTGTTTGGGCTCCTGCTACCGGAAGTTACTGTGTTGGGGGAATACAGGCATCTGAATGGCACAATATTCCTGGGCTCTGACTGGCACAATATTATTGGGGTTTGAGGGGCACAATATTACAGGCATCTGACTGGCACAATATTAGTGGGGTCTGAGGGGCACAATATTACAGGCATCTGACTGGCACAATATTAGTGGGGTCTGAGGGGCACAATATTACAGGCATCTGACTGGCACAATATTACTGGGCTCTGACTGGCACAATATTACTGGCATCTGACTGGCGCAATATTACTAGTAACTGACTGGCACAATATTACTGGGCTCTGACTGGCACAATATTACTGGGCTCTGACTGGCACAATATTCCTGGCATCTGACTGGCACAAAATTACTGGGCTCTGAATGTCACAATATTACTGGTATCTGACTGGCACAATATTACTGGGCTCTGAATGGCACAAAAATTATGGCATCTTAATGGTACAATAATACTGGTATCTTAATGGGCAAATTGGAAGGGGGATCTTAATAGTACAATATTACTGGTATCTGAATGGCACAATAATATTGGCATTTTAATGGGAAACATGTCTGTGGCATATTTATGGCAAAATAATACTGAATATTAATGGCAAAATAATATTGGCATATTGATGGGCACATTGACTGTGGCATATTTAAAAGACAAACGGTGTCATATTTTAGCAGGCAAACTGTCTGTTGCATATGCAATGACAAAGTGACTGTGGCATGTTCTCTGGGGAAAAATAACATGTACTATGGGGAAAATGTCAATGCGGCTTTTTTCTGAATGGGCAGTTCAGTGGAACAAAGTTAAACTGGTATGTTCTGTGGGGCAAATTTACACTGTAGCATGTGAAATTGTGTGGGTTCAATATGAGTGCAAGCCATGTGCTGTGGGTGCAATATAGGTGCATGACAAGTGCTGTGGGTGCAATATAGCTGTGTTAAGTCCTTTAGGTTCAATGTGGGTGCAGAAAAGGGGAATAAAAACAAGAAATGCAACTCTTCAATAACATTTTTATTACATATGAAAATAGTTGAATATAATATTAAGAAGTCCATGTAAGTATAAATGCAACTAGTGAGAGAGAGTGAGATGTGTATAGATATTTATAAATATATATGAATATATGTAAGTGCTCTCTAATATCTGTGTATATTTTTGTCATTTGGGTAATGAGTAGTTGTAGTGCAGTGTTGCATAGTAAGATGGTATACATATTGCAGCCATATATACACATTTTGTATCCAAAAATACAGTTTATGCACTGCAATTATACACGTAATATACACATTTTATTCAATGCAATAAAAATACTCACTGCAAGAAAAATCCAACTGTGTGTGTGCTTATTTTTATGTTTTTGTGTGTGTGTGGGGGGGGGGGGGGGGAGGAGGTAACATTGCGATGGATGGAGTGATTGCATGCAGGGGAGGGGGCAGGGTCCAGGGGGCCCAAGCAAATGCTTGCCCAGGGTCCAATCACTATTAAAGACGGCCCTGTCTGTAGTGGGGAAATAATTTGAAGGATTACTAAATGTATACCCTCAAGAATACATCTTGAATCAGAATATAATTAGTAAAAGTCAACATGGTTTTGTGAAATCCTGGTCTTGTCAAACAAACTTAATAACATTCTATGAAGAAGTCAATAAAAATATAGATCTAGGTGTGGCAGTCGAAGTGATCTATTTGGATTTTGCAAAAGCATTTGATACAGTTGCACATAAAAGGTTACTATACAAATTGAGAGAAATAGGTTTGGTGAAAAATGTATGTATTTGGATTGAAAATTGGCAAAAAGGTAGAACGCAAAGGGTTGTTGTAAATGGAAAAGCCTCAAATTGGAAGAGGGTATTGAGCGGAGTACCTCAGGGGTCTTTGGGCCCTCTTCTTTTTAATTTGTTTATTAATGATTAGAGTTGAGTGGACACCTGGATGTTCGGGTTCGAGAGGTTCGACCGAACTTCGAAAAAAAGTCCGTGTTTGGGGTCGAACTTGACCCCGAACCCCATTGAAATCAATGGGGACCCGACGTTTGGCTTATGGAATACATGTACTATTGGCTTTCTATAAACCAAATTAGAGTGCCCATTCATAATTATGAATGGGGACTCTATTTCGGTTTATAGAAAGCCAATAGTACATGTATTCCATAAGCCGAAAGTCTATAAACAGAACGACGTTCGGTTTATAGACTTTCGGTTTATAGAATAGCAATAGCATTACATGTATTCTATAAAGTGAAAGTCTATAAACCGAACGTCGTTCGGTTTATAGACTTTCGGCTTATAGAATACATGTAATACTATTGGCTTTCTATAAACCGAACTAGAGTCCCCATTCATAAGAATTTTTTATGAAGTGTTTCAGATCACCCAATCGGAATTGATCCATCAATGCTGATTTGTTCCATATGCTCTCGCCAATGTGCAGAATTCAGTGATATATTCCTCCACAGGTCTCTTGCCTTGTTTCGGGGCCTGTAGAGCCACATCGGTAGAGGATGCATGTATTGGTTCATCAAATAGGATGTCCATAGCATGCCAGAAGGAATTCCAAGTCAAGTTTTCAAGTTGTTGGTGTGTAATAGCTGAAGAGCCCCGATCTGGGGTTCTCCTGAGAGTAGTGAAATGACAGTCTGCATCTTTACAAAGTCTGAGGAGTAGGTTCTGAGTTGTACTGAAAATAAAACCTGACAGGCCGTGAAGGTTTGGTATTTGGTACGATCCCCAGAGAATCGTTCTGGGAGAGGAATTCTTGGTTCAGGGGCTGTAGCTCCTTCAGCAGATTGTTGGTTCAGAGGTGGAGGAATAAGCACTGGTACTTTACACCACCATTTGCGTATGCAGTGTAAACGCGTACGACATATCCCCTCCTCTCTGTGATTTCCGTACTTGCTGTTTGGCTCTCAGACTGAATGGACGTCTGACTCCTATCTGCAGTTTTGGAACCCTTGGTGATCAGCTGTTTCTCTGATTGGCACTTTGCGTATTTGTGAGATACTTCGCAGTACTCACAATATTTTAATGTAAGCCTTTTTTTACCTATTAAAATTTGTCATATTAACGTGATATCACTATGGCATTTTTCCTCTTTTTATATGTAATACATCTACTAGACTCACTGTTCCCTGAAGACATCTAAGGGACCTCCTTATATCCAGCTATACATTGAGCAGTATTCTGCTCTAAAAAGTGTGAGTTTAATACTTACCATCTTTATAATTGAAAAATCCTGCATTTAAATGGAAAACACTATTGTATCTTCTTCTCCCTCTAAATTTTGGGTACCCCTGAACGAATCTAATTCTCCAATCAAGACTTCAAGAGATCTGTGCCTATATTCAACTATAAGTATTTTTTGCAAATTTTGCACAATATATTCACGTGTTTTCACTTAATTGAAGTTTGTTTTCACCGTTTTTATTTCACATCTGCGTTCCTGTTTTCCCTGTCACACTCTTTACACCAGCATTCATATACTTTTCTCCATGTAGCGCTACCTTAATGAAGGGTCCCAAGAGGGCACCGGCAAAGAGACAATAGGATGGTCTGGAAAAGCACCTGCTGTGTGTGTGTGGGGGGGGGGGGGGGGGGGTGTTATTTAGTTTAGTTTAGCTTTAGTTATTGTATTTCACATACTCTTGGGACTGTGTGCCTGCTGTTAGAACTGAACTGAATGACTAAAGCAGTTGGGTCCTTATTTTATGACACCAGTTTACGTTACATGGTTATTCTAATTATCCTGTTTGCATCTTTACTATGTGGGGGAGTATCCTTATTCAGTCTATAAAGAATCAATGAGTGTCGGCACTGTGCAAAAGAAGATGTCACTACCTCCCAGCAACCACAGTGGCTCAGGTTTCCTGTTACCAGCATCACTGAAAGATGTAACTACCAAACGTGCCAACCAGATGGCAGGGCAAGGCAAAAATGCCCATACATTTCATTCAACATTATCTGTTTTTCCTCTTATATCCGGCATGTATTGATGAATGTTGGCCATTAATGTCTCCAGGTATTTTGATAAGAGGAAACAAAGATGATTTAGGAATTCACTAATATTGTGAATAGACAAAGGTTTGTGCAGTTTGCATCTTCTTAAGATAAGTTTGAGTACACTTGCGCATTAACTCCTTTCTCAACTTCTATAACCTTCTTTTTGTTTGTATTCCTCTGACTACAGTGTTTCCAATACAGTAATCCAATGCTGCTACAAGGCTCATCATTGTTACCTGTTGCACCTCATCAGCTGTTTCAAAATCCTACCCATACAACATAGAAACATTTAAATACATAAAGGGAATCAACACAGTAAAGGAAGATAGTATATTTAAAAGAAGAAAAACTACCACAACTAGTGGACATAGTCTAAAATTATAGGGGCAATGATTTAAAAGGGATTTCAAGAAGTATTACTTTACTGAGAGGGTAGTGGATGTATGGAATAGCTTTCCAGCGGACGTGGTAGAGATAAACACGGTAAGGATTTTAAGCATGCTTGGGATAGGCACAAGGCTATCCTAGCTATGAGATAGGGAACTGGGGACTAATAAAAGTATTTAGAAAATTTGGCAGACTAGATTTACCAAATGGTTATTATTTGCCATTACATTCTATGTTTATATGAAGCCATATACTCACATTTAAAAATCTTCCATTCTTCTGCCCATATCTCTTGAACGCTTTAGTTCCAATGCATCTTCAGCTCTCTACCTTCCTCTCAATGTTTAAGAACTCCACTGTCCTTATGTATATCACTGATCCTAATGTACCTGTTTGGCACCATCTTATTTTCTACCTTTTCAAATTTTTCCTATTTTCTCCTGTCTCACACTTCCTTTAGATCAGGCGTGCCAAACTGTGGCCCAAGTTGAACCCCTATGATCGAGATTGCACGTTTGAGAACCTGGCTGTCTTATGTATCAGTGTGACTCTGTTCATCTACCTGAGTTTGTACCACCCCTTTAAGTTCTTTGCCAAGTACTGCATAAATTGTTGGCACTATATAAATAAATTAGAATGTAATGTAATATGATACAAAATCTCTTTAAACACCTTATCCACACATTAAGCTAAAACGGCCATCATTAGCAATGTTTGATAACAGGCATTACACAAATTGTTTTAGGCTCAGTGACCTTTCAAATGTTCCATTTGAAATATTTTATGCACTTTCATTGTGATCTCCAGAGATTTATTACTTATTTAAATGCCTTTTCTAGCCTAAAGCAGAGAGATTCTGCCAAGGCTGCATGCTCTTTTCCAATGTAATGATCCTTGAAATTAAAAACATACACACGTGTAGCTGCAATAAACAATTTTCCATGGTAACATTAACATTCTGTTTCAATTCCACTTATGTAACTAAAATTACACTGTAATTTTATTAGTACTTTTATGTACTTAGAATAAAAGATTTTAGGTTAATTGCAGTGAATTCGTACTGGTTTTGGACAGTGCAGTTCAATCATGATTTCTTGAATGATCCTTTCTTTACAGTTGTAAATATATTATTTGCTTAATTGGATGATCATTGATTTAAAAATACTGAAATTTGAAAAAGAAAGATCTGAAGTAGTACATTTACATTTGTCAATTTTAATTAATATTCTGCACCAAGGGAAAATACAAAAGATGTAAGAAACTGTGTGATATGTAACATCTGGGGAATGCCTTTTTAATTAGTTAAGTGTATTTCATATTATACTTAACAGTTCATTACATTTTTTTTTAAATCACATTTTGTTTGTAAATAGTGTAATATAGTATAAAAAAAGAAGCCATCATTAATAAAAAAAAAATACATATTCCATATTCCACAACCATAGCTTGATTTCACATATTGTTTTACTAATCCATGGGCCATGGTATTTTGAACATCTGTTTATTATTGGTAGAATATTCTTTAATAATAATTTAAGTAAAGACTTATAGGCCAGTATTATAAAAAAAAAAAAAAAACAACATAAAAGACCATCATAACATGTCAGTATCTTCTACATGAAGTGACTTACTGAGTTTTTAATAAATTAATAGTATAGCTAGACTTTGTGTTTTTAGTAATAAGGATATATTTTGGGATGAAAACAGTTAGGATATATTCATAGTGTGTAGAGCATGAACAAATAGCACATTTACACCATCTTTGATAAATGTTAAGGATAATTATTCAATTAACATTGAGATGTGACATGCTTCTCTGTTATATAATTCCCACACCATATTGTTATCTCAGACAGAGTTTTTATCTTCTGAATCAATTCAATTTTCTCTTTCGACTACTCATGGGAGGTGTTCTAGGATACCTATCTGGTATGTAAATGCTGGCACACCCCTCATGCTGAATTAATCAGTAAACACTATATTCATTGTCCTCCTTTATTTGCTACCCGTTCACACTAACATAGCTAAAGGAAGTCTTCCCACTTTTTCTAGACCATAAATAGTTATGCTTTGAGACCCCCATGACCTCTTTTTAAAAACAGTAACGCTCTTGATGGCTGCTCATTACATAGTGCATTTGGTTCTGAGAATGCACATCAGCAAATTTTAGAAATATTTCAGCGACAAAATAGCAGACATAGCAGAAGTGTCTGAAAGGACCAAGCCATGGCTAGCTAAAGATATTAGTTAATTACATGGGGAAATAACAGAAGAGGTAGTGTAGCACTTTAAGGGATGTGCACAAGTCGCAATCTTTCTGGCAGCTACCCTACATTTACTGGATAAATATCTATAAAAAAAAGAAAATCTTTTATGTGATAGTGCTCTATGTGTTTAAAAAAGGAACATATAAACAAAAAATAATACAACAATCTGATATACTGTATAGTCCCAGTTATTTGCCTATAATCTGGACAATACATTTAAGATTATGAAATAAAAAGCCCAGAGTGATCTTTCATTCCAGCACTTTCGCTCCCAGGAGGAAAACATTGGAAGATGCTACTGATAGCAACCATGAAAAGTCATATCATGAAGCTCCAATCACACAGTTTTTATGCTGTATTAATGCCAGTGGATGTTTGGAACTCTTCTGCTATGGAATCAGCAGAGCATCGGTGACTTTTATGCACCATGTACCCCACTCTTTTGTTTTTTTTGACACAAAAAATATATATGTATTTATATATACACAATTAAAAATAAATGCGGCACACATATTTCAGATGAAGTGGCCCATTGCAGAAAAACTTGACCCATGCCCGACGTGGTATGTTACATACTTATATCCTGTCCTCTATACTCCTAAATAAACTACAGTTTACAGTTTACTCTCACTCTAACATAGAAGCCAGTGCCTGTTTAATATGTTTATATCTGTGTGTGGATCACACCAGTTTTAATGTTTCTGTTCCATTATTATACCAAGGTTGTGTTGATTTCTAGAAAAAAATTGTTAACTAATATAATTTTAAAAAACTCAAATCGATTTGCTAATACATCCTATGTTATGTATATGGTTAACTATAAATTGCAAAAAATCTGCATATTTTTCACATCTGTTTGACTATAAATATCCTTTTGTGTCAACTCAACCAGCAATTGCTAGGGGCTCAGAAAAGTGCATTACTACTATATCAATTAATTCCTGAATGAGAAGTATTACATTTATATTAGTGCTTTTGGGGACTATTCACTAAAATTTGAGAATAGCATGACTAAAAAAATTTAATTTGACTCAACAAAAATAAAAAGTCAACTTCCCAATTCAACCACCTCACTCTAGTCACAAATGAAGTTGACCTCCTTCAAGTCCATCTTGTTCTCCCTTTTTTAGTAAAAAATATTTACTAAAAAACAAAAATTGGTCCAGATGTCTCCTGAAATGCACCCCTGTTCTTTGTATCTTTGTATCCTTGTGCTACCCTTCCTAGTTTCAGCACTTTCCTAGTTGGTGCCAGAGCGGCACATGCCCAGAGTCATACCTGCCCAGTTGGACCACAGAGTGGCACCTACCTAAGCCTAACCACAGACCCACACCTGCCCAAATCTTGCC
Organism: Pelodytes ibericus; assembly: GCA_036172795.1. Lineage (NCBI taxonomy): Eukaryota > Metazoa > Chordata > Amphibia > Anura > Pelodytidae > Pelodytes > Pelodytes ibericus. Next base: position 96,419,163 of record CM069860.1, read on the forward strand.
ACAGACCGGTACCTGCCAAAGCCTAGCTATTTACTGGCACCTGCCCAAGCCTAGCTATAGACTGGCACCTGCTCTAACATGGGCTTTGTAAAAGGGGTGACCTGAGCCCTGTAAAAGAGGTTATCTGAGCTCTGCAAAAAGGGTGACATTAGCCATGTAAAAAAGGTGACCTGAGCCCTATAAAAGGGGTGGCCTGAGTCCCTTTAATAGGATTCTCTGTCATAGAGTCCCTTAAATTGGGATGCCCTATTATAGTAATGCCCTGTCACAGTGTTTCAGCCCTGTCTTAGTGTTTCAGCCCTGTCTTAGAGTACATTCCTGTCATGGAAGCCTATTGTTCTCTGCTTCCTAGCTGTCTGTTGTTCCCTTCTTGGTCTCCACCGTTATCTCTATGCTACTTAACCCCTTAATGACAGAGTTTTATGCTGCCTTTTTCTAACGTTGACCTGATTTTTTTTACACAATTACAAACTTTCTAATATTTGTCCTGAGTTTAGAAATACCAATGTTTCCATGTTTTTCTGTTTTTTTTTTTTTTTTTCAAGTAACATAGTAACATAGTAACATAGTAATTTAGGTTGAAAAAAGACACAAGTCCATCAAGTTCAACCCTTCTACCTATCATTTCAGCGTTTTGATCCAAAAGAAGGCAATAAAAACCCTAAGGAAGCTTTTTCGAATGTTGCCTCCTAGGGGGAAAAAAATTCCTTCTTGACTCCAAAAGGGCAATCAGATTTCTCCTTGGATCAAAAAGTTATATTATTAATGCTCATTCTATTATTAATACCCGTGTATGTTCTGCTTTTCTAAAAAAAATCCAGACCATTTTTAAATGCATCTATTGTGGTTGATAGCACTACCTCTCTTGGCAGTGAGTTCCATAATTTAATTGTCCTTACCGTAAAGAATCCCTTCCTTTGCTGCCTATGAAATCTTTGCTCTTCCAGTCTCAGCGGGTGACCTCTTGTTCTTTGTACATTTCTATTAATGAACAGGTCCCTGGAGAGCTCCTTATATTGGCCCTACACATATTTATATAATGTTATCATATCCCCTCTAAGACGCCTTTTTTCTAAAGTAAATAAATGCAATTTTTTAAGTCTCTCTTCATAACTAAGATCCTCCAATCCCCTTATTAATTTTGTAGCTCTCCTTTGCACTTTTTCTAGTTCCTTAATATCCTTTTTAAGGACTGGTGCCCAGAATTGTACTGCATATTCAAGGTGAGGTCTTACCATTGATTTGTAAAGAGGCAAGATGATGTCCTCCTCCCGTGAATCTATACCTCGTTTTATACATGCCAATATCTTATTGGCCCTTGCAGCTGCTGACTGGCATTGGCACTGTTGCCAAGTTTGTTATCTACAATGATTCCTAAATCCTTTTCGTTAGTAGTTTTTCCCAGGGAAATACCATTTAACGTATATGTTGCTTTGTTATTGTTGCCCAAATCGGGGGTTCTACCTCTGTTTCACGGAGTCAATTATGAGACAGAGACGGAGTAGCAGGAAGCAGGAAAGTTGTCTTTATTGCGCAATCAAGGAGAGTCGACCGTGAGGTGGGAAAGCCTCTTTCAGTCAAGTCTGATTTGCATATTACACACTTCAGTATTTATACATTTTAAATCAATTAGTTAAACATTAATCATAAAAGTAATATATGCTCAGGTGATGTTTTAAGACATTAGGTTATCTGGTCAAATCATGCTTATTCCGCACGATCTGACCACAGGTTTTTATTACTATGTTATTCAATTCTTTTATTAGGGTCTCAAGTACAGAATACATGTGACTTTAATTATTGCTGATGAGTGTCTCTTTATAAATGTATCTTTATATTAGTCATTATTGATTAGAGGGAGTTTTTATGGTTTTATCACATTTAATCAAGTCAAGCTAGTCCTAAGTCCAGTACTGACTAGGTGTGTTCAGTACTGTCAGCAAAAGTGAGAAATAATCATTTTTATTCTCTTAAACATAATGTGATTCTTTAAGCAAGATATAAAGCATATATATATATAGGATTTCTGGTGTTTAGCTCACAATCCACCCTTTTGGACACAAATAACTTGATATTTGTATGTCCATCTTAAAATCCTTAATTGACATTGATAACCTTTATTTTCTGGGGTCCTGGCGGTACCCTGTAGTTTTATGCAACACATTTCTTACCGGTAGGGCATCATACATATTCTTGGATCGGGAACACAATACCTTCATAAGATTTGGGATGCACTGGATGCAGCAGCATGTTACAATCAATAATACCAAGGAGACTAGTATTCCTCCTATTAGACTTCTCAGCCATTTAGCTTTAGGTAACCATGAAAATAACCAATCACTGCCTGTCTCTTGTCTCAGGCTTTCTTGGGCCTCCTTTACATTTTCTATGTTATGTTCTATATCTCCTGTATTATCCTTGATAAACACACAACACTGCTCACCAATCAGGGCACAGACTCCTCCTTTAGTTGCAAGTAATGCAACCATTCTAATCTGCATTTGTTCTTCATTCAACTTTCTAAGTGTATCGGTTGTAACATTCAGTTCATAATCTAGAATAGTAGCCATATTGTTAACCCTTCTGTATAAATCAGCCACACCAACATTTGTGAAGATTGATCCAAAAATTCTACTCCATTTATCTTCTTTCAGGCTTAGGACGGATATGTCTGACACGTCCCTGATATTTCTTATTTTACCTTCAGGTTATTTAGAAGTGATATAAATATCAGGCACCATTTGTCCAATGTAACAACTCCCATACAATCCACAGGGCAATACACGATAGGCCCATTTACCACATAACCAATATATACCTGTCCCTAGCGTAACATCACCACAGAGACTATGGCTAATGGTTTGTAACCAAGAAGTGGAAATCATGGACCCTAGAGCATAATAATAAGTTACGTTACTCATATCTGTGAGTTCAGTTTGTTTAACAAATGATCATCAAAAGAAATGACCTCATCATTAAGAGTGATGCTGATAGGACTTTCTTCTGTGAGAAAGGTGCCTACTTTCTCAGTGACCCATGTGAATTAAAATATTTATGATACATAAGCAATATACATTTTTGGGAATAATACCTTGTTTTATCCCGGGGTCTGAGGTCCACTTAAAATATTGTGAAGGGGTTAACTACTGATGGAAATACTGATGTGTGTGGTGTGTATGCACATAACCAACAGGTACCATTTTTCTTTCTTTGCACATAGGAAACGTAAGCAAATTTAATAAAGTATACTTTTCTTCCCAAACTGAAAATTCTTTTTCCCTGGAATATATCCCTCGCCCGTATTATTAACCTTGTATTTTCATGACCTCCACATATAACTGAATAGCAGGGCACACCAATAATTATTGCAATTCCAACTGAAGAAGCCACTAATGCAGCAACAAATATGTACCAAGTGTCATCTAAACATGTGTATTTGTTAGAAAATAGTGGGTGATTGGTCATCATTATTATCTTCAAGAGAACTGCCAACAGCATCTCGGCTTTCCTCCGCTGGCAGGTGGTCAGGGATTATTGTGCCCATCAAAACACCTATTTGTTGTTCATGTTGTCCCTTTTGAAGAGAAGTTGTAAGTCCTTTGCTGCTTTCTGCTGTCCAGGATCTTTAAACAGTCTCTTCCTGTTGGGAAATGTCCAAAAGTGCGGCGTTAACTCTCAAATGGTGAATCCACATCTTTCCTTCCTTAAAAACAGCATATTGTTTTGCTGCTATCTTCTTGTCTTCTTCTGTATAAATGGGTTCTTTGGGTAGATCAAGATCTGCAGGTAACATGACAGCTTCAGTAGCTATTGGTTGCATAGCTGCTTCTTTTGCTTTCCGATCCGCCATCTTGTTTCCTTGGATTATGTCAGACTCTCCTTTGAGATGTGCCCAGCAGTGTATCACTGCAACTTCCGTTGGTAGTAGGACAGCGTCAAGCAATTCATTAACTTGTCTGCCATTCTGTATCTTTGTTCTTGTAGCTGTCAGAAATCCTCTTTCCTTCCAAAGTACACCAAAGGCATGTACTACTCCAAAGGCATACTTTGAGTCTGTGTAAATGTTTACTCTTTTATTTCTGCTGAATTGCAGGGCTGCAGTTAACGCTGTCAGTTCAGCTCCCTGTGCTGACAGGCAAGGAGGGAGGGGTCCTGCTTCAATCACTCCACTCTGAGTAACAACGGCATACCCAGTCTTCCATTTCCCTTCTACCACACGATTGGAGCCATCCACATAAAGTTCATAATCAGCACTGTGTACGGGACTATCTTTCAAGTCTGGTCTTGGCATTGTTGCCTGTTCCATGATTTCGATGCAATCATGTCTTTCATGTTGTGTGGAGTCGGGGAGAAGTGTGGCTGGGTTCAAGGTATTACAGACCTCAAACGTAAGATTTGTACTTCCGAGGAGAATTGCCTCGTACTGTCCAAGTCGTGCAGGAGTAAGGAATCTGGCAGCTCCTCCATCTATCAGCTGACAGACGGCATGATTCGTAAGGACTCTGAGTGGTTGTCCAAGGGTTAACTTGTTTAAGTCTTTGATAGTAAGAACTACTGCTGCCAATGTTCTGATGCACGCTGGCCATCCTCTTACGACAAGGTCGAGTTGTTTAGAGAAGTAGGCCACTGGTCTTTGAGATCCTCCAAAAGGTTGAGTGAGGACTGCTGATGCGACCCCTTGCCACTCATGAGTGTAGAGCTGAAAAGGTTTGTCAAAGTCAGGTAAGGCATGAGCTGGGGCTTTCATAAGAGTCTCTTTGATTTGTGTAAAGTCTTTTATTTCATCTTGCTCTCATATCAATTTTTCTGGTTGTGCAAGGGTTAATTTCTCATACAGTCTTTTGGTTAGAGTTCCAAAGTCCAAAATCCACAGGCGGCAAAATCCTATCATCCCCCGAAATGGTTGAAGTTCCCTTTCAGTTGTAGGGAGGTTTTATCCCACAAATGGCTTTAGTTCTTTTCGGTGCCAATTGTCGGGCACCTCTGGAAATTATATATCCAAGGAATTCCACTTTAGTTTGAGCCATGATAGTCTTTTCTCTTGCCACCTTATATCCACATTGATGTAGATGGTTAAGTAATGAAATAAAGTCTCTGATGTTGTGGTCTTTTGTGGGGCTTGCCAGCAACAAATCATACTGGATTAGCAGTTAGACAGATGTATGCCCCCACTGAGCCAAGTCCTTGCTCAACTGACCCCACAAGACAGAAGGAGATTCTGTAAATTGAATCCAGGTGAGCTGTTTAACTCCATTGTCAGCATTGCCCATTCAAATGCAAACAGTAGCTGACTTTTTCTTAGCAATTGTAAAACAAGAATACTGCTAGATGTGAACTGGAGATGTACATGGCTATCATCCACCTATGTACTTGGAAGGGTCTGCTGCAGCACTTCAGGTGGGATACTTTGCAACTTTGAGTCAGTGTGTTTTCCAATCAGTGCCATGTGATATTGCAGTAGCAGACAGGTGGGAAGGGTGATTGCTTGTCTGTAAAATAAATCTTAGTACATAGTTTAGCAAGGATCTCTCTTCCCAAAACAAACCAACCAACATTCTTTTTAGAGAGTACAAATTCATGTTTTACTTTCATGCAATCAATTTCAACGCTTAAGGGCTCTATAAAGTATGTTTTAGATGGAATGCCACCTATACCAATGATTGTGGTGGTCTTTTTACTCAAATGACATTTCCAGTGATATTTGGTACCACAGAATAAATAGCTCCTGAATTTACAAGAAACATGTTTAACTTTCCCTCACTTTCTTCTTGAGAGGAAATAAACACTGGCATTTTGCTATTAACCTCCTCTTTTACCCTCCTCTTACATGGGGTAGATTTCCCTCTTCACTCGAGAAAACATACATTTATTCCAGCTCGTTAAACTTGCTCATATCTCTTCCTTCCCTGATGTGACACCTGTCCCTTCCTTTCTATGCTTGGGACATACACTTGGGTCATGCATGCTTACAAATGTTATAAATGATAGTGCTACCAAAACAACAGTTTGGAGCAACAACCTAATTATCGCTTGTCAGATAGAAAATAACAGAACTGAATCAATTAACCCAAAATAAATAATTAATATGCGGTGAGAGGATAGCATAAACAAATAATAACTTTCAAAACTTGTGTCTTTGTGATAAACCAAAACAGTATAGTGAGATGTGTGTAGAAATAATGTCAGAATAAAATTATATATCTATACCAAATGCAGCTGGATTCTAATCCTTCTCCTGTCTTGTTTCATATATGCTTTTGAGAAATATATGAGATGTTTACCACACTCTTGTAATGCTTTAAAAACAATATTTCTATAACCTTTCAAAAACAACCGTTTTTCATAGTTATTAATATCCCACTCAGGGTGCTTATCAGGGAATACATCCTCCACACCTTGATACTCCTCTCTGTAAACAATAGTCCCTCCCTTCTCCAGAACCTGTCTCATCTCCTCCGGGGTAAGGAGGCCATGCAACAGGGTCCGGTCATCCAACACAAGTGGGTGGCGAGGATTGAAAGATTGTATGAAAGAGAGCAGTAATTCTACTAGGGTCTTCGCTAAATGTGGGGTTGTTACAATCTTTCCCCCAGCATCAGTTACCATAGTATCTCTGAGGGGAGCAACCAGATCACCTTGAACAATTTTCTTTTTAGTTGCAGCTTGGGTATCCATCCCTGTTTTGGATGGCTTTCATTCCAATCTCAACTTACTAACGTACTCTCTCAACTCATCATCATTCATATTCTCAACATCACACGGGGCGCGTTCATCTTTCATACTCGCACCCACACCACTCTCAGCCGGCATAGGGTAGGGTGGGGGTGGTTTATCCGAGACTGCAGCCCTATTGCATGTGGAGGCCGGAATAGTAGCCTCCTTAGGTACACGAGGATACAGTCTGGGAACTGACAAAGGGAATTTGCACGGCTCACGTTCATTCACATGTTTCAAATTCAAATTACATTTCTCATTACTAACAAACAGCACCTTATTCTTGACACAGATATTTTTATCAATCTGTTTGGCATTCAGTTTGCATCCATCAAACAAGGTTTTTCCCATATATGAAGCTTCCAACCACAAATTACTTTTATTGAAGTCTGGCTCCCAACGTCCCTGCTCCATCAACACCTTACGTAAAGACAAAATATCACCTGTCTCCAAACTGCCGACCGATGGCCAATCGGTCCCTAATCCTGGCCAGACCACCTCGCATAAATGTACAAATACTTCCCTATCACATTCCTTTGAATACCTGGTAACTAGACTCCAGTTATCAAGTATGCATTGTAACGGGGTACATCCTGATGCTTTGCTGTGACTGAACCCCTATTAGATACCTGGACTTTCCTGCAAGAATGCTGAAGTGCACCAACCTCTTGCGTCCCCTGAACTTGATCCGACACCTATAAACTTAATTATAAGTCTCCAAAGTTCCTTGAACTTGATCCGACACCTATAAACTTAATTATAAGTCTCCAAAGTTCCCTGAACTTGATCCGACACCTATAAACTTAATTATAAGTCTCCAAAGTTCCCTGAACTCGCTTTACACTTATGCACTAAATAAGTAACGAAAGTTCATATTACCTGGCAGTTTGAAGAGCAGGTTGCGTCAGTCAGATTACTGTCTGTTGCCTTTCCTACTTCCGCTGGTCCTTTAGGCTCCGTTACCTGAGATGCAGAGTCACACAGGATCGGTGATAGCAGATATGAGGTTGGACACAACGGATCCACAAGCCGGCATTCTCACCTCTGTTTCACCGGTCCAGTATGTATCATGCAATCAGGAGATTGGAGTCCCGCCAGAAGTCGCCAATTCTGTTGCCCAAATCGGGGGTTCTACCTCTGTTTCACGGAGTCAATTATGAGACAGAGACGGAGTAGCAGGAAGCAGGAAAGTTGTCTTTATTGCGCAATCAAGGAGAGTCGACCGTGAGGTGGGAAAGCCTCTTTCAGTCAAGTCTGATTTGCATATTACACACTTCAGTATTTATACATTTTAAATCAATTAGTTAAACATTAATCATAAAAGTAATATATGCTCAGGTGATGTTTTAAGACATTAGGTTATCTGGTCAAATCATGCTTATTCCGCACGATCTGACCACAGGTTTTTATTACTATGTTATTCAATTCTTTTATTAGGGTCTCAAGTACAGAATACATGTGACTTTAATTATTGCTGATGAGTGTCTCTTTATAAATGTATCTTTATATTAGTCATTATTGATTAGAGGGAGTTTTTATGGTTTTATCACATTTAATCAAGTCAAGCTAGTCCTAAGTCCAGTACTGACTAGGTGTGTTCAGTACTGTCAGCAAAAGTGAGAAATAATCATTTTTATTCTCTTAAACATAATGTGATTCTTTAAGCAAGATATAAAGCATATATATATATAGGATTTCTGGTGTTTAGCTCACATTATTATTTTTCCCATAATGCATAACTTTACATTTGTCTATATTGAACCTCATTTGCCACTTTCTGGCCCAGTTCCCTACTCTGTCCAAATCTTCCTGTAAAGAAAAAACATCAAGATTAGTCTTTATTACCTTACCTAATTTTGTGTCATCAGCAAACACTGAGACATGGCACTCAGCACAACGTGGGAGATCATTAATAAACAGATTAAAAAGAAAAGGTCCCAAAACAGACCCCTGAGGTACTCCGCTCACTACCCTGGTCCAATTTGAAGCTTTACCATTTACAACAACCCTCTGTGTTCTATCTTTTAGCCAATTTTCAATCCAAATACATACATTTGCCGCCAATCCTATTTCTCTCAATTTGTAGAGTAACCTTTTGTGTGGAACTGTATCAAATGCTTTAGCAAAATCCAAATAGATCACATCAACTGCCACACCTAGATCTATATTTTTACTGACCTCTTCATAGAATGTTGTTAAGTTTGTTTGACAAGACCTGTCTTTCACCTAAAAGCATGTTGACATTTACTAATTATATTCTGATTCAAGATGTATTCTTGAGTGTACACCTTTAGCAATCCTTCAAATAATTTCCCCTCTACAGATGTCAAGCTCACTGGCCTATAATTACCAGGCAGAGATTTTGATCCCTTTTTAAATATTGGAATGACATCCGCCTTTCGCCAGTCTGTTGGCACTATACCTGAACTGAATGAATCCCTAAAGATCATAAATATTGGTCTGGCCAGAATTATGCTTAACTCTCTAAGGACCCTTGGGTGTATACCATCTGGCCCTGGGGCCTTGTCTATCTTAACAGAGTTTAATTGCATAAACACTTTTTCCTGTGTCAGCCAATCCCATGTTTGTGGTGACTGTTCCGTAACTTCCGGTAGCAGAGGCTCATCCATCTGTTCTTCCTTAGTATAAACAGAAGAAAAAAAAGTATTTAAAATGTCTGCTTTTTCTCTGTCCTCACTTACCAAATTTCCCATTTGGGATAACAAGGGCCCAGCATTTTCCCTCTTTAGCTTTTTTCCATTTATATACTTATAAAAAATGTTGGGATTCATTTTACTCTCCTTAGCAATCCTTTTCTCGTTTTCCAATTTAGCCATTTTAATTGCCTTTTTGCAGGCTTTGTTGGCATCTTTGTATTTTATAAATGATAATGTTGATCCCTTGCTTTTATAATGTTTGAATGCCATTTTCTTGTTTTGCATTTCCTGTTTCACAGTACAAGTAAGCCACATTGGTTTTGATTTGTGTCTTTTGTATTTGTTTCCCAAAGGTATATATTGGGATGTGTACTTTTGTAATGTGTGCTTAAAGGCATTCCACTTGTCTTCTGTGTTTAGTCCAGAAAACAATCGTTCCTAGTCTAAATGTTCCATTGATGCCCTTAGTCCATCAAAGTTGGCCCTTCTAAAATTAAGTGTTTTGGTGGCGTAGTTACCAATTTGCTTTTTTGCATTACTCTCAAACGAAACCATGTTATGGTCACTATTGCCCAAGTGTTCTCTTACTTTGATGTTTGAGATAAGCTGCTCATTGTTTGTTATTACTAAATCCAGACAGGCATCCATTCTAGTTGGGGTGTCTACTAATTGTGCCATAAATGTGTTATTAAGCAGGTTCAGAAACTTGCTGCCCTTAGCGGAACTAGTTGTGCCACAATTCCAATCTATATCAGGTAATTAAAATCTCCCATGATTAGAACTTCATTCAGATTTGCAGCCTTCTCAATTTGTAATAAAAGCTGATCTTCTCCATCAATGCTAATATTTGGTGGTTTGTAGCATACACCAACAAGTAATGTGCGATTCTTTTTAGCGTCTAAGCTAATCTCCACCCACAGTGTCTCCACATCAGTTCCAGTTACGTCATGCACACCTTCCTTAATACTGGGCTTTAGTTTAGGATTTACATATAGACATATCCCTCCCCCTTTTCTATTTACTCTGTCCTTTCTAAAAAGTGAGTAGCCTTGTAAATTAACTGACCAGTCGTGGGTCTCATCCCACCACGTTTCCGTGATTCCGATTAAATCATACTGTTCAGCACTTACCAGAATCTCCAGCTCACCCATTTTGTTTGTCAAGCTTCTTGCATTTGCTAAAAGACATTTGAGATTACTACCCATTTTCTGTTTAGTTGACAAACACGCAATGCCCGCAGGTTTAATTGTATGTACCTCCCTATGATCTATGTTAACCCCACCAGCGCTTTCCTCCTCCTTTGCCATAGCTATACCCACCTTCCAATCTACTCTAGCTGCCATTGCTTCATTTTGATCTTGACCCTCCCCCCCAGAGCTTAGTTTAAAAGCTCATCTAACCCTCTAGCCATCCTCGCCCCTAATACCGCAGCCCCCTCATCATTGAGGTGCAGCCCATCCCGTCCAAAGAGTCTGTAGCCGACTGCAAAGTCTGCCCAGTGCTCTAAGAACCCAAATCCCTCTTGCTTGCGCCACCTTCGCAACCACGCATTAATCTCCCTAAGCTCCCGCTGTCTCCCTGACGTAGCGCGTGGCACTGGTAATATTTCAGAGAATGTGTACTATGACCGCTGGATCATGCCCAGCCCCCCCCAATAATCTGCCTACCCGGTCCGCAACATGCCGAACCCGAGCACCCGGGAGACAACATACAGTTCGGCATTCAGGGTCCTGGCAACAGATTACCCTATCTACCTTCCTAATAATAGAATCCCCTACCACCACAACCTGTCTAGCCTTCCTAGTGTCCTGGCTCCCAACTGTGCTGGAGAGGCTACTCACCTGGCTGCTAGGAGAGTCCGCCTGCCCCAGAAATGCCTCTTCTGAGCTAATCCCCCCAGCATCCTCACACAAGCTGGCAAACATGTTGGGGTGAACCAGCTCAGAACAAGCCTCCCTAGCTCTCCGACCCCTACTGCCCCTTACACAACTAACCCAGCTCTCTGCCCTAGAAACCTCTTCTCCCCCATCATCACCCTCCTCTACACTGGCCCCAGCCAATGCCTGCTCCGTGAGCAGTAAACTCCGCTCCATGTTGCTTATATCCCTAAGTGTTGCCAGTTGCCTCTTTAGATCTAATATTATATTTTCCAAAGCAGCAACCTGGTCACATCTGCAGCAGCGGTATGGACCCTGGGGAACTTGCTCCAAGACCGCATACATGCTGCAAGACATGCACTTAGTGGCATTGTCCAACATGCTCTCTAGTGTAAAACACCCAATATAAATAGAATAAGCAAGGATTTATACTTTACCCTCCTTCTTTCCTTTTAACTCCTTCTTTGCTTCTAACTCCTACACTTAAGAAGCTTTTTCACTTTAGAAGCTGCTCCCTTGTATTTGCCTGGCTCACTATTCGCCTGCTCCTTCCAGTTAAAGGGCCTTCCTATTGTAATAGGACAATAACCAATACTAGTGCTTTTTGGTTTCATAACTATTTTCTCCTACAGTGACCTTTTCAACCTTATCCCTAAATTTAACTCTAAATCTACCCCACCCATTAATATAACCCTTGTACTAACACTAATTCAAACCCTAACCCACCCGTAACACTAACCCTAATTGTAATCCTAACTATGGATCTAGGGTTAGTAGATCTAGGGTTAGCTTTTTCCTTTTTTTCTCACTGTAATGTTGCTGACTGCCTCTAGGGGCAGTAAAGTAACCATTTCAGAGTGACGAAAGAGATTTTTTTTTATCACTTATTTCGCTCTCTGCTGGATATGCCTTTTTGTAGAAGCATGCTCTTCTTCAATACTGCCGGTGATCGCGGTGCCCTGGGGTTGCAGAGACGGGTGTTGCATGGGGCTCTCAGGGTCCCATGCCACCTGGACCCCGCTCGTGATACAGGGTGCTGACAGATGCTCCCAGCACCAAGTATACAATCCAGAGGTCAAAGGGCAGGCAGAGATAAAAAGCAAAATCATAGAGACAGTCCAGGCATCAAAGGGCAGGCTGAGATCAAGACAAAACTCCAGCAGATAGTTCAGAGTTCAAAGGGCTGGCAGAGATTAAAGCAAAATCCAGCAGACAGTCCAGGGGTCAAAACACAGGTAGTAAAAAATAAATCAGGGATATAGGTTCTGACCTTAACAATAGGAGAGCACCAAAATAACTAAGCACTGGCATGATTGCATTGTTTTGGCTTCAACGCGCTGACAAGCTGATGTTATGTGTGTTGCCATCAACACTGGCCAATACACTCCCACCAACAGTGGTCTTAAAGTAGGGACCTCAGTGCAAAAGTGAAGAGGCCCACAACTATGCCTCCCCCCCATTATTTACCCAGTTATTAACCCCTCATTTACTGTATGGTAATAGTCCCCTAGGGCCCCCTGGAACCAAAAATATGCCGAATGTTTCTGAGGCTGGAGGTCGAAATTAGAGCTAGTCTTGAACTCCAATCAGCACTCTATTTAATGCAAGGCAAACAAGAAAAGTGTCTGCCTCTGGGGGATGGCACAAAAACAAAACAAACAAAAAAAAGCTGCCCTGTAAGAAAAATCTTGCTTGCTGGCGGAGACAGTTGCTGGGGAGATCTGAAGATCTCGCCTCTCCACCGCTCTGCCTGCAAGCAGGGAGCATGGGGAGCCAAACAGGCAGCACAGAGAAACCTCCATGCTGCCTGTTTGGTTCCCTGTGCGATATGATGGGGAAGTGGTGACAGGTCACATGACCAGATGATTTGACGTCAGCGTCACATGACCTAGCTGCACTCACCGGTAGCCGAACAGGCAGCATGCTAATACAACATGTAATGGCGGTGATGGAGGCATGTAAAGAGGTGATGGGGGCATGTAATGGTGGAGATGGGGGCATGTAATGGGGTGATACAGGCATGTAATGGGATTGATAAAGGCATGTAATGGGGGTGATGGAGGCATGTAATGGGGTGATGGGGGCATGTAGTGGGGTGATCGAGTCATGTAATGGGGTAAAGGAGGCATGTAATGGGGAGATGGGGGCATGTAGTGGGGTGATCCAGGCATGTAATGGGGGTGATGGAGCATATAATGGGGTGATGAGGGCATGTAATGGATATGATAGAGTCATGTAATGGGGTGATAAGGCAAAGTAATGGGTTGATGGGGCATGTAATGGGGTAATGGGTTCATGTAATGTGGTGATGAGGGCAAGTAATGGGTTGATGGGGGCATGTAATGGGGACATGTAATGGGGTGATGGGAGCATGTAATGGAGTGATGGGGCATGTAATGGGGTGATGGGGGCATGTGATGGGTAGGATAGAGTCATGTGATGGGGTGATTAGGGCAAGGAATGGAGTGATGGGGGCATGTAATGGGGTGATGGAGGTTATGTAATGGGGTGATGGAGGCATGTAATGTGATGAGGCATGTAATGGGGTGATGGGGGCATGTAATGGGGTGAGGGAGACATGTAATGGGGGTGATGGAGGAATGTAATGGGGCTCATGAGGGAATGTAATGGGGTGATGGGGCATGTAATGGGATGATGGGGTATGTCCTGGGTGTGCAACGTGGGTTATGGGGCATGCCATGGGAGTGCAATGTGGGTAGGCAGGTGCTCGAATTTTGTCTGCCTAGGGCAGCACAAAACCAAGATACACTACTGACTCCAATATCAGATTTTTAATTTAATTCCTAGTATTTCTTTTCATTTACAGGCTTTTCTGAAAGGGTGTTATTATTTAGTGCAATAGATGTTTGTTTTAATTTCATTAAAAAAAAAACTATTTTTGTTTTCAGTCTAAGGGATACAACATTGGAAAATAAAGTATAGAGGTAAGATATAAAGGAAAAGGAGTAGAGAATGCAAAGGATTTGAGAAATTATACTCCATTTCTATGTTAGAAAGCAGAGGTGGAAGATAAAGGAGCCTGGAGAATATATTATTTACAAGAGAAACACGTATAAGCTATTAATAAAAGGTGTCAATAATGATAATAAAAATGCATGTATTTATCTATTAATCATGTTATGCTTTAGGCACCTGAGGTTAGTTAAATTAACTTGTGAAGAGAAGTTTAATGAGTAAGCAGCTACATTCGTCTAAACATGAATGCATAATATGTCAGCAGAGAAAGGCAAAGTGTCCATACGAGAATACCAGTGTCCATGGGAAGCACTGTGAAGGTCCCCATAACATGATTAAACTGTCTGTCACAAAGTCCAATACATTTCTACTATGAATAATGTAATTTCATTATCTTTGGAACTAGAAGATCAGTAAAGTTACACTAGATTTTACATTGGAGAGTAACTTATACCAACATGTATTATAGTGTTGAAGCAACACTACATAATGGTATATGTTTTTGCCAATATGATCAAGCCAAAACACCAGAAAAAAATCCCCCTGAAGCATAGAAGATAGCAATGTAATGGATCATGTGAGTTTATTGGAAAGCAATGGCCTCTCCATTAGCAGAAGTTCAAGGCCAGCATGACAGGGCCTAGTAAACAAATCCATTGCTAATTCTTGCAACAGCCCCTTTGGGCATTTTGCTAATCCCTCCAGACTTGGGTTGATGCCTCCCAGGTTAGATGGGTCTGTGGGCCTTAAATAAATCAGGATCAGAGGAGCTCAATTCCTCTTTGGAAAAAAAAAAACTGTTGATGAAAAGTTCCCACCCTGTCTTTCTTTGTTTTGTCTTGTTCTATTTTTCATATTGGCTTGAATACAGGAATGGCTGCTCGAGGTATTGCCACTTAGGTTTATAGGTGGGTAGTTACTGCTTTGGTCTCGATGGGCTGAGGTCACATTGGAGTATTAGCCTAATTACCATGCAAAGATTTCGGTAGATCCTTAATCTGCCTTGCGCCTATAGTCCTATATGTCTAGGCTAACATAGGTTTGATCAATTTAAGGATAAAAGTTTGGTGAAATTTACTAAGATTTAGAAGTTTCATGTTTAGTATTCATGCTAAATACTAAATAAATATTTTTCACAGTGTTTGTATTTTAAATAAACACAGTGGCCAGTTCTAAAACCATCATTTGTTCTTTATTTAATATCTTTATTACGTGATTAAATTCAAATGGGCCACGGTCCATTCTGGATTCCTTCCACACTGTGAACTTTAATATAACAATGTTAAGGTATATTGATCCAGGACTCTCAGTTATATGATGACACACTAAAGTTTAGATAGACTTCAGCATTTATATCCATTGTGGTTAAATTTGTTATTGTCCATTGGGGTTTACACATAGAAAGCAATGCTGGGTTAAATATGTAAGAGCGGACAAATCATCATGGAATTAAATGAAATGGGCCTCTTGATTTTTCCACTTTTAGAACTTTGAGCACTTCCTGTTAAGTGCATGTCTCCGTCACTGAGCTGTCGTTCCATGGTTAATATGTCCTGTCAAGATTTGTTTTAGGATTTTTGAGAAACATTAAATAATCTTGTTGTTTTTGTGATGCACTTGCAATTCGGGCACCAACTATTATGCTTGATTGGAACAGTCAGTTTCCTTGCAATACATTTAAAATAGCAAACTGGGGATTTTCGCACTTCTTATAGCTGACACATGTGTACTGATAATTAGCAATGAAGTTGTTTTATCATTAGTACTTGTGATTTAGTTATTTCTAAGTAACAATACTTTTTCATGTGGATGTTTCCAATTTTTATGTTTATGTGTACTTATTATATATAATTTAAAAGAAATTCTATTTTATCACAGAACTCTACAATACCAGTGTTTACCATTTAGATGAGCTAATTTCACATTATTACCATTTGCAAAAAAAATAAAATATAAATGGATATTTTACTTAAAAAGTTAAGAAATAGAAATATTAGACTTTTTACAATAGTGCAACAAGAACACTTTAATGATCCTCTCCTTTTGATATATTCGATAGATACTATTAAAGGATTTTTCTTAGCATGCCTTTTGATGTTAGAAAGCCTTTGGTAAATCCTTTGGGAACACACTTTGATCTTTCTGGCTTTGCCTTTAGTACAGTATTACAAAATCATTATCTCACTTCAGCAGATTTGTGTGATCCATTTACCAATATCCTAGTGAATAAACAATGAGGTATCACATGCCTATACACACACACACACACACACACACACAAAACAACACAACTAATACAAATGGTGTGTCTTCTAAAAACAACATAAAGGAAAGAAAAATTAAGTATTTATGAATATTTAGTACTCAGTATGCTAGAACAACAAGAATAAATATGGCAATATTATTTTTTTACTACATATGGCCATACATTTACAGATAATAGATGACTGAAAAGGAGCTTTACAATTTAATAATCAACTTCAAAACTTAAACCATATTATATTTAACTAGGTGTGTTTTCATACCTTTATCTCCGTCGAGCTGTTAGGATTCGGCCTGAAGTCTGTTTTGTTATCATAGTTCACTCCTATGTTCTCATTCCTTCTCTGAGAACTGACTGTTCTTACCATGACGAACATGCCACACACTAGGCTGTTCAGTGCATGTGAGTTTATGGAGGTTACCAAACATACCAGGCTTCAAACGTTTTTGGAGGAGTGTTTATTCCAAAATAAAATAATAACAGACTCTCAATTTGCTTTATAGTCTTATTGGTGACGAGATACTGGTTTTGTCTAGGGGCATGGAATTTTGTCTTTAACTCAATTTACTCTCTCTGGTGTGGTACCAGAGCTAGAAAGTTTAAGTGAAGCTTCACAAACTCCAATTGTAGGTCAGATTCTGAGATCTGCAGACTCCAAGAGTAAGGCTTTAATTTTTCTACAAGCAAACAGATTTTCACTTCACTGACTAGACTTAATAGGCTCAGCTATATTATCAATCTATATTTATTAAATATATTTCAAACAATATCAAAATGATATTTCTAAAAGTATCATAAACCTGGCAGATAAAGAAGTGTGTTGTAATAAAAGATTCACTTATACAAGTTTTTAACGATTTTAAGTCAATGATCTATATTTGTACTCTGCAGGGTGCTTTATAATTTTAGAGTCTGAAAAAAAATCTATATATATATATATATATATATATATATATATATATATATATATATGTTTACTGTTACGTAGAGAATGGGTATGTTGTTGTTGTTTTTTTGTTTTGTTTTTTTACAATTTCATTTAGCATACCTCCCAACACATAAAATGTCCACTTTTATTGTGTAGAAGTGGCTGTGAGAGGGCCTTAACCAAAACCTTTTCAGTGACTATATTGTCAATTTGTGACTATTTATGTAATTTGACAAGTCATTTAGAACTATAATTAAGTATTTTATTTACACAAATTAGTATAAAAACATATTTACTGGAGTTCAAACTCATTTTATTGTGACATGAATTGCTGTGGAGCAAACAGGGACACTTGCGAAGTATGATTTTGTGGAATTTATCGGCCATTTAAACATTTCATACGTTTGTATGTATTTATTTGAAATCCGCTGCTTCTTAATAGATTCTAGCTAGAGATTCTAAACAAAATATATGAATTACAAACACTAGTGTAAATTCAATGGAGTGCTTTCATTATATAATCACCTGGTGTGATGTGACAGAAGGAGTGGCTTAAATACTTACTACTCTTTAGAATAAATTGATTCCTTATACCCCCTATTCTACCACAACTTTATGGGATGGATTTACTTATGTAATTCAATGGTTAATCAGTTTATAAACAACATAAACAACTCCCCTTTTGGGGTTCATCAGTTGTGTATCTTACTTCACTTTTTGCTTTGATTTTCACTCTAGAAAACTGTCATCATTTTTTTCTCTTTTATATTGTTACTAATAAAGGTTAAGTTTTATGTGTACACTGTAGTCTACTGATACATCTATTATTTGCTTCATATACCACTCTTGTAAGCTAATTTTTTCAAAGTACAATAGATAACAATGAAGTAATAGGGATGATAGAGGAGCTAGAGCCTTTGCGTTAGTTGCACAAATGTCAGCACTGCAGTGGAACTGAGAGAACATGCTGACAATTCAATAGTAAGTTGATCATGTCAACACATTGCACCAGAGCAAAATAAAAGAAGGCACCAACATTGTTCATGGTGGACATCTACTGGACTTTGTGAAGAGAATCTAATGATGTTCTACAGACCTTCACAGTCCTTGCAATGGACCCTGTTTTTCTTGTATAGAAATGTTGTATATCCCTGGTATTAGATGAACCCTTCAATGTGACAAATATATATTTTATAATGCTTATTTGCCTCTTTAAATTAGGAGCAAAATAAGGATTAATTATTTTGAAGATTTAAATTTCCTTTAACCATATATTTCCCTTCATGAGTATTGGAAATATGCACTCTAATTATTAATATTTTATTATATTTATGAGCCTTTTGGGAAAAGTCAGCCTTCTGTTAAGCAGATAATATTGCTTTACCATCTGTTAGAGAGCTTTATGGTAGAATAATCACAATTTGTTAACAGTAAATCTTGTTCACTTGACTAACTATGATTTCTTTGTTCATTATCCTGAACAGTTTAAGCTTACCATTTTATCTCCTATACAGCATGTTTTCACTTGCATGATTAGTTTGCTTAATATTTGTATGTATGCTCAAATCTATTGAGATGGTATTCAGGAATTCATTGTGTAGGATGTGGAGAAACAGGGCTTTTTTCTAAGTAATGGTATTTCCCCAGTAATTTGGGACCCCACGTTCATACAGCTACATTACAAGACCTTGTAGGAGCAGGTATTGTAGCCAATATATGCAGAAGGAATCGTCATCCTGGAGCATGCAGGGAACATAAACTTGAACTTATTAGGATGGTGCAGGCTGAAGCAGATTGGCTAAGGCAGAACAATATCATATCCAGGGCTACAGGAAAGTAAGGAGCAAAGGCAGAACTGAAACATACATGGGCAGGGCAATGCAGAAACCAAACTAAGAATAAGCAAAACAGAACACAGGAAAAAGGACATAGCTGCAGAACTTAAAAGGACAGGCACAGATTTAACTAAGACTACATGCAGAGGAAAGGGCTAAGGAATAAGGCGCACAAGGGACAGAGTGAGGAGCCGGAATCTTCAGACGCTTCATAAGGGAGCCGGATCTGGGTTATGGGGAGAGGATAGAGGAGCTGGAATCCTCGGGTGCTTCAGGGAAAGAGGAAAAGGGCACATAGAAACATACAAACTTAAATTCAGGAACTAGCCTAACACTAGAGATTTAGCTGCTTATGGCCATAAGATTAAGCTTGCCAACCAGCGTCAAGGTACCTCACATTTAGACAAGTCCCGAACGCTAAACTGAAGTAACAAACTAATAATAAATGAATAACAGGATAAAGGTTTACATTGAACAGACACACAGGGATTACCTGTAGCAGGACTGGCTGGAAAAATGGAGAAAGCAAAAAGAAGAAGCAAATTAACAAGGTTGAGGGAAGCAGAGAACACATGGAATGGAACATAATGACAGGCAGAACACAAAACCAGAAATGGATCACAACAAAGAACAAAGGAAACACAGACACAGTGAAATACAATAACAGGGATTCAGAGAGGGAGACCCCTTAACAGGGATTCAGAGAGGGGGACCGCTAAACAGGGAATCAGGGAGGAGGACCCCTAAACAGGGTTCAGAGAGGAGATAGCCCGGTTTACTGTGAGTAACCTCCAGAAGCAACCAGCACTACTGCTTTGCTGGACAACTTCTTTTAGGGAACAAAAGTTATCCACGTACATATTCCCTGGTCAAATGTCACGGAATGTTCACAGGCAGGGGATAAACTGGGAAGCACCACCATGTGGACAGAACTGGGGGAAGGTGCCACCCTGTTTCCAGAACTACGCAATGCCACTCTGTGGCCGGAGAGAGGGGAATCCACCTTGTGGCCGAAGCTAAGCTAAGGAACAGGGAACCGAGATACAGCAAATGCAGGAACATGAATTAAACATAAACAGGAGATTGCAAAGGGCAAAGAACATAGGAACAGACAGAAGCAAGCAAAAGACAGAAGGGAAAACAAAGACTGGATACATACTGGACAAGAGATGATCCTGCATGCAGGATAGAGCCTGAAAGACACATGACTCAAGATTCCAGGCACTGGAGAGAGCATTTCACCAGAAACCAGGTATTGAGATATTCTCTTGTTTCCTACTACTTCCTGTGGATGGTACCATTGCCTAGTATAAAGGCTATTTTAATATTATTATTAAATGTAATGGTCCTCAGAGCAGAGTCAACCCTACCAGGAACTAAACATGCAGTACTGCCAGCTGTATTCTACACTGTATTAATCCACTTAGCCATTTTAAACACTTTTTTGTAAAGAGGAGACAATTATACAAGTTATTCCAGCAAAATCTGTTTCCTTATAGAACCGTTTGTAATTTTATTTGTATTATTATTGTATAACAATGTTCCATATACATAGTTCAAAGCACTCCTAAAGCTCCTTGTGCATTTGTTTACAGACTGCCGCCTAGTGATTAGCAAAGTGTTCACATAAGGACACCAGTGTTCATGGAAGGATCAGTGTGATATCCGTAGAAAATTATTCACTTGTTTGTCAGAATGTCCAATAATGAACAATGTTGGTGACAGCCTCTGCTGCCAACCTGCACCTTTCTGTGGGCTCAAGACCATCATTAATTGTACTATAAAGCATTCTGCCATTGATATTTTAAAGGAACACTACCATGACATGTATTTATATTCCTATTTAACTTCAAGCACTGTCAAAATTGAGGTAAACATACTATTTATGGTTGCAGAATGCAGAGTTTGTAAAACTATAAATAAACATCAATAATGGACTTGAGTTTGCATATCTTTATTGCTTGCACTTTAATAGCAAGAGTTAACTGTTATTATTGCAGTTTCTTTTTACATATTTAAAACACATTTCAAAAAGGAGTATTGGTTATAAGTCAAAATCAGACAACATTTGAATGGAAGACTGTGAGGGTATGGGGTATATTTAATATCAATGACCAGTCCAAGGTGGGATATAAATTCAGATAATATATATGTTCCTTCGTTTTTGTGAGAGTATAAGGAGTATGTATGCCAAAGCAAGCAATGCAGTATATCTACCTATATGATATGTAACCACCTATATCCATGACAAATCTCTTATTTCAGTCTGATCACATCAAATGATTCTAAGGTAGCCTCCAGTTTTCTAAATGTGTAATTTAATTAGAATACAATGTTACCAATTGTTGAAAGATGAGACTGCACTTCATAATATAAAATATGAAAAGAAAATGTAGTTATTTTTGAAGGACTGGCACTATAATAGTCATTCTTAGATCAATCAATCATGTCAAAGACATTCTCTTGTTTTCTTTGATCTAATAATTCCCTTTTATCTTTGTTTTTATGAATATGAGTTTGAGACATTTGAAGTTTTCCCTTAATCACATTTTTTAAGTTTCAAGCTGATTGCAGACAATCTTGAGGTGACATTTTATTTTCTCTTTGACCTAATTATATATTTAGTACATTCCTAATGATACCATTGCAAGTCTTTGAAAGTTTAAAGAGGAAGAATCCAAACAAAATAAGTTTCTAATATTTTCACACCTAGTTTGCTTTCCTCTGATTTAGTCATATCTACATTAAATTATATAAACATGTACAAAGGATATACATTGAATCCATGCAGTGTACTTTTAGCCTATATATACAATTATTTGTCCCCTTCATGACCGGACTGTTTTTGGAATGTTGTGCGTTAGTGACAGAGGCTGTTTTAACACTTCTGAGGTGTTTGTGTTTAGCTTTAATTTTCTTATTTGTCATTTGCTGTACGCATACAAATTATATATTGTTTTTTTAAGGACAAGAAGGGCTTTTTTTGATGCCATTATTTTGTTCAATTCATTTATTGTATTATGAAAGAAATAGCAAAATATGATGAAAATTTTAAAAAACAACACTCTTCCTGACTTTTATTTGTAAAATATTTTACTAAGCTCCAAAAGCTAATGAAAAAAACTGCTAAATAAATTCTAATATTGGTCCTGAGTTTAGAAATACACCATGTTTATATGTTTTTTTGTGTGCTTTTGTTGCATGTTATAGATTAATACATACAAGTGGCACATAGATGTTTCAAAAATATATATATATATATATATTTTAACGTTAGTGGCATTGGAACACCAATATCTGTCATGAACCATGAATTTAAAGTAGACATCTTAGGATATTCAACTTGGGGTATTTTGACACTTTTCCTTTAGTCATTTTACCACCAATCTTTGACAAGTTTTGGCATAGGTATCGAGACACTTAGCCATGTCCCTTTTAGCGTGATCGCAGTACACCAATGTGTATACCACGATCAGATCTGCATGACGTTCCCGGACTGTCATCTGTCACCAAGGGAGTTTTTCCCCATTTCAGTCCAGGACCATCATCGGTCACAAAGGGGTTATACAATTCTACAGTAACATCTTTCTGGTATAATTGTAATGCACAGACGAGGTACATAATTGATATAAATTCAAATTGAATAATGGATTAACTAATAATAATATATAATGTGGTTAAGGGTTCTACCCTGACCTCCTGTATTTAACCCCTTAACGACAGGTGACGTGCCAGGCACGTCACGGCAAATCGAGGACTTGCCGACAGCTGACGTGCCTGGCACGTCATGCACTAAATGGAGTAAAGAAAGCGACCAGCGGTCGCTTTCTTTACTCTAACGGTGTTGCTACAATGCCTCTAGGTAGAGGCATTGTGCAACACCCCCCAAATGTGCAGGGGCGCGCTACGATCACTCCACGGAGTGATCGTAGCAGCCATTTAAAAATGGCTGCGCCCGCTGCACACATGTGCTTAGAAAGCGAACGATCGTTCGCTTTCTAAGCATCTGCGGTGTTGTTAAAGTGCCTCGCCAGCGAGGCACTTAACAACACCTCCAGGCTGCCCAGAGCCGATGGTGGTCGCTCTCCTGAGCGACCCCATCGGCTCAGTAGAAGGGAACGCTGCCTGTACAGGCAGCGCTTCCCTTCTAATGGCAAGAGCATCGGAAGTGAAAGTATTTCACTTCCGATGCTCTAGGGGGAGCCAATCGATGCCGGCACAGCAGATCTATGTGATCTGTGTGCAGGCATGTATGGTAAGTGCTCTGATGAGCACTTATCATACTGTCAAAGGCAATATTAGTAAATATTGCCTTTGACAAGTATTGATCTGCCTCCCTCACCTTACTACTTTTAGTAAGGGAGAGAGACAGATCAGATCAAGTAAAAAAATAAAATAAAATAATAAAAAAAATATTTAATAAAATTTTAAACACCAAGGGCTTTTATAAAAGCCATTTAACCCCTTCCCTGCCATTGATCGCTGTGTACGCAGTGATCATACACAGCAGCACATTTTTTGCTGTCTGTGCATTTTTTAGGGGTTATTTTTTTTTACTGTAATTCATTACAGTATAAAAAAACCTCTTTTAAGAGAGATTAACCCCTTTCTTGCCGTAGATCACTGCCTAATCAGCGATCTGACGCAAATGCAGCAATCTTGCTGCAGAAGCATTTTTAATTTTTTTATAACTTTTTTATTACACCCGTCACGTGTTAATTATACCCGCTAGGGGACTACGTTTAACGTAAAAAAAATTTTTTAGCTGTCTGAGCGCATGTATAGCGATCAGTAACAGCTGATAAGTGACAATGGCGGGTTGGCGTTTGCTCAGATGAGCATCACCATTCGTCTGGTTAGATCAATATGTGTAAATATTTGATCTGACCCGTGTAGATCTGCCTCCCTCTCACTTGAGTTTTAGTGAGGGAGGGAGACAGAGCTGTATAATGTAAGTTTTTAATTATAATATATTTAATAGAATTGAGACCCAAAGGCTTTTATAAAAGCCGTTTCCAGTATTTAACCCCTTCCCTGCAATTGATCGCTGTGTACGCAGTGATCTTACACAGCAGCACATTTTTTGCTGTCTGTGCATTTTTGTAGGGGTTATTTTTTTTTACTTTGATTTATTACAGTATATCAAAGTCTCTTTTAAGAGCTATTAACCCCTTCCTTGCCGTATATCACTTCCTAAGCAGCACATATGGTCACTGCCTAAGCAGTGCATATGGTCACTGCCTAAGCAGCGCATATGGAGCAATCTAGTCGCCGAAGGATTTTTTTTTGCTATCAGCATTTTTTTTGTCAGACTCACTAGGGGTTAATTATACCCACTAGGGGATTACGTGTATTCCTTTTGAAGCTGTCTGAACGCGTGTATAGCGATCAGTAACAGCCGATCAGTGGCAAAGGTGGTTTGGTGATTTCTCAGATGAGCATCACCATTCGTCTGGTTCGTAAATATTGTTCTGACCCATATGGATCTGCCTCCCTCTCCTCACTTGAGTTTTAGTGAGGGAAAGAGACAGATCTGTATAACATAATTTTTAAATTGTAATAAATTAAATAAAATGTTAATAAATTGTGAGTCCCAAGGGCTTTTATAAAAGCCATACCTTTTGTATAGTGTAGTGTATTAACCCCTTCCCTGCCACTGATCACTGCACAGCAGAACATTTTTTCTTGTCTGTGCATTTTTAGGGGTTAATTTTTTTGTACAGTACTACAAAGGCTCTTATAAGAGCTATTAACCCCTTCCTTGCTCTACATGTTCAAATTCCAAGTTTGAAAATCAAAAAGCGCACCTCTCAAATGTAGCCTTTCAACCCCTAACAAAGCTGACAAAGCTATGCATGGGTGGTATCCCTGTGCTCGGGAGATGTTGCTGAACATATATTGTGGTATTGTTTGTCAGTGACACATACCGAAATATGTGAATTTGTGTCTAAAGTACAATGTATGTGGGAAAAAATACACAATAAAATGACTACCACAAACTTTGACAAAGGCTGGTGGTAGAATTGGTGCATGGAAAGTGTTAAAATAACACCATTTAAAATAGCCTAGGGTGTCTACTTTTACAAAATATATACTTTTTGGGGTAAAATACACTGTCCTACTTAAAAAAAAGTCCCAAATGAAAGATGGGCTCATGCTGACTACACGTCAATATTCCAAGTTGAAAATGCGCACCTTCACAATGTGGCCCTTTAGCCCCCAAACAACCCAACAAACCTATGCATGGGTGGTATCCCTGTACTCAGGATATGTTGTTGAACACATATTGGGTTATTGTTTGGCAGTGACACATACCAAAATCTGTGAATTTATGTCTAAAATACAATATTTGTGAAAAAAAACCACACAAAAATTACTACCACAAACTTTGACAAAGGCTGGTGGTAGAATTAGTGCATGGAAAGTGTTAAAATACCACCATTTGAAATAGCGTAGGGTGTCTACTTTTAAAAAATATATGGGTTGATGGGGTAAAATACACTGGCTGGTTTCAAATATGTCCCAAATGGGACATGGGTGCAGGCGGTCTGCATGTCAAAATTTTAATTTGGAAAACCAAAAACTGCACCTACCAAATTTGGCCTTTTACTCCCCAAACAACCCAACAAACCTATGCATGGGTGGTATCCCTGTACTCAAGAGATGTTGCTGAACACTTATTGGGGTGTTATTTGGCAGTGACACATACCAAAATCTGTGAATTCATGTCTGAAGTACAAGGTTTGTGAAAAAAAACCACAAAAAAATTACTACCACAAAGTTTGACAAAGGCTGGTGGTAGAATTAGTGCATGGAAAGTGTAAAAATACCACCATTTGAGATAGCCTAAGGTGTCTTCTTTTAAAAAATATATGGGTTGATGGGGTAAAATACACTGGCTGGTTTCAAATATGTCCCAAATGGGACATGGGTGCAGGCGGTCTGCATGTCAAAATTTTAATTTGGAAAACAAAAAACTGCACCTCAAAAATTTGGCATTTTAGCCCCCAAACAACCCAACAAACCTATGCATGGGTGGTATCCCTGTACTCAGGAGAAATAGTAGAATCTATTTAGCATGTTTTTTGTTCGCTATTGTCGATGAGGAGAAGTTGTTTCAAATAAAAACAAAGAAATTTGTGTATTTTTTTTTTTTTTACCATATTTTATTATTTTTTTTAATAATATGATAAGATATGATCAAAAAGATGGCATCCATAGAAAGCCCTTCTTGTCCCGATAAAAACAATATATAATATGTGTGGGTACAGCAAATGACAAAGAAGAAAATTACTGCTAAACACAAACAGCACAGAAATGTTAAAATAGCCATTGTCCAGAAAGGACAAAAATGTTTCAAAGGCTCTGTCCTTAAGGGGTTAAAAGTCATATTTTTTTTGTGCTAATATACCTCCTTCCTCCTCTAGAGGCCTCCCTACCTTTGTTTGCTTGAATTTCTTCCCCTCTGTTGGTGTCAGGTGGACTTGTTACCTTTTGCAACACACCCATTTTAAAAACCTGCAGTTTATTGCAAATGGGGCTTTTGCATTGAAGTTGGATGCCTGACTTCTGAGAGCTGCTTCTTCTGTTCCTAATCCTCTGTTAAAGCTCATTTTAATTTCTACCCTGTCCAGGAACTGTGAAATTGAACCTGGATGACTCAACCAGCCAGTGGATGTTTTTCAGCATCTCCTGAGACCCTTTAGGCTACAGCAATTTTACTTCAGCTAAGTTGCTCCCTTAAAGGGCCCACTCCACTTCAGTCACCCTCTCTAGGGTGTTCCTGCTTCACAGGGCCTGCCCAAGACATTGTGCTGCCTGGGGCGGAAAATGAAATGCTGCCTCCCACCCCCCACCCCCCCAAAACAAAATCCCACAGTCACGATAATTTAAACTAAAATGAAACTTATCTGGAAGTGATAATTTAATGCAAGAGAACCTCTATATGCAAAATGATATGGTGTGATTAATGGCTGCCCATGATTAAAATGTGTACCCTAAATGTTTGAGCATTTAAACTTAATGTACAATATTTCAGTCATGTTATAGGTCAGTGGTCACATATTATGTTTAGGGGAATTACACAGTCTATTTTCATAATAATGTTTGTTTTACCATTTCTTTCTTTTTACCTTATGGGTGAGCTCCTAGAACAATTTTTTAAAATTTGTATATGCCCACTAAAGCACTTCTTAAATACATAATAATATATTTTTTAAGAGCTCACCCATAAGGTGAAAAGAGAGCAATGGTAAAACATTATTATGATAATAGGCTATGCAATTCCCTAAAACATAATGTGACCAGTGACCTATAACAAAATCCAGATAGATATAGTCAGTATCAGAGGATTTAACCCCTGGATTGCTTAACATATGTAGGCAGTGTCAGATGAGTTAACCTCTAGATGGCTAGACAGATATAGGCAATGTCAGGGGAGTTAACCCTTAGGTGGCTAGACAGATATAGGAATAATCAGAGGAGTTAACCCCTTGGGTGCCTAGACAGATATAGGCAGTATCAGAAGAGTTAACCCCTTTATCCACACACATACACAGACAGTCTCTCACTTACACTGACATACACACACACACACACTCTCACTCACACTGACACACACACACTCTCACACTGACACACACTCTCACTCACACTGACACACACACTCTCACTCACACTAACATGCACACACACTCAGACACACTGACATACACACTCACTCACACTGACATACACACACTCTCACTCACACTGACATACACACTCACTCACACTGACATACACACACTCTAACTCACACTGAGATACACACACACACACACACACACACACACTGACATACAAACACTCTCACTCACACTGACATACACACACACTCACTCACACTGACATTCACACTCACTCACACTGCATACACACACACTCACTCACACTGACATGCACACACTGACATATACACACACTCTCACTCACACTGACATACACACACACTTACACTGACATATACACACACACACTCACACTGACAGACACACTCACTCACACTAACATGCACACACTCTCAGTCACACTGACATACATACTCACCCACACTGACATACACACACTCTCACTCACACTGACATACACACACACTTACACTGACACACATACACACTCACTCACACTGAGAAACACACACACACTCACTCACACTGACATACTCTCACTCACACTGACATACACACACTCTCACTCCCACTGACATACACACACTCTCACTCACTGACATACACACACACACTTACACATACACACTCACTCATATTGACATACACACACACTCACTCACACTTACATACACACACTAACTCACACTGACATACACAAATTCACTCACACTGACATACATACTCACTCACACTGACATACACACACACTCACTCACACTGACATACACACACACTCACTCAAACTGACATACACACACTCTCACTTACACTGACATACACACACACTCACACTGACATACACACACTTTCACTCACACTGACATACACACTCACTCACACTGACATTCACACACTCTCAGTCACACTGACATA
The DNA here is from genome assembly GCA_036172795.1 of Pelodytes ibericus. Taxonomy (NCBI): domain Eukaryota; kingdom Metazoa; phylum Chordata; class Amphibia; order Anura; family Pelodytidae; genus Pelodytes; species Pelodytes ibericus. Next base: position 96,447,997 of record CM069860.1, read on the forward strand.
CACACTCACTCACTGACATACACATACACACACACTCACACTGTCTGTTTTTACCTGCTCAGTGCTGCAAACATCTCTTTTTGACTTGAGCTCTGTGAGGCTCTGTGACACCTCAGCCAATCATGGGAGGTTTCTGAACTCTCAGCCAATCAGGAGAGTTGAGAAGTCTCATCTGATTGGCTGAGACCTCTTTTAATCAAGGAACACAGGGGAAAAAAAGAAAAAGACGGCTGCATGGAGCAGCAAAGTACCGCCTCTGACATGGTGCCACCTGGGGCAGCTGCCCCACTCTGCCCCATTACAGGGCCGGACCTGCTACTTCAGTCACCCACTCTAGAGTGTTCCTGCTTCAGTCACCCTCTCTAGGGTGTTCCTGCTTCAGTTACCCTCTCTAGGGTGTTACTGCTTTGTTACACTTCTCAGGCTTCACCCTTACTTAAGACTTCACCCCTTGTTTAACTCTCTCTACCCCTACATCTGCTTTGTTTACAGTACCTGCTAAAGCTCTTTGTTCATACTGCAGTTCCTACTCAAACCCTTTTCCTATTATGTAGTTCCTTGCTAAAGTCCCCTTTTGTCTCTGCTTCAGTCCTTATTCCAATGCTTATCTCTTTGTTTCTATTTCTGTTCTCACCATGCGCAATGAATATCATCATGCAATCAGACAACTTTCCTAACCCTGCACTGAAACTCCATCCTGACCTGGTAAAGGCCCTGACAATGTGTCATAAAATTTTAACATCAAGTCAACAAGTGTAGAATAATACAACTCAAGTAATTTTGCACTTTCATTTTTTGATTATTTTTTTAAGTGCTAGTAAAAATTCTAGTGCTAAACAATATGGTAGCATTATTCAGTGGACTTACAATGAAACATACGTGTAAGAATATAACAATGAATAACTGTTAGAGGATCTTGTATTTGTGATCTTATAATCCATTGTAATAGTCAGTACTGTTTACAGGGCTGTTTTAAAACTCATGTGAGCCCTGGGAAATGTTCTCAAAAGTGGGTTCCCAGTCTTATCTCAATAACATACGAAAGTTAGGAAAGCATTATTAAGAAGTCTACATTAACTAAAGAAACACAAACAATTACTCCTCCCTAAAACTCCTCCCCACCTGCAATTTTCCACCAAATGGAACTCCTACAGGTGCTCTTTTCATTCTTACATTAAGAAATATTTGTGCCCTTAGCTCAGTTGAACCTTGTTTTCCTCTCTCTTTGTCATCTTTGTTGCATATTTTGTCATCTCACTTCGATGGTGAGCCCTGGGCAAATGTAAACATTGTCTTTTGGAAAAGGTGACCATTAGTGCCATGATGAGATAAGGATTGTTAAACTTTAGAGATTGTTTGATATTTTACACAGTGGGCTAGATTTAATGCTGCTCATTAAATGGAAAAAGTGCAGTTTGTAGTAAATTAACGGGCATTTGCGATTCAATGTACACCACTGCATTCAATGTACACCACTGCATCCCCTGCATCCCATAATGTTTTTACTATGACTGTAGAGGATACAAAATTATCTATAGATTATGTTAGCCAAATTGCAAGTAAATTCATAATATAAGAGAAATATATGTTTTAAAAGTGTTTATGAAGTCTCCTGTTTATGACATCACCTGTGGCTTAGTATGCAAATTACCTGGTTTTCAACAGGAAATGTGTAATTTGCATATCAAGGAACAGATGATGTCATAAACAGGACACCCACAGACACATTTAAAACACATTTTTATTCTAATTGAGGCATTTACTTTGAATTTTGCTAACACAATGTATATATTTTCAATACACTACATTCGCAGTAAAAGTAATGTATAGGTAATGTCGACCATTTAACCTTATTAAACACACAAGCTCAATCAAAAACACTCCTAGGAGCACAACATTATCCCCACACATTCCACACATGCATTCGAATCATACATATGTTTCACATTAAGTGCAAAGAAAATGACATGCATTCATTCGATGAAAAATTCAATCAAACATAACAGCCAAACTAGTAAACGTTTCATTATTCAAACTGTCATGGCACTTCAACTCACGTTGTGCCAAGAGGTGTTCATAGCAATCATCTGTATAACTGGAGTTAAAGTGCAGCAACAGAGGAATTCACAGTTTTACTGGAACAAGGGAGACACTACAAGTGAGATGTAGAGGAGTGAAACAACATTTCATCTTCCTCGTCAAACAATATAATGTGCAGGGAACAGTTGATGAGCTCCACTGAAATAACAATAGGTTATGGGGCCATTCACTTAGATTAATTGGAGCCATTCACTTAAATTAGTCTCAAAGTCAAATTCATTCCCATCGTTGAGCTATTCACTAAAGAAAATTTGCCATCTCACTCTACCACCACTCAAAAATTTGACCTCCCATTTTGAAATAGAATGCATACAAAAATTGGTATTCACAAACATTTTTGGGGAGGTCAAATTGGGAGGTCAAGCAAAAATCATTGCTTTCTACTTGCCTACCCTAGTCCCATTATGGCAAGACCCATTATTTCAAAATTCGACCTCCAAAACCACTTTTGCAGTATTGCAGATCCATGCACTTCAGCTTTCACTGCTGGTATTGTTCTGTGTGGCTGGCACTTTGTAACAAAGATGAAGGAGGATCGCTGGTGCAGGAACTGATATAGTAGGAGACTGAGGTCTAAGAGGTAGTTGAGATCATTTTCACTCTAACTACCATGCACCCTGGTGCTGGTTGAGCAGCAGATAGAGATGGTCAGAGACTTTTTTTGGTACAATAGATTTTTATTGCAGAAAATTTTTTATCAAAAAAAGATGGGATACAGAAAGAAAGAAGGGAATAAACAGGTACAAAGGATAAAGAAGGGGGTTTACAAAATTCTTACATACAACGTTGCGAGAATGTTTACAGATCACAATATATATCCGCATATAGTACAATTAAATATCAATATACATATCAAGAATAACTTCTAAAATAATTATACAGAATAATAAACAAAACACATATTAAGGAAGTGTTGTTACATACTCTGACCATAGACTCCAAATGGATTGGTATAAATCATGTTGATTCTGAGCACAAAATAATTATTTCTCACATACTGAAATGGACTCCAATAAAGCTACAATATCTGAACATTTAGCGGTTTTTAGCAATAATTAATTTGGTAGATACACAGATGATAGTGATTAGTTTCTTATGAAATTTGTTGATATTAAGAAGGGACACGTTTAAGAGAGCTAATTCCGGACATTCTGTAATAGGAAACTGAAATATGGTTCTAAAAATATTAAAAATCTGGGTCCATAACGGCCTAACTATGGGACAAAACCACCAAATATGAGATATCGTTCCCTGTCTGCCACATTTCCTCCAACATAAGTCACTCGTTCCCTGAGACATCTTAGAAAGACATGTAGGTACCAAGTACCATCGAAAAAGAACCTTTTTGAAAACTTCCATATGTTGAAAACAATGTGAAGTGCCCGAAAAGTTCCAAAAGGCTCTAAACCATTCTTTTAAATCTATATTTAAACCTAATTCAGTTTCCCATTTCAACATGTAACAGAGTTTATCTCTGTTTGACATGGATAGTAAAGCGTTATAACAGAGTGATATACTTTTAGGACCATTAGGATATTTGTAACATAAATTTATAATATTCATAGTAGAGGTAGGTACATTAGAATTCTGAGTTTTAAACTTCTGCTCGAAAAAGTGAGATAGTCGAACATATGTATAATGATCACATGGACCATATGTGTCCATTAGGAATTCGAAAGAACACGTCTTATTACATGGATAGATATCATTCAGAACAGTAATACCTCTCCGTATCCATTTAGTTACGTTAAGATCTAGTATGAGTAACATCAATGTAGCCAAAGGAGAGGGTCTAGAGATGTGCGGGATAAGGTGGTATTTTTGTTTCATTCGATCCCAATAAAGTAAAGCTATATCTGTACAAGGAAAAACCTGAGGTAGAGTCGGTTGATAAGTGCTCGGTAGCCACATAAGTTGATCTAGAGAGAATGGGTGTATATAGCTGTTCTCCATATCTAGCCACGCTAAAACTTTTGGCTTAAGATGACCTTTGATGGCCTGAGAAAGTATCACTGCTATATGGTAGTAATGAAAATTTGTAATACCTAATCCTCCTTTTGAACTATGCCGTTGAATTATATGGAAGGAAATCCTTGGTTTTTTACCACAGATTATAAAATTAGAGGATAGCCTTTGAAATTGCATGAGTACCATCTTACGCATAGATAAAGGTATAGCTTGTGCCAAAAACAGAAATTTGGGGAGGATCATCATTTTGACAGCTGAAATTCTTCCTAGCCAGGATAAAAATAGAGTCAACCAATCCTTAAAACACTTTTTCATGTGACTTAATAACTTAAGGATATTAAGATCATGGATATCTTCAAGGTTCTTTGGTATTTTAGTACCCAAATAAGTAAAAAAGGTAGTTCTCCAATCGTAATTAAAGGTTTGTTTCAAACTTTACACCATCTGATGTGGTACATTGACTGGTAAGGTTTGTGATTTTGTAACATTAATTTTGTGATAAGACACTCTACCAAATTGTGACAAGACTTCGTGTAGATTGGGGAGAGTTACCTGTAAATTCGATAATGTTAGAAGAATGTCATCAGCATATAGGCCTAATTTACATATAAAAGTAGAAGAAGTCTTTATACCAGAGATATCAGGGTGTTGTCTAATTATAATGGCTAGTGCCTCTAAAGAAAGGGAATAAAGGAGCGGGGAAAGAGGACATCCCTGGCGTGTCCCGTTAGTAATCTCAAATAGTGGGGATAAAAATCCTGAGACATTAACCTGTGCAGAGGGACCCTTAAAACAGGGATAAAATTTAATTAATAAAATCTTGTGGGAGACCGAATTTCAATAAAGATTGTTTCATATATCCCCAATGCAAGCGGTCGAAAGCTTTTTCTGCATCTAATGCGAGAAAAAGGCTTGGGATCTTATGCTTATTTACATACTGCATAACATTCAGAGTTTTTCTCGTGTTATTTGAAGATTGTCTTGTTTTAATAAAACCCACTTGATCATAATGTATTATGTCTGGTAACAAATTATTTAATCTGTCTGCTAAGATTTTGGCATAGATTTTGGCATCAGTATTCAGTAAAGATATTGGTCAAATTTTTTTGCAAATGTCAGGTGTTTTCCCTGGTTTTGGTAGGGTAGTAATATAAGCCAACAAGAATTCCTTAGGGAAGCCACCCAAGGATTTACCAAAGTTATTTTAATTCCCCATTTGTATAATTTTTATATCACTAAAAACTTGATAATATAAATTGGTAAATCCGTCTGGACCAGGTGCTTTCTGTACACAGTTCAAATTCGGAAATGGGAAGGTTCAATAAATGTTTTTGGTCCGAGTTTAATTGTGGGAAGTCAATTTTGGAAAGATATTTAGCTGTATCATCTTCAGATGGGTGATAAACTGAACTGTCGTGTTTAAGATTGTATAGTTTCTCATAATACTTTGCAAATTCTCTGGAGATATCTACCGGATTGATGACTTTTTGCCCTGAAGAAGTTTTAATGTAGGCAATCTTGGCCTTTGTGACTTGTTGCCTTAACTGTATGTCCGTGTAGGAGTTCGGGGTTCGGCGATTACATTGTATGTAATGCTACTGGCTTTCTATAAACCGAAATAGAGTCCGCATTCATAAGAAATTCTTATGAATGGGGACTCTATTTCGGTTTATAGAAAGCCAATAGTATTACATGTATTCCATAAACCGAAAGTCTATAAACCGAACGACATTCTGTTTATAGACTTTCGGTTTATAGAATAGCAATAGCATTACATGTATTCTATAAAACGAAAGTCTATAAACCGAATGTCGTTCAATCGAAGCAGGACCTTTGAAGTTTCTCTCCTGTTTGGATTTTTTGGGTTCCTGCTCTTCAGTTTCAGAAAATGGCACTTCCATAGAATCTTCTGGTGAAGAAGGTAAGTTTTTCTTCTTATGTTTAGACTGGAAGTAGCCAGAAAGTTTCTCGTCTGACTTCTTTTGACGTTGGGATGCCATTCTGGTGAAATCCGCATTTTGATTGCACTGCTTTCCTCAGTAATTTACAATTATCACCTCTTCCAGGACCGAGCTTCAGAGACTTGCGTCCAAGCTTCATTGTGTGAAGCTACCCATAGAACCTCAGTACACCACAGGATGGAGGACTGTACAGGATACATAGGTAAGGTAAGACAGGCCAGAGTCAAAATGCAGGAGATGGTAGAATATACGGGTATACGAGCCATGGTCAGAATCCAGGAGAACAAACAGGAACCAATATACGAAGTCAGACTATTCGGGATCAGATACGTAGAATGAGGAATAATCAGGAACAAGCTGAGGTCTGGGATATGAGAAAGAAGAATGGTCAAAACAAGCCATAGTCAAAATATACCAAAATATACCAAAAAATCTGAGTAAACGCACACCACAAATAGGCTCAAGGCAATATCACAGAATTTCAATGAAGAGTGAGCCTTTAAATATTTTTCTCAAGATTTTCCCTGCCTCTGAAGTGAAAAAGAGGGAGAAACAAAATGGTAAAGGCACTTTAAACAAGATGGTGCCACCATATGGATTAAATATTTCTGTACAGCAAGATGGCACTTCTGTACGGAGACAGCGTTTCTGGATGGCACATCTCAAGCCGTTTTCTGTGTATATTCTGTTATAATAATGCACTGTTTTACCGGACTACTAATGTTTGTTAATGGAGAAACAAGTGTATTTTTTACAATAACATCATTATCTTATTAACAGTTAACATGGTCATTAACACTCAATATTTTATTGCCATTGAACCGCACATCATACCACTAGGAATAATGTGCAGTAAAAAAACTTACTGTAATAAATCTTACTGTTGCCTTATTTAATAGCAATTCTGCTTGATTAAAACTAGGTTTTGAACAGTGCATTAGTTGTGCTTCTGTTGGCTGATTAGATTTTACTTGAGGCAGTTTAGTCACTCCTTTGTAACAATGAATTTGATATTCAGTGTCAAGTGATTAGGGGAACTGCTTCTAGAACATGTGAATTTCTGACACATATACATTAAAATGTTGAATACCTCCTAAATAGGTCACCATTATGAACCGTTATTTCATTTTATATTTTTATCCTGTTTTTGATTGTAATGATATCAACTTTTTTTGTGTGCATTACCTACTTTTCATGTTCAAATAAAGAAAATATATATTCTATTTTTAATCACATAAATAAATTGTAAATTCATAATTATGACATTTGTATACAAGTGTAGAAAAGTGCAACAGATCTTAACATACTTTTAATGAAGCTGCAATATTTGCATTTTCTTTTTCTGTTAATTCATGAGACAGGAGGCATTGACTTTCCATTTATGTCGTTTAACGCTTCTTGCTTCATGGCAGTTAAGTAGTATTTCAATTGCTGCATTTGATTATCCTTTTGTATTTTTCCCTTTTTTGTTACATCTATTGGTGCCTTAAGTGCCCATAAAACATGTGGCACTAAGAAAGAACAGCAAGCTTCAGAAGTAAAAAAGAAACAGGTACAGATTGGTACTAGTAAAATGTATGTTTTTACATGTATTGAGTATTGTTACCTTTGCAGTTATGTACGCTTATTTGTATTGCTAATTCTTATTTCTCTCTGTATGTTCTCAAAGTCAATCATCAGCAAGTATTATGGGAGGGAAGAGACAGCGCTAAAATATGTACCCCAGAAATGACAAGACATAAATTATGAAAAATAAGAATTATTTATTATACAACTAAAAGGACCTATATAAAGGTCTGATGCCACCAGAAAACAAATGTACATAGGTGGTCACATAAACATGGAAATAGAGAAAATACAATCTACATATATATATAAATATACATAAAATAAACAAAGGGAAAGATAAATGAAAAATGAATAAAATGATATAATACAATCTTACCCACTGCTGGTATAGTGCTGTTCACCTGGCCAGGTCACAGAAACATAGGTATAATATATACACTATTTGCACATACACATAAAAAACTATACACCCCTCAGGACGCGTTTCGTTGAAAAACTTCTTCAGCTGGTGGGTGTGTGTGCATACCAGCAGTGGGGAAGGATTGTCCCATATATAGTAAAAAAAAAAACGCAATTTTTTTTATATAGGTCCTTTTAGTTGTATAATGTATAATAAATAATTCTTATTTTTCATAATATATGTCTTGTCATTTCTGGGGTACATATTTTAGCGCTGTCTCTTCCCTCCCATAATTTTGTGCTTTTCCTTTGCAGTGGAGTAGTCCATTGCAGTTGTAAGACTAGCTGCTATATTTTTACTATTTGCAAGTGGATTGCCCCCCCTCCTCTACGACATTGAGAAATTTTCTATTGATGTGAAAGGTTTCCCTTCCTTTCCTCCCCCCTTTTTTATGTGTGGAGTACATACTGGTTAGTTTTTATTCATTTTTATATTTTATTATTATCTTTTCACATTGTGGTTGGTTTTTTACATTTAAGCGCTGTGCACATTCTTCTTTTTTTCCCTTTTAATCATCAGCAAGTGCTGATGGCTAAGGTCACAACGCATAGCTAGTAGCACAGACAGCAACCAAGCCTGGACTATCAAATTTTGGCGGGAATCCTTGACTTAAAAAAAAATCCTGCTCAGACAGTGAATAATCAAATAGACAAAAACAGATTCAGAAATAAATAATACAAATTAAATATAACATGCCCAGAATTAAAAGTATGAAACATTCTATGAAAAACATTAATGAGCCATTGTTAACATTTTAATATGTGATAATTTTCTATAGGTTTATTGTTATAGGACTGTAGCACCTTCCAACACTGTTTAAAAATATTTTACAGCTTACATTATGTTTCTAGTCATGTGAATAACATCACTATTAAGTTCTTCCCAGGATTTGAGAAACATTTTCAAAACGCCATTTTTCAAAATTAAATCTACTCCAGATTTAGGAGTGTCATTCTCATGCATTATATATCACTGAGGGAAAAGGGTTTAGCTTTTTTATGATGTAAGGGATCAGTTGTTAAACAGGTCAGTGTAATTGTATATTGCCACTGTATTGTAACTAGCAGGGATGACAGACATTATAAGGGGATTCCTTGTTTAATACTACTCACTCATATCAAAGATGATTTATTTTGTGTACCAGAAATACATTTCATAATGGTGGATAGATTGGATTAGAAAAAATATTGAATAAGTAAAAGTGAAATAGAGAGGTAGGACAAAATGAAGTTAGCTAAACTTTAAAATAGCTTTGCTTTTGGTTCTTTAATTGAAGTGTTTTCACTGGGAAGTATGGGTATGCAAATTAGGAAAAAAAATGCACTTACACATACTAAAAAATATATATGCAATGCACATTTATAAAGCATTTAATTAAAGTAACATTTGTGCAGTATTTATTATAATTGAATTCTCCATAATGGAACAATGGCAGAATAATTTGGGGGGCTTTGATAAATAGCATTTTAAAATGTCTGCAAATTAGAACACTGTGATTGAAGATGAACAATAATACAAATCTAATCAACATATTTAGCTTAATGATCATGACTTGTAGTTATCAGTATGTCAGCCCCCTAATGTTTTTATTTCCATTCATCTACTAACAGCTAGGAATCAATTAATTTTTGCAGTCTGCTTCATTTTAGTTAGAAAAGTGAGACTCAATTCTATGTTTTAAGTATTGTTCTTTATTTGTTTATCTCACAACCTTTGCTAACAAAGTTGAGATGACCAGCTTGACAGTTAACACATATAAATAATTTTTTGCCAGAAAAGAACCATAGAGCCATTCAGACCTTCTAGCCTGACAACATTTCTACCTTCTGTAAAAGTCTCCTACCTTATTTGGTCCTTGGCCTTATGTTATGTTCATGATATCCTTATGCAAATTTGAATTCCTCCACTGAATTAACATCTACCACTTTTATTGGAAGATTATTTTAGGCATCCACCGGTCATCTCAGTAAAACAATGCTTACTTTTAAATCTACAAGTCTTCATCAATAGGTTACTGTCTACAATATCTATAAACATAATTTGGACATAATCCTGGGACTAGGTGAAAAATGTGAAGCTGAAAGCTTGTTCTCAGTGTCTGTGTATTGTCTATATAGCACTGGTTTCTGTTGGGTCAATCCTGAACTTTTACCCAAAATGACCTCAGTTTTGCATTAAAGAGTATGATGATTATTGCCTTTTGATAAATAAATGAGTGCACGCCAACTATCATGGGTGAGACTATAAATTCACTAACATTGAGTTAAAAAAATAAAATATGACTTTTATTTTATCGTGATTATATTAAAGGGGCAGTTTAGTCCCAAAACGCACTTTGGTGCAAGATGAAGATTACTGCTTGTATAGTGCACAGGCTTTTTTTTCCAGTGTGATGTGATGCAGGCATTTTTAATATTTGTCTCAAGCCTTCCCCAGTGATTACTCTGCATGTTTACTGCAGGTGCAGCAGCACTGATTATATAGACACTGAGGATATAACCTTTTTTTTTCTTTTCATTTAGTCACTTCCTGTGCTCTTGGAATTGAATACATGGTGTGGACTGTGAAAAACTTGCTCTTCCTGTACACAGTAGGATCTCTAAACAGTGCAACACATTTCTGATTATATCACCAGAGAGACAGGAAATTCCATTCATTTGAATGAAATTATTCTCATTGGTTCCTGCAAAAACTAAAAAACTTTTACTCAGCTAGTGTGGGCAGTTCTGGTTTCTTGCAAACTGCAGTAATTTCACAATTTCATCTAACTGTAAGTGTTTTGTATTTTAAGCATGCAAAATGTTAAACATGCATTTTAAAGTACTTTGAAAGCACTTTAATATGCATTAATATTTGGAAGATGCATTTTGGGCACTAGACAGTCCTTAAAGAGAATATTGCACCTACAACTATTATGTGAAATAATGAAATCGTCAAAGTAACAAAGTAGCATGACACATTTTGATCAAAAACACCAATATTAGGATAATCAAAACATTTTTATTAACACGTTGACATTTATTGGATATTTTATATTCATAGTTTATACTGAATGGATTTAATTACACTGTATATGTAAGACTAAGGCAAGTTTAGCCAGCACTAGGCAATGAGCAGAACTATTATACATTAGTGACAAATGCTAACTAGAGATCTCAGTCTATCTTGAGTTGAAAACGTTTGAATTTGTATTTAATGTTACTTGTGACATAATTTAAGGATATTATGAATAGTTCATTGAAAATACATTACAATTTCATCACTTAGTTTAGGGATTAGCACCTTATTTCTAAATATTCATTACTCTCCTCTAGCAGTGTTGCACATTATTGTAAAGGGCCGTTGGTTTTAATTAGATTTGGATATGCCACCTACATTAGTCTAATCAATGTTTTTATAACATACTGACTGTAAGTTGTGAGCATAAATACAATTATTTCTCCCTCACTGTGAGTTATTTCAGTAATCATGGCTAAACCGGGTACTCAAATAGCTGAAAAAGTGGTTTCCCACCATTTCATTTCAGTGTTGAAGATTTAAATATTTACTATGGTTTACTCTGATTTTAATGTTTGTAAAAATAGAGAGTATACCTTAGTTTTTAGTGGATTTAAGTACTTTTATAAAAAATGTGTTTACATTGTTAAACCTAATATTTTCTTTAAGCACAATTTAAGTACCTATGTTTGTTGCAGTAGTAAAAGAAGAAAAATAAATGCTATACAATGCTGCCCAAACTGCTATATTTGAAAGTGATTTTAATCAACTTCAGTGTAAAAAACAATGTGTAATGTTAAAAAGGAAATCTTTTGATAGCTGTGTATTTGATTTTAGGTTAAAATGTCATATCTGTTCATATATATTGTTATACTAAATACATTTATAAAAAAAATTCCTTTGATCTCAAATATACAGAATTAACTATTTTCAATCATGGGAGTTATCACAGGTTTTACCACCAAATTCAAATACAATCCAGTACAATATTTTCCCAAGAACCTATAACCATGCATGAACTAGGAGATATCTTTGTGGTACCAAAACCTTGCTGCAGTAGAAGCCCTGAAACACGTTGGAGGGATTAGTTGAGACCAGATAAAAACACTCTGCACAAACATTTCCAATTATACCCTAGCTTGAACATGGCTAAATAAAAAAAGTTTTATGTTTCTTTGGCTGAGATTTTTCATATAGAGCTTTTGTTCCCATCCTGCTCTTGCTCTTTTATATGTCTTGGATACTTGGTTTCATTAATGGAAATGTATCCTGAAAACAAATATGGTTTATACCTACTGTCATTTAGTCCAGTAATATAACAAATATATGTGGTAATTTGTTTCCTCGTAAAAGTTTAGTCATATGTAATCCCTGCATGATATCCACTTTGTCTCTATAATAGCCATTTCCCCTACCTTTACCACATGGAAGCATCACACTAAGAGTCTGCTTGAAATATTCATGACTCAATCCCGAGTATTGGTAATTTCAAAGCAGATTGTGATCTCAACAGTTAATTAGAGTATTATATTGCTGGCTACCTATTGCTTTCAATTGTACTGAAATCATTCTAGACAGCAAATGATTAGGAATTATATAGCCATATGTAGAACCTTATTCCAAGAATCAGAACACACAAAAAACACATGATTTTCTGTAAATTGGAAACTGCATGAAATGGCAATGTAATATTACATTATACAAGGATTTTCTTAACTTTCATGTGGAAATGTAAATGTAAAAATAAAGACTATAGGGATATATTGCCCTAATCAGATGTTTATGTCTTACTTGAACCAAAATAATTGGTAGTTTTATGTCTTTGCATTCAGTATATAATTCAGTTTTGTTTTTAATTGTCTTACATTAGTTTGTAATTGTGTTGTTAGTTTAAAAATATCCAACTGGTAAGGAAAAGGAACACAAATTTGAATGTGTCTGTTTGCCATAAATATTCTAAGCCAATATTTTATCTAAATGAATGTGCACCCACCAGTAACATATCTCAATTATCTAGCTTTTTATTTTTTTTACATTCTATATTGAAAGTTAATCAAAAAACATCTATAATTTGCATGTTTAAACACCACAAGAAGTTAGTGAGTGGACTTGAAAATAATGTTCAATAATAAAATATTATGTTTGATTTTATTTTCCAGAATAACATGAATATATGAAACCATGTAACTTTGTGCTTCATGTTTGTCACCTAATATTAAATATAAACAGACTATGGTGTCTATTCTCTAAAAAGTTAACATTGGTGACAAATGAACTGCAAAAGTCAGTCATTAATAGAAATTTGCTTTTAGATGTTCTTTGCCATCTAAAGCATATTTTATATTAAGGATATAGAGCATGATGGCTGGGTTTAGATGGCTGAGTTAGCAGAATTGTAGACAAATACATAAAACATATTTTTTACGGATAAAAATAAATATTTTTTCGCTAATTGGGTTTGGGTAAAAGTGATCTTTTTTCCCATTGTATATCATAGTAGGAAAGACATGTCTTCCCATGTAGGTGGGTATGTGGGTGGAGACCAAGATCAAAGTACCGGTTTAGGTTGTGGTATGTAAGCAATGTTAATTTGAGAGACATGGTAAGACTTACTCACATTACCGAGTAGAGGAGTTAGTAGTAGACTCGCCTTACATGTTTCGCGTGATACCATGCTTAATCATAGGCCTATGATTAAGCATCGTATCACGCGAAACACGTAAGGCGAGTCCATATTTTGTGTTGTTTTCACTTTTTTCATCGGATCCACTTTTAATAAACTAATTTGTATTTTTACTGTTAAGAGGAGTGCCCATCTTTTCATTCATGTTCGTGTTTACATTAGCTTCAACGGCTTGTTGGAGCACCCTCAATTCAGTGTTTCTAACCATGAGAGGAATTTATTGCCACAAATGGAGCCCGCTTACTTCTTAAGGGGAGACCTTTTTGAAAGTTTGTTGCCTGGGGAAAGTCAAGCTCCTATCAAATTATATGATTCCAGCCCTCTCTGATCCAGTGAGATTCAGGTAAAACATTGATCAATAAATCCTTCAGATCATCAAAATAGGAGAATGTATAAAACTATTTTTAATTGGATATACTCTAATTCTCGAACATTAATTCAACATTAATAATTTCAATTTATTGATTTATCATTGTGTAATTGTTTCTACTCCTTCTGATGTGTAGTTGGTTTTCAATACAGGTAAATATGTGTTTAAAATTGATAAAATACTTAATGTATTGTGCAGTAAAGCATGCATGTAGCTTATTTATGCTTTATTTATATGCAGGAGGGCAAGAATTACAGAAAGATAGCAAATAAATCCAGGTGTTGGCCATTAGATCTGATACCTGAACTAATTTTCTCTATAGAGAGGCATTGGTGCACAGAAAAACAGAGGCATACATATTAATAGAAACATTAGACATGTGCAAAACTAAAATTTTCGTTTCGTTTTCGTCCATTCGGTTGACAATGTTATTTATTTCGTCTAAAACGAATTTCGTTCATTACTGCATTGTTTTATGAATTTATGAAATTTATGAATGGAGACTTTGTCTCCGTGGAGTGAAATGCCGACAGCCTATAAACCGAAGGTTCGGTTTATAGGCTGTCGGCTTATGTAATACATGTAATCCTATTGCTATTCTATAAACCGAACGTTCGGTTTATAGAATAGCAATAGGATTACATGGATTACATAAGCCGACAGCCTATACACCAAACCTTCGGTTTATAGGCTGTCGGCTTATGTAATACATGTAATCCTATTGCTATTCTATAAACCGAACGTTCGGTTTATAGAATGCCAATAGACTTACATGCATTCCATAAACCGAAAGTCGTTCATTATGTAGGTTTACATACATGGAATGTAAGTGTACTATGCTATTGTATTCTATAAACCGACTCTATTTCGGCTTATAGAATGCAATAGTACTACGAATGGACGAATGAACGAATGATTTTCGTTTATTAACCATTCGTTCATTCGGCTTTCGTTAGCTTAGCATTTTCGTTATTCGTTTTTCGGACGAATGGACGAAAATGCTATTTTCGGACGAAAAAATGCATTCGTCCGAAAAGGAATGCACATGTCTAAGAAACATAGCTGAATATATATTTAAGGAAAAGAACCACCAAGTGATTAACCACATAACATAAAATGGAACCCGTACAACATTTCGAAATTGTAAGATTATAAAACAGTTTAAAGAGTGCTTTTGTTTCATTATATCAGCATACAATAGGATTTTATTTTTATTTGTCATGCTATTTGCCATACACTCCATCAACTGTATCTAAACATTGTTATATTCCACATACCCAAGAACACATTACAATAAAGAAATCTAGGGTATTACAAACCACATTTCTATGTGCTAGATGTGTTCTAGATGTGTTCCCTTTTATTTCCCTGTTGAACTTGTCATTTGTTAGAAACTCTTTATTAGAAATCTCAAAATACTTCAACATACAGTAACAATATTAAAATACAGTCATATATTCATTCATATGCTGGCATTTTGAAGTAAGTTGTGAGAGGTAAGAATGGACCAAATCAGTTCCTCAATACATTAAGCTTTACAAACTGTTTCATTGCTACAAATGAATTCCTATATTTCAGCCTTATATCCTTATTTAATGCATGTTTATTAAGTCCACCATGGTTTTAGATATAATACCTCATTAAATAACAGTACATGTATTCCCAAAAGTTCAGAGTGGATTGTATGTTTTAATCTATATATACAAAATAACATAGGGAAATATTACATATACCAAAGGAAATAATTTTGAGCACAACAGAAATGTAAACATAATATATAAAAGATGTCGCTACATACCACATGGAAAATAACCTGTTAATGATAACACTTCCAAAGTATGCATTTGTTTTTTTTTGTTTTTACTAATCTACTTACCTAATGCAATGGTATGTCTTGATACTGTTAATTATTATATTTATTTATTTTCCCTTTTTTTAAAAATTAGTAATTATTAATCATTTTTTCCATTATACCGCATACATGATTCTAAGCTTTTCATAATATATTTTGTATCAAAAATAGTGTCCACATTGCTAAGAATTCCAACTTGACAATAACATTATAAAACACAAACATAGTACATGTACAAAGATTGGTGCAGTGAGCTATCGGTATAGAGTTAACCAAAATCTATCATAGAACTTGAACAATGGTCGGGATCCCATAGCTTTGTTGTAATTCTGTCAGGGTCTCAGTATCTTTAAGCCATTCCTTAAAATGCTTTTTTCATAGCCTTATTCATTATCTAGCCCAAGCCAACCTCCATTGTGGCTTGAAATAGCAGCTACTCTCTCTCAGTTGTTGTGGGCAATTATCAGCTTCGCTGCTGATGTCAGATGTAAGGTAAGTAAGACTTGACTTTGTGTCACAATAGGCCAAATCAGGAGTACCAGTGTAGTTTCAGAGTTTCTGTCCAATTTGATTTTACCAATTCTACACAAATTATGATACACCATCCTCCACAATTCTTTAACTTTATCACATTCCCACCATATATGCAAATAATCCCCTACTTCTTTTTTACACCGCCAGCATATATTAGTATTGTCCTTGGCGAATTTTGCTAACCTGGTGAGAACTAGGTAACATAAATTTGTTAATTTGAAATTATTTTCCATGATGTTAATACCATTTATTGTCCCATTATAAAATGCCTGTGCAGAGAACCACTTTTCTTGAGATATCTCCATATTTACGTATTTCACCCATTTGTATCTAGACCTAAAATTTAAATCTGAGTTTGTGATTTGGATTAGAGAGTATGCATTGGACATTACTTAACCCACCATTTACAATATCAATGTGTCCCTTATATATTGTGCTCTCTATAAAAATGTTAACTGTTAAATATGGAAAAATTTCTTTGTCCCCAAGCCGAATTCCTGTTTTAGCCGGGGAATGATTTTGATCAATGTGCCACTTATAATATCTCTTACTGTATATCTCTGATACCTGCCTCTTTCCATGAGCTTTTCTTAAGTTCAGAATATTGAACTCCACAATTTCTATATGTATTGTGGCTATGATTTTATTCTCACATCCATTATCTTTTTAATCTGTTTCCACACTGTCATTAGATTACTAATCAAGCTCGGACCATGTCTGTTCTTTCTCCATCTGGTACCAATATTTTTGATCAATCTTGGGGATTGGCATTATATATATATGCTTCACCATATTGGCCACATAATAATCATTAACAATCGGCATACCCAAGCCCCCCCTGTTGACTTTAGGGGCTAACTTTCTCAGACTTAACCTTGGCTTCTTACCCTGCCACACACACCTTGAGAAACTCGACTGGATCAAGTCTAGACAACTTTCTGGAATTCATAGTGGTACATGTCTAAACAAATAGAGCCATTTAGGCAAAACTATAACTGCATTAATCCTGCCTGCCCATAATAAAGGTATATTTTTCCAGCCCCTTAATATATACCGTATTTATCGGCGTATAACACGCGCCGGCGTATAACACGCACCTAATTTTAAGAAGGAAATTTCAGGAAAAAAAACTTAAGAACTTAAATTAAGAACTTTGAAGCCCAATATGCCATTTTAATATGCCAGGATATTGCCCCCAATATGCCATTTAATATGCAGGATATTGCCCCCAATATGCCATTTAATATGCAGGATATTTCCCCCAATATGCCATTTTAATATGCCAGATATTGCCCCAATATGCCATTTTAATATGCAGGATATTGCCCCCAATATGCCATTTAATATGCAGGATATTGCCCCCAATATGCCATTTAATATGCCATGATATTGCCCCCAATATGCCAGGATATTGCCCCTTAGTATGCTCGTTATGCCACCCTCCTCCCCCCCCTTCCCCATAGCCCAGCACTTACCTCTTTGCTGCTCTGTCCCCCGGTGCTCTGAAGCTGCGTGGCTGTGAGGGAAGCATTGTGAGCTTCCCTTCAGCCGCGCGGTCAATAAAGTTTGTTTTAAAAAAAACAGACTTTATTGACCGCGCGGCTGGAGGGGAGCTCACAACGCTTCCCTCGCAGCCACGCAGCTTTAGAGCACCGGGGGACAGAGCAGGAACGAGGTAAGTTTTAGATTTATTTATTTTTTCCGGCGTATAACACGCACACACCATTTTCTCCCTATTTTCAGGGAGAAAAAGTGCGTGTTATACGCCGATAAATACGGTAATTTGTTTCTTTTAGAAGTGCCATAAAATTCTCACACAATAATTCTTCCTACGTTTGTGTAATTTTTATGTTCCTCTCTGGGCAACATTAACCCCCACAATGTCCCCATTATTCCTGATCTTAGTTGCTAATACCTCGATTGTTAGAACACACAGCAATGGGGACAGGTGGCACCCCTGGCGCCTCCCGTTGCCCAGCGGGAACCAATCTGCTTTAATATTTTGTCCTATTGTCATGGCAACAGGTTGACTATAAAGCGCTTTTTATTGCGTTCAGAAAAAACCTGTCAACCCCTAAGACCTTTAAAATCTATAACGTAAATAACCAATTGACCTGGTCAAAGGTCTTTTTTGCAACAAATGCGAGGAACTCAAAGCCCTTTCTCTTGCCCTTTAACCACCTCTAGTATGTTGATGACTCTTCTGATATTAATCCTAGATCTATGTCCGGGAATAAACCATTTCTGATCTTCCATGATTAAATCTGAGATAACTATCTTTAGCCTCCCAGCCAAAATGGAGGCAAGAATTTTTGCGTCCACGTTGATTAGTTAAAACGGACGGTAACTCTTCACTGATTTAGGATCCTTATCTTGTTTAGGTATTGGAAGAATATTAGCCTGTAAAAATTGCATTGGACACTTTCCTAGACTACACATATCGTTAAAGGTTTCAGGTAATTTTGCAAATATGTTGACTTTCAGTATAACCATCAGGGCCTGGTGCTTTATGTTTTTTTAATGCCTCTATCAGTTTCCTTACCTCTATCTCTTGTATGGGGCTATTCATTAAGCCTCTTTTGTCCTCAGGTATTTGGGGGATATTTAGATCATTTAGAAAACGTGCAGTCTGGTCTAGGCTCTTCTTATTTGGAATGGTATACAGTTGGCCATCATATTTATTAAAAATGTGACCAATTTCATCTGGAAGTAGTCTTTGCCATTATCCACTATTTTCCTTATGCTATTGCCAGCCTGTCTAGTTTGTAAAAGTCTTATTTATCTGGTTATTCTGGAAATACCCCCTTTGTTGTAATTTTTCTAGGTTGCTATTCATTCTGATCATGTTTAGTTCACTGATTTGAACTATACTTTCTAATTGTATCAAATATCCGTGCATAGCTTCTTTACAGGCACACCA
Source organism: Pelodytes ibericus (assembly GCA_036172795.1). Lineage (NCBI taxonomy): Eukaryota > Metazoa > Chordata > Amphibia > Anura > Pelodytidae > Pelodytes > Pelodytes ibericus. The sequence continues at coordinate 96,467,411 of CM069860.1, forward strand.
TCGAATACTGGAAGAGCCTTCTTGATTTTCTATAAAACAAATAATTGGTAATTTGCCTAATGGTACTCTAGTTTTCCTCTTTATTTCCTCATTCCCAGTCACTAAATCTGTTCTAGAATATGAGCAATGTCTGAATGAGAAATGCGTATAATCTCTTTCCTGTGGATGTTTTAGCCTCCACACATCATATAGTATAGATCTTTCCAAGAGGGTGGATAACCTTTTCACATTTTTCCTAGTGATGTCATCTAATGAGCTTTAATCTTTTTGTCCAAATTGGTGTCTAGCACACAGTTATAATCACCTGCTATAATTATTATCCCTGAGGCAATTGTTTTAACCTTTTCCACCATATTTTGAATATACGGGACTCCAGCATTTCAGGACATATACATTCACCAGTGTGTAAATTTCAGAGTTTATCTTACAAACCAGTATGATATATCTTGCCTTACTCCTGGTATTCATCTGATATAGCTTTTTATTTGTGGCATCATACCTTTGTTACCCTTGATATTTCTCGTTTAACTGTCTGATCTGCTCCTTATTTCTAGTCTTCCATCTTCAAAAATAAAAACCCAACCCTTTATCTTATTTACATGCTGTGCAATATCAGGGTTAACCATCAACCATGCTTTCTCGTACTTCTACATGTGTGATCTATACTTTACTGTATCTTAAATCTAGATTTACATTTGTCCATGTCCCATACCTTTGCTACCTATTATTATTATTACCAATATTTTACAAAAATAATTTTCTCCCCTCTCTTTCCTTTTTCTCTTTGCCAACAGAAGCCAGGTCGATAGACCATCTCTCAGTTGTTATTAAATGTTTATGTAAGTATGTCTATGACGTTCCGGACATAAGGGCAAAAGAAACTTATATACATGTAATTGTTACAAAAATATACTCCATTTTTTTTTTTTTTTTTAAGTTTAAAGTTATAACAGCCTAACAAATTGTCCTAGAATCAGGTTAACGTAATCTATATTTTATGTCAAATGTCTATGTCGTGCGATTTTATCTAACCTGTATTTTGTACTTTTGGTAATAAAATAAATAAATAAATAAAAATATATTTTTTAATAATTTGGTTAATTTTGTACAAGCTCCATGCTCCATGCGTTGTGTAATAGTCATACCCCATATCATTATTAGATATTAATACTTTTACAGAATATTTTAAATGCTTCTTGTTCCCACTCTCTCCATTGATTTTCAGATTTTGACCACCTCGTTCATTGATCATTATGTTTCTTTATCTTATTTGTGCTCGTAGCAAAATACTATCTCTACTTATGATAGAGAAAAAAATATATATATTTTCTGTTAGAAACTACCCCTCACCCTACATCAATATTTCATCACTTCTGAATTTCTCAATACTTATTCATCCTCATTTTAAATTATTTGTCTTTAGCCAATTAGCAGCTTTTTCAACTGCCAGAAATGTTTCATTTCCATTGGCCCTTATGATTATCAATTTTGGTGGGTATCCCCACTTATATTTAGTCCGATTTTTCCGAAGTATCACAGTCACATTATTTAAGGCCCTTCATTTCATCCTGGTATGCCAGGACAGATCTGAAAAGATTTTTATGTGTGCGTATTCTTCTTCAGAACATTTTTTAATTATTATATTTATTAACATGATAGCTAATATGAATCCTGAGTTTTGTATTATAGCAAGCTTGATATTGAAATAAATATACTGAATTTTTCGTGCTTTAGGCACAGTGGATGACATTCATAAATAATGCCTTTGTCTTTCTAAAGGCATTTTGAAATGTTCACATTTGATTCTACGAGTATTCTTAAAAATGGAACAGGTATGCACTTTTCATTATTTTATGCCTAAATTCATATGTTATACAGAAATAAGCATTTCACAAATAATGCCATAAATGTTAATGCATTGTACAGCTATAATAAAATTGCATTTATTTTCATATTTTATGTTACCTATTATTAAATAGTTTTTCTGTTGTTTAGAATAAGGTTAAACATGTAGTTATTTATTCATTTACTTTTCTTTAAACTTTTGTTTTCTATTTTGTTTATACATTTTATTAATAAAACGTGTATAAATATAAAATTTGCTTTTCAAAAATATTTTTTCTACCATGAATTTTATAACAGTAAAAAATCTGTGCAAACTAGCCAAGCAAGTGCTTGTAAACAAGCCAGCAATAGCAAATTTATAAAATATTCAGAATGTATTGCAATATTCTTATTGATTTCGCAAATTATTCTGGAAAACAGTATGTACCTATTTTTCCCTGAGAAATAAATAGCAGTAAACTCCAGATTTGTATGTGGTGAACTTAGTTGAATAATGATCAGAACTAAATTAGATAATCTAAAAATGAAGATTTTCCTTCACTATTTCTTTGACTAGGATTCGTGAGTTATTAGGTCTTAGTAGGGGGTAAGTTTGTGTTTCCCTGTGTTTTATGAGATGCTGTTATTTATTAGTCCATGGTGCATAACTTGTTTTGTCAGTTCTACTGTTCTGGGATTGTGCCATGTGAAGTTTCAGAGTAAATCCGAGGATGATTATTGGAAACCCTTCCTCTGTGCTGTAATGAACAAGACATACAGGAACTTCATGGTTGTATCAATGAAAAGTCAGAAACATGGGGGCGTGGCCTGCAACCGATGTGAGGCTGTGGACAGACTTAAAGATGGGTAAAAACTCAAGGAAAACATTGTCTATGTCGGAGACACCAAGCTCGAGACCAAAATTGGCGAGTAAACCACTCTCGGCGTACCTCATTCCCTCCCAAGCAGCTATCATGCGGTCGCACAAGATGGCGGCTGAGGAGCGGGAACTTGCCACGGACCAAGAATCCATCACCTCTGATTCAGAAACAGCAGAGGACATGGGAGGCCACTGCACTCATTGCAATGTCAATGCAGGGTGAGAGCTGCAAACATTCACCAACCTGATAAAAAAGGATTTCGCCACAGCTGTTGAACAAATACGATCCGCCATCAGAGATGAGCTGGCCAACCTGAAAGGGGAGGTGAGAGAACAAGGCAATCGGATCCTATCAATCGGACCAGGCCTCACTGCAAACTTCCGTTGTGAGTATTGCCACCCAGCTGAGAAAGCAGAAGGCCCTGACTGCTCAGCTGTCCCATCATATTTTGGATATGGATAATAGGGGCAGAAGGAGTAATCTATGAATTAGAGGCCTCCCGGAGTCGGAGCACGAGGAAGATTCTTTACGAATCACCCAGGCTCTATTCTGGGTCTACAAGAAGATCTCTTCATGGAAATAGACATGGCCCACAGGGCTCTGCGGCCAAAAGACCTCTCCAAACCCCACCCAAGAGATATTATCTGCTGCCTCCACTCCTACTTGGTCAAGGAGCAAATATTAAAGGCTGCTCGCCAAATGAAGCCATGCCTGTATGAATCTACTGAAATTCAAATAATTCCAGATATTGCTACACGCTTCACAGGAGGAAGATATTGCAGCCAATTACTGACAAGCTTCACAAGGCCAACATTCCCACTAAGCATTTCTGTGAATCACACCCTCAGGCATCCAGAGGATTTAGCAGGATTCTGTGAGGCACTTGGCCTACCCCAGCCTGAAATTCCGGATTGGGTGACATATGCTCTGGCTCCATCCTCGCCGATACCAGCCTTTCAAAATAACTGGCAGCCCAGGCCACAGAGAAAGAGGCGCAGAGCTACAATGAACCAAAGAAATCAAATATTGATGTTCTTGCCCACAAGAGGTCAGCACCATTTCCAGTATGGCGCTGCTTTTCCGCTGGAGCACGTACTTTCACTCTGGAGTGGGAATTTTGGTATTGCCAAAATTATATTCCTCTGTTCTGTCTCTCTCCCCCCTCCTCTATTCTGTCTCTCTCCCCCCCCCCCTGTTCTGTCTCTCTCTCCCCCCTCCCCCTGTTCTGTCTCTCTCCCCCCGTCCACCTGTTCTGGCTCTCTCTCCCCTGTCTCCCTGTTCTGTCTCTTCTCCTTCCGCCTGTTATGTCTCTCTCTCCCCCTCCCCCTTTTCTGTCTCTCTCTCCCCCCTCCTCCTGTTCTGTCTCTACCCCCTTCCCTTTTCTGTCTCTAGGAGGAGAGAAGGAGGAGTACTTTGTATCTCAGCTCATTTAACCACCTGTGTACAATAATTGGGACTCATTATGGGACTATGTATTAGTATAACTTTTGTTACTTTTTAGCTCTGTAAGTTTCATTTCAAACTTCTCACTACTACGTATGCAAATGAAGACACCTTAACCCATGTTATAAATGTGAGTGATTAATAAACACAGCTCAGAGCAGAGGAGAAATAAGCACTTGTTTCTTGCATTTGTATTCTGAATCTACAGTTCTCCAAACGTCTGCATATTGGAGTTACATGACAGTTGGTCCACTGGTTCCTGCAGAGGGTGGCCGTAGCAGAGCAGACATTGTTGAGTGATTGTTTAGCTTGGTCCTTTCCCTGACCCTCTGCTCTTTTGCACTCTTACCTGCTTGGATACCTAAGTATGGATCTCAGTTGGATCTACCACATTTTTAGTGGTAGATTTTTTCGTACCTTTCAGATATTGTACTAACTGAATTATGTTTTTATATCCTTACATGTTGTTCTCTCATATTGTGTTTTGTGGAATAGAATCTGAGGATGTCCTTGAGGATTGATATTATACCACTGCTTCACCAACGTTTGTTTCTAATAGATATAATAGAAGTTCCTCGGTCTCCCAAGTCTTCTTATGGAGGCACATGTGTGGTCAGGTATTGGAAAACAAGATGAACAGAATCTCTGGATACCGTGTTTAAAGTCTAATTACCTTTGGGCCACTGTTATTTTGCTCCTGATCCTATTCCTGAGTTCCTGAACCACCACCTCCTGCCCTTTGACCGTGACTTATCTTTGATTCCTGACACTCTTTCTTTACCTTGCTTGGGTGCAGAACTGTGCTGACCTTTCAAGTTCAGGAACTTGTTTCTATTAAAGTGTACACATAGGATATGTGCTTCCAAGAATGTGCTTTTCCTGCATGCAGATCCACAGCCGCCATCAAGTCACCATAAAATACACTTTAACAATTATCTTGCATTAGTTTGTATATTTTATTATTATCAATAGGAAACAAATTACATTGCCCTATATTGAAGAAAATTATATAGCTATTGCAAAGTTTATTATTTAAATGATGTGACTAAGTATGTAAAATGGATTTTGATGCTAGTAGAGGAAATCGATAAAAAAGAAGTAGACTTATTCTTTTTATATTCATACAAAGGACTGTGTGATGAAAAGTAGTAAGGTGTATATATAAATTGTGTGCCACTGGGATTATACAATGAGTAAGAGGAAGATGTGGTTTGATGAGCAATAACACATATATTTGATGTCTTTGAAAATTGTTAAAAAATAAGAAAAACATAAAGTAACAAAATAAGAATGTGAGCCATGAGTAGTGTGGGTATCAAGATATTAGAAATCAGTGTGTTGTTTTTAAAGGAAAAACTAATAACTGTAAAAGTTGCAGCATGCCATGATTAATGATGTCTCATATTGAAATCACATCTACCATACAAATGATAAATTCAGATTTATATGCTGAATAGCTAAGAAAGTAATCAATCTCTATAGCACCATGTAAAACAGAACTATGTTTTAAACAAGATATTATTAAATTGTTTGTTGGTCGGTTGAAGCAATAATTTAATTTACGAAAACAGTAAATGTTTGTGTATTTGGGATATAATTAATACATTTGTGTTTGATTGATAACACGGTTTTAATTTTCCTAAAAAAAGCTTAATAACCAGATTACTTTTAGTGATGCAATAGTTGTTTATTGCAACTTTTCTCAAGGCTGTGGGAATTTTTCAGTATTCAGCTATTGCAAAACCCAATCACATGTGGCACTATTATTTGATGGTTTTGATGGTGACAACTGCTCTTTATAAACCTACTTCATTTTAATAATTTGATACATTTGAAAACAAACATCTTTGTGCATGATAATAAAAAGGTTCAGCTAGAAATAAAGAAATAATAATAAAGAAAAATGAGGGATTTTAGCAGTTCCCTCCTGACAAATCAGATACTAAAAATGGTACATAAAAATTGTTTAATTCTTGTAATCTACATAAGTACCCAGATGTATAGAGATGTTATATAGAGAACTCTACTTTTAAACTGGTCTTAAACCATTAATTGAATACATGTAACTTAGAGAGGCTACCTATCAGAAAGTAAAGGATATGTTATTTATAATGCGGTATTAACTCTTTGGTTATACTGTAGTTTAATTTTATAACTTCATGCTATCCCTCACTTTGGGTAGCAGTGTTTATGACAAAATGTTTGCAAAATGTATTTCAGATAGCTAAAAAAAATCAATGTTCTTTCCATATTAATAAAAAGCTTATAGAGCTTATATGAGATTGGCGGTGGAATTTTAAATAATTTTAAACAGGCTAATTAAAAGGAATGAAAATCAGATGCGTCAAATTAATCTCCTAAATCTGAAATGCCAGAAAAGATTTTCAGATTTTATCATGTCATATTCTTTTAATGTCAATAATGTCTATAGTATTGTTTCCAGGATTTTACAGAGTTGTTTTCAGTTCTGCAATACACTAATTTGTTATTAAAAATGAGGTTTGACAATTCATGTTATTAAACAAAAATGAAATTATTATGAGATGTAACATATGATACAATTAATAAATAGGACTTGTAGCCCTTATTAACAGTGTAATGTTGAGGATTTTATTTGTCTTAAAAGAACAATAATACCCCAAAACAATTTAAACTTTTTGACCAGTATGCAATATTCAGTTATTATTTATTTACATTTAACGAAATATTGCTAAAACATTAGAAAAAATAGTGCTCTATTAGAAAAGAATTAGTAGTATATATGTCTTGTCTGTTATACATAATTGTTTAATGTAAATTCAAAGGACATATTACTAGTAGATTAGAAAAAAATAGTTAGTATTAAAATAAAATAAGAAGTATGGATATTATTTTGTCTTCTTTTGGATCAACAGCTGTAAATAGAAGGAATAGGAAAAGGGTTCAAATTGAGGGATGCAACTTAAACTACTATGTAACTAATATTGTATAATGTCTATTTAGTGGAAATAGTACTAAAATATCAGACAAAAATGTGTTGTATTAAAATTAAATAAGTTAAATGGCAATTTAGATTTCAAGAGATTCTAAAATAGCACAAATCACAAGGATGCTCAGCACTCCAATAGTGAGAATGTAATGTGATCCAAGTGGCAACATTTCAACCAACACAAGGTATTTGTAGCGGTACAAGTAAATGCGAACAAAGTAATTTTTTACACAGAAGATACAATTGGATGGGCCGGATTACATGCTCAAATAAATGTGTAACTGTGATCTTTCATACATGAAATGCTAAGATATAATATTATTTGTAGATAAATATCAGGTAAGCAAGAAGATATCCACAGAGGCTTTAAAAAAAACATTTCACAATATTGGATACATTGTTATTCTTTTTAAATTTGAAACTGTATAATAATATAACGGTTAATGTGACATGTTTTTAGGCTTGGGCGGATCTTTTTGCATACTTGATATCTTTCACAAATAATATTATTTTTATCAGATCTGGATAAAATGAATTTGGGAGGGTAAGGGGACAAGAGGTTGATATAAGGATGAGGGACCGTGACATTTCTGAAGGTACTCCTGGATAATCCTGTCCCTATATTTTATGTCTGCTGTATATAAAATCCCTTTGATCACATAAGCATGTATGACTTGACAAATACCCTGTGTTGAATGAAACATGGTCACTTGATTCACATTAAGTTCTCAATATTTGAGTGCTGACCGTCCTTGTGATTTGTACCAATTGGGGATTTGTGACGTCCTGCTCTGGCACCTGAATTGCTTACTGAAATGTTGTCTTTCCTGTTCACTTTTGGTGTCTAACATAAATAAGAGATCATAAAACATTTTCTGCATAATTTTCTAATTGGGGAACTCATTAAAAATGAATGATGGTATTTTTGTATGTGGTTAAATACACTTTTTTGCCTCTTTTGTAACAAAAAATGGAGGCAGATATAGAGTTCATGTTTATACCAATAAAAGACTGAGAAACGTATTTTGCCCAATATAATGTCACTCCATGCTTTGCTAGTGATTAAGAAGCAGGGCAGGCAATTGTTCCCCTGGCTGCCCTCTACCATGGCTAAATGGGCTGGGGCTTTATACGTTTTCACTTCTAAATGCCCAAGAGCATAACAATTTCTATTTTCAGTGGTCTTGTCTTTCTGTCAATCCCTATACCTCATATGTCAACATATGTGTCTATCTGTGTCCATATTTGATGATAATAGGTAGGCTGATGAAATTGCACCATGGTCCACTAAATTAAATTGCCACCCAAGGACAAAAGATGCCAGCCTGCTCCTGAATGTGAATAATGGAAAACATAACCAAGATGTAGCCACCTCATTAAAGACTTAGTATAAAGCAAAACAATTGATTTAGTATATAGAAAACCATGTATATAGTACATAATGAGACAGCCATTTGTTTTCTATAACCTAACCCTTTTCCTATTTACTAAAGAAATGCTAATTTGTGTTGCTTCTTTCTACCATGTTCCTGTCATTAAATGGCTTGTGTGGAATGCATGATGCCATAGCCCTTCTTTAAAATGAATACCTATTTGTTAACAGGTGCAAAAGTCCAAAGACAGATATCATCCACTAATTTTGACACTGCATTTAAGCAGAAGTTTAAGTATGAGGTGATGGTTTTTCACGAGTGCTCAATTTTATTTGTGCAAATGCTACACACAATGCTGATGCATATCACTGTTACCTTATACCAGGTCTCTTATCTCTGTGGGGAGATGATAAAATAACAAAAAAACAATATTTAATCATTCTGAATCCAACCGTTTAGTATCCTGTTGACTAGTGCAGAGTGAGCATTTAATTAAAGAGTATTTAAGCAATGGGTGCTAACTTACCATGAATCTTGAACGGAGGTTTTGTATAAGTGGCTCCCTGATGTGTCTTCCTGAACTCCAGTCTCCATTTGCATGTTGTTGATGTATGAACATCCTTGTGTGAAACTAATTAAGCGACTCATCCACAGGAGACAGGTTCTGTTACCAGAGGAATAGACTAAAGAGCACTGCTTTCTCACAATCCAGGCTTCTGAGATGACTAAACTAGCAATATTTCAACAATATGATTGGTGCTCTGGGACTATTTAAATTTGATATAGGATTTTTTTATTTACACAATAAATCAATTATATAGACCTATATGTTGTCTTGCTGTTAATAAATGCATTCACTGATCTGATTATATCTGAGTGAGCATTATAAAATCAAACACAATAATAAAACTGTGTTAAGTACACCATACAACAATGAAATATGATGCTTATGCAGAAAAGTATCTCCAGCATACAGTATTAAGTGAACTGCAAACAAACGAAAAGTTTAAGAGAAAAACAATGTTTTAAATGTGTCTGTATGGTCTGCTGATTATGATATCACCTAATTATGCAAATGACAACATTTCCTATTGACAGTAGTTCAATTGCATATCAAGACAGTAGGTTATGTCATTAACACAATACATCACAGACACATTGAAAACACATTTTTTGTTTAACGCAATGTATGTATATTGGAGCTCGGGACTAAACTGTGCTAAACTGTGGGTCTTGGTATATTTAAAAATATTGACTATATAAACCTGTGTGGCAAATATACCTCTATACTGCCTTGCTATGTGCACCTCTTTAGAATACAATTTTGACAATTGTATACTGTTAAACATATAACATTTCATCTTTAGCCTGGCACATTTACTAAATAGCTTTCTTGTTATCAATAATGCATATATCTTAAAATTCCACACTCTAGATTGTATTTAATTAATTTATTTTATTTGAAAAACACAAATTCCCATAAAAGACAGTGCAGAAGAGTTACTCTAAGATAAAATAAAGTCTCTACAATAAAACTAAAATGTAGTTGTGCTCTTTGTCAAAATGAATGTAGCAACTGCCTAATCTCAGCTACCTAAAACCTGCTTGTCACAGAAAAAAGTAAATTGTCTAATAACGAATCATGTTGGGATTAAAGTATAACTTTTTTTTCCATTTTTGTGCACACCATACTTTATTAAAAACATTTGTTCATTTCAATTACATTCGTATTGTTTATTTGAAAACTGGTATTTTGGATGCATCCCACTGGAATTTCACATATTCTAGGTCAAGTAGAAGAAATGTAGAGAACTTATTTAGCATGGGAAGGTGTATTTATGAAGTAGGTTTATAATATAAATATGATTCCAACTTAAAAACTGGCCTATACATTTTTTTGAATTTTCCAGACTTGTTTCTTAATAACAATGCTTTCTTAAAGCTAATACTTATAGAAGGAAAACATTTACACCTCTGACATTTATGTGGAGAGACTAAGCTCACCCAAAAGGCATTTCTAGTGGATCACAAGGTATAAGACAATATAACCTTTTAGTATTTTTTTTTTGTAGCAGGTTATTATATTCCAGATTTTACCATGAACAAAACATTTCAAACCACACAGAGATAATTAAGAGCTTCAACTTCAGAACAGTCCGGAAATGTAGTTATATTAAATATGGATATTGCAGGTTTAAAGAGTCACATCAGAACAACCTGAAACTACCAACAATAAAAGTGTGTACACTACAGAGATTACCTTCACCAAAAATGCATTTATGAAAACTAAGAAATGCAGGTAATTTTAGAGGCCTCTTCTAGTAATCACTGTGACTGATCCTATACATCATAGCACATCTCCAGTCCATTGTTTGCTTGCAGTGCATGTACAATATTATGATTTTGTTGTTTGTCTAGTGCCCCTTGCTTAGCAAGAAAATCTCTCTGTCTCATTGTTCAGTTAAACAATGAGAGTCTTTAGAAAAAGTATTCTTTTTGACTCTCGTCGATTGCATTTTGCATACTGATTTCTGTTTTCAGTGCTGTTGCTGTTCCTGTATTGTCCTCAATTTGTGATCCCTTGTCTTCATTTTTTTTATATGTGTTCTTTTGCAGATAAATTCTTACTGCTATGGCAGTGATGCATAACAGAATAAATACCACAACCGATATTACACCTGAAGACAATTGGACAAAAATATGAAGCGGTAAATGGAGAAAAAGCTATTTTGAATGAAACATTTTATATACTCTTTTCTATGCCAAGCAATGATTTTATATAACATACTCTGATTTCTAGTAATGAATGTGTTTGTTACAAAGGATGGCTGTTTCTTATTTATATACACAACTGCTCCCAGGTGAAATTAAAATGTGGTTTTCTGGTAATAATATTTTAATAGTTTTATTTCTTCTTATTATTATTATTATAACAGATGCTTTAGCATGCAAGTGCCTAAGGCATCACTATGAACACTGCCACTTGAAAAAAAAAAAAAAGATTGCTGACAGAGATGCTGGCAGGGAGATCAAAAGATCATGCCATACTGTTTCTCACATGAGAGGCAGCATGGTATGATGTCTCTGCACCTGGGCAGGGCACAGATATCATGCTGCCTGACATCAGTCCTGGATCTTCAATGTAGGTAACAGGGTGTGTCCTTTTGGATGCTGGTGCATGTTTTGGGTGTCAATGTGGGTGATGGAGCATGCCCTGGGTGTGCAATATGGGTGATGGGGCATGTCCTGGGTGTGCAATGTGGGTGATAGGGTACATCCTGGGTGAGCAATGTGGGTCCTGGGGCATGTACTGGGTCTGCACTGTGGGTGATGGGGCATGTCCTGGGGTGCTGGGGTAAGTCCTGGGTGTGCAATGTGAGTGATGGGGCATGTCCTGGGTGTGCATTGTGGGTGACTGATCATGTCTTGGGTGTGTAATGTGGGTGATGGGGTACATCCTGGGTGAGCATTGTGGGTCATGGGACATCTACTGGGTCTGCACTGTGGGTGATGGGGCATGTCCTGGGGTGCTGAGGTAAGTCCTGGGTGTAAAATGTGTGTGATGGGGCATGTCCTGGGTGTGCATTGTGGGTTATTGATCATGTCTTGGGTGGCCAATGTGGGTGATGGGGCACATTCTAAGTGCTGGTGTATGTCCTTGTTCAACCCATGTCTTGGGTGTGCAATGTGTGTGTGTGTGTGGGGGGGGGGGGGGGTTAAATTGTGTGCCTTGGGCACAAAACTAACCTAGTGGTCCCCTTTTATTGACCTTTGTAGGATGGAAGGATGTGTTGACCCTGCCAGGAATCATACCTGTTATTCTAAGAGTTGAACAGGTGCTACAACTCTACAGTTGGTGCTTTAACCCACCGTGCCATCTCACCAGTTATTAAAATAGCCATACATATGGTTTGCTATTAATGGCTTTACATAAACAAAAACCACCTCTTGAAAAATAGGGATTCAGCTTGAAACAAAATATATATCATGAGGAATAATGAGTTAATATTTTACATGCAAATAGCAATATTTTTTTTTATTGTGAATAGAATAAGACTCTTTACCACCAATAATTGCAGAGTCCATTTTGATTGCATTCACTATTGGGTCTCCTTCGTCTTTTGGTCTTGAATGATCTACAATCATTAACATGTTATGTTATTAGTCGTACAGTATTTGGTTAATGCTGACACATGGGGAAGCCACTGAGAGAGCAACACTACCTCATGACAAAATACACCTTTTAAATCTGATGCAGTCCTCCAAACACAAGAAAATGTAGTATTTAAAAAATTATAAATAAAAATTGAAATTCAAAAACCATTTAAGTCATTTAAAGTTACCTCTCATTTTACCAAAATATATATGTTTGCCTTTATTCCAAAATTAAGATAAATTAAATCCTTTTGGGAGTTCGTTTCTATGAGCTACCACTGACAATGTATTAATATTTTATTGCAGTCTTTTCTCCTACTTAGGTACTTCATTTGATATTTTCATACTTGTGCTCTTTGGATAGTATGTTGATCAACAAAGTTGCCCTTATTCAAGTATCCTCTCAATGTGCGAATATTCAATTATACATAGTATTTTTCTTTGAAAAACAACTATGCCTCTGACCTGTGTGTTGAAAATATTGGTAAGTCTTTGGCGATCAACAACATCTCTAAGCATGAAAACTTTTATTAAATAAAGCCTCTTATTATACATTTATAAATCCAGGCATATACAAAGCCTGCAAGATGCTAAAATGTATGTTTGGACTTGGTAGACCTCTCTCGCAAAGGGAACACAAATGTCAAATCTGTCTGGATTAATTTAGGAGTAAGATTAACATGGCATGACCATTTACATTTTTCTATTTAATGGCATAATCAGGTAAATACAAAACTTGGGACCTGCCCCCGAGTGCTTACATTTCATTAAGCTTTGTCCATCCTCAGTTGTGCTTGTCTATTAAAATGCTGTAGTGTTTCTGTCATACTGTATTAATTAAAACACATTTTCCAAAGAAAAAAAAAAAGAAAATGCATATCAAAATTCCATAATAGTTAAATTTTCAAAAACTTTTGCATTCATTCTTTCTTCTTTGGAAAATGTCATATTAGTTTTGATATTACTTGTTTTTTTTTTTTCCAACTCAGCTAATAATCCCTTGTCAATTCTCCACAGTTCACTATTTACTGAATAGACCATGTTAATAGTACATATAGTGCCAAAAGTTAAGTTTTAAATATTTATTTAAATACATTTATGATAGTTTCTGAATATTCAATACAAATAGTATTTAATTTTAGTAAACATATTCTTGGATTGAATATTGTAATGTTACACATAATATTTTATTTTAATACTATTGGCTGCATGGGCATGAATGAATGGACATACTGGCGGCTATCAACTGAGGATAGGTGAGTTGCAGGGGAGCAGAGGAAAGATTAACATTTTATGTCACCAATTTAGCTATACTTGTATGGGGACACAATTGCAATAGTCAGTGTAACATATAGAGGTGGATAGCAAAGAAACACAATATAAAAAAATAGCAAACAAAAAGTTAAATTTTTACCTGCAAAAGAATGTGTTGTTTCGCTTGCTGTCGAATGTACTCCAGTTGAAGAGCCGCAGTTGGATTCTGTAATTTGTCCCTTAATTGTAACTTGTGTTAATTTATCGTTGTACAATGCAGCTTTTAGAGGAAAAATATGGTTAAAATGCAGTGAGGAAAGGCATCCAATAAATCCATTTGTGCCTGCCCTCATGGTCTCTGGATCTAATTCACCATTTTCCCCTACAAAACAAAATCAGGACATAATAATTATTAGCATAACTTTCTGAAAAATTGTTTCACCTGCAGTATATTTTAAAATAATAACTATGCAGGTTTGCAGTTGCCAGATCGAAAGTATCGCATTTAAAGAAAGAAAGAGCTTTTTCAGCAAATATCTGCAAACAAATAAAATCCCTCGGTAACAATTTATAATATATGTACACATTAACCAAGCTCATAAATCAGATTTGAATGTAAATTTAGGAATTAAAAAATATATACATTGTTAGAATAGTAAATACATGTGTTTAGTGACTTTTTACATATAGTAACAGCCAAATGCATCTTTGTACATGAAACATAAGCTTTATAAGAGTTAATAATAATAACAATAATAAACTCTAACAAAGGTTATGTTTTATAATCTCTCTGGAGGGAGTATCACCATTTTAGAATCATTTGTATAGTTTTGGTTATTACCTTGGATATTCCATCTGGAGATTCTTTTTCACTTTCTGTACACATTCTCTACATTTCTGGGGGCAACACCTTCATACATTATTAAGCCTTACATTAATATATATCAAGTGATGATGAATGTATTGGCATTAAGTTCACCACCATTCTAAATTTTGGGGTCACTAAATATTCCAAAAAAAACCATATATTACATTAACATGTATTTATATAGTTCTGAAAAATTATGTAGCGCTTGGTACAGAGCATAGAAGGGAAGTACATACTATGTTAGATGAACAGATGGATACATGAGGTAAGAGAGCTAGATGCTCTGCGAAAGTGATATCCTGAGAAAGTGGGCAGCACTGCTAAAGTCTTAGCTTACCAACTCATGTTGTTGTTTTTACTTTTGTTATCAATATTATTTACCATGTATGTTCTCTCCCCAAATTGTGTATATGTATGTATGCTGGACTTGGTCCCTAGGAAAACAAGAGATATCTCAATGTATTCTTCCTTTCTAAATAAGTTTGGAGGAGAAACTTAGTCCACTTGAGGAACGTAGCGGTAGCATAGAGTGCTGTCTGCTAATGAGGGAGGAAATGTAGGGAATGGATGAGTGGAGGTATTTGTAGGTTAAAGATATCATTTGAAATGTTACCCTAGAGCAGATGGCAAGCCAGGAAACGACTTTGCAGAGCAGCCAACTGGAGTGATGAATCAGGAAAAGCCAGTCAGGACAGTATTACACTAGTTAAGACAAGAGATCACCAGTGAGCGCACTAGGATTTTGGCAGCCTCTTTGTTGAGTAAAGGGCCAATGTTTACAATTTTCCTTAGGTGCAAACTCACTCACAGCTCAGTACATTTTAAAGAGGTAGCGTTTTTGTTTTGGTTTTTTTTGGGCTTGTCTGGAAACAACAGGGGCAAATTTGTCAGGGGCTGATATAAGCAGGCTGGGTAAGAGGTTGCTGCTTTCTTTGGACATGAGATGGATGCAAATGAGGGGAGAATGGTTTCTAGTGTAGTTGTAAGTAGTGGGAAATTGGAGTTTGATAGTAGTCTTTGCAATTGATTTAAGGAATGATGTGTAGTAATGGGCTGAGGTAAGATGAGGTAAACGTTAGAAAGTGATGGTCAGACAGGGGGTAACGAGCACGAAAGAAGTTAGAGTGGCACCTTTAGTGTCGATTGGAGAACTGGTCTTTTGGGAGAGACATGAAAAATAAATTAAGGAAATAAGTTTTGAAGTGGTTGGAGAGTTGTTTAGAACAATGGGAATGTTGAAGTCTTCCAGAATGAGACATGGTATGTCAGAGGAAAGAAATGAGTTGCAAAATGGGAAATACAATCAGGACCTTGACCTTCAAATGCATAACCTGGGATTAGCTAACACAATGCAATTGCTGATAATAGGCCTCTGTACATATTTGGAGATATTCCATTAAAATCATATGTTTTCAGCTATAATAGACAATTACAACATTAATAATGTCTACACTGTATTTCTGATCCATTTGGTGTTATTTTAATGGACATGTACTTCTCTTTTAAAAAAATGAAATGTCTATGTGACCCCAAACCTTTGGTACATAAATGATAAAGTATTTCAAAAGAGCTGAACGGTATTAGGGTTTGTTTAAATTAGCAATAGTTCACTCAATTACAAGATGGACTTTTGATCTACAGGAAACAGTACATGTATACTGGGCTCTATTAAATGAACATATATTTATGCTCCTGATGCCCGCCAGGTTGGTACAGGTGGCTAGGATGCCGCTGCCGAAGAGGATCATAATTTTTCCTTGGTTACACATGTATATATTATAACATTATTTAATGACCATTATTTTTTATCTCAGGCCTTTGAAAACTATAGACTGCAATAGAAATGTTTGCGTTAACAAACAGTGTTAAGTGATAATTAGTGTTACTGAATAGAGCCCTATACGCACTAAAAACTAAATTAGTAGTTTGCTTGGAGTAACAAAAACTGAATTGAAGCAAATAGTTTGCTTATGGTAACAAAAGCTACAGCAAAGAAACTGTCTGTTAATGCAGTGATTTATCATGTCTACTTATCTACATGGTAAATGTACAAAAGGTAATTGACAGAAGACTGAATATGCATTAATTCATTTATAACCTAAATGGCAGGTATCATTATATCATTATCAATAATGTCTATTTTGCAGGTCAGAGCAGCATATTAATTACTCTTTCACAACATCATGTACATTAGCAAACTGTTCAATGATTTATCCACATCTTATATGTAGATCTGTGTTTACCATATCCAGAGGTGCATACCAATGAGCAGGAGCACAGCTTTCAGGGATAAAATACCTTTTCTCCACAAATCATTAAAGTCACTGATTTTTTAAAATCACTTCTACACTTCCTTGTGTAATCTCACTCAACTATACAATTATACTCATTTGTTCAAGGTTTATTGCCTATAGCAGATGTTTACTGTAGCACACTCTGGTGATTGTATTTGACACAGTAGTGTGATGTCCTTTTATTGTTTGTTTGTTTTTTCAAAAAAGATAACTGACTCATTGTTACAATACTAAACCTTATTTTTAAAATACCAAATATTTGAGCAAATGAATAAACACTGCTACTGCAATAATTTTATGAAAATGAATGCATTAGTGGGAAGAAAAGCTTTAATTGTATTATTAAATATGTTTAATCTATGAAATGTTTGCTTTTTCAGAATCACAATGAGAGCATCTTAAAAGAAAAAAACATATATATATATATATATATATATATATATATATATATATATATATATAAATACATATATATCATGACCCAACTCAGCATACCTATAGCAAAAAAATAGTGATATAAAACTTAGGATACTGAAGTACTGAGAATATAGTACAGTGCTTTTTAAAACTTGAGGGCATCTGAATTCTAGGCTGCCATGTCATGGTGTTGAGATTCATAACACCCTTTCAGAGATGAGAGAGCCATGTCATTCCCAGCTATTTGTTGTGTGTGGTGCAACTGCCAAGCCCATGTACCAATGACAAAGAAAGATGCTTGTTCAATTGATGCTTGCTATTGCCTCAGAGGGGGGAAAAACTTTTGAATGAGGGCACTGTTAAAATGGCAGTTTTACTAAGGAAAAAGTGGGTTCATTCTAATTTTAGAGCTTAGTTTCACTTTAATATGTACAGAGTTAAACCATAGAGATAAAGAATAATAGCATTTTAATCAAGTCCCCAAACTAGCAGTTCCAGGCCAAATGTATGCTTAGTAAAATAAATATCTTACCTGAAAATTGAGTCAGTGTTTGCATACCATTGATCCAATAAAAATTATTTTCCACAGGAGGAGAACAAAGGAAGTACCACTAAGACAAATTGTGCACGCTAAATGTACTTAAACAGAAGCTTTAGTCTAAAAGCATGTAAGATGTGAAATGAGTCTTAGCATTACTCCCTCTAAACATTTAACAGAAAAACTAAATGCATTATAAATCTAACATTTTTAAACAACTTGTCATTTATGTGTTCCAGTTTTTTTTTTTTTTGCAATACAAAGAAACCGGAAAAAGTATTTTTATATAATTTGGGATTTTGTATCATTCAAAAAATATTCCACAGTCTTTGTCAAAAATAAAGACTTTGGAGAAATCATTTTGTGAAGCTGCTTTTGTAACCAGACATAAGTGGCCATCTGTATGATTAAAAATATATATTTAGGATTTTATTCCTCTTTGTGGTCACTGGTGTCAAACTAACTAACATATGTTTCTGGACATCTTCAGCAAAAAAATGCACTGGTAACTTTAAAAAAAAGGTTCTTTAATGGTAGAAGAAAACCGGTGTGTGGTAACTCAATCAAGAACATACAGAACTTAATAGTGTACTGGGGAGGAGCCCACTCAGGAGTGGCTCACACATTTTATGCCACTTGACAGAAAGAAAGTATCTGTGAAGCATATCAGTCTAGTTCCACCTACAAAAGGCAGTTTAGACACAGTTGCTCTCTGCATGAGAGACATAGAAACTCCTGGTGTGTGTTTCAGCATACCATAGGCCTAGTCAGTGATGTATGATTTCATCACTCTAGATACAGTGAGCAAGGTGCAGATGAGCAGAAAAACTTATCAGGCAACCCTGAATGGGAACTTTCTCCTAGGCCTGACTGTTAAGACCTATCCATTCTTGGGGGCGCTTTTTACACACCTAAAAAGTGACTCCACATGTAGAACCATGCATAGAGGGATACCTCCATGATGGTATCTATGTAAGACTGGAACATATGTCTAAGGTTGCTATTTTCTTGGTGCAGGGACTAATATAAGGATTATATTGTCTCTTTGTAATAGCACAAGTGAGCAGAAAATAGTGTGAGAAAAGTGGGCATGTTCCCGTAGGGCAGACTATTATGTAATGGCCATTTTAGGTTGAGCTGTCACATCCACCAGTTTTTTGATATCCAAAGGTAACATTTTATTATTAAATTACTTTAATTTCTTAATACAAGTTCACTATATATATATATATATTTATATATATATATATATATATATATATATATATATACATAAATGATTATGCCTTGACCCTAAAAGATGATAGTTGTGCTGCAGGCTTAAAAAACAATGTTTACATGTAAAATGTTCATAAATGTACTGTAAACAAGAACAGGTATAGCCAAAATACAGACAGTTGGAAAAAAAACTATATCTAGGCCTGGGGTGTGAAGTCTTGATTTGTGACAGTTATTGCTTCACAAGCTTTGAAAAAGTACCTTTTTTAGATTACATTTGACTCTTGATATAAAAAAAACATACCGAAACCGGGCAAAGACCCAAGTTTTGTAGGTAACTATCGACCAATTTCCTTAATAAACATTGACATCAAAATCCTCTCTAAGATACTGGCCGAACGATTAAAATCAGTTATACCAAATCTGATACATCGTGATCAGTCAGGATTCATAACTTCAAGGTCTGGTGGTGATAATGTTAGGAATTTATTAAATTTAATTTCATCAGTGAATAACTTTAAAACTCCATGTGTCTTTGCAGCTGTCGATGCTGAAAAAGCATTCGACAGAGTAAACTGGAGATACATGGCCGAAGTCTTGTCTGCTTTCGGTATTGGGGGGATATTTAAAAATCTAATCCTGTCCATGTACTCAGAGCCTACGGCAAAAATTAATGGAAATGGCCTTAGTTCAAGATGGTTCCCAATTAAAAACGGTACTAGGCAGGGCTGCCCATTTGCGCCCCTTTCGTACAATCTTACGATGGAACCTTTGGCCTCATACGTTAGACAGACACAAACAATTCACGGTATAGAATGTGGGAATTATCATCAAAAAATCCTACTTTATGTGGACGATGTCATATTAACTCTCTCGCAACCGGAACACTCCATACCAGAACTTTTACGCTGTATCGAGGAATTTAGTTATTTCTCAAATTATAAGATCAACCTCTCCAAGACCCAGATCATTTGTCAAAATCTTTCCCAAATTCAAGACATTTACCTTAAACATAACTACCACTTTAATTGGACAAATGATTCAATTAAGTATTTAGGGATCGATATTAAATTTGAAATAAGTACTATGGTAGAACATAACTATCTTGGTTTATATAAAGAGTTTGAGGCTAAAATTAAATCTTGGAAGAAGATCCTAATCTCATGGATAGGAAGAATCAACCTGGTAAAGTCATATCTGCTCCCTAAACTGGAATACCTTTTTCGGACAATTCCTCTTAGAGTCTCAAGGAAATATCTGTCTAGGTTTCACAGACATATGTTTGCTACATATGTTTGGGAAGACAAAATGTCAAAACCCAGATCTCAGGGTGGCCTGTCTTTTCCTGACTTATTTCATATACATGATTCAATTATGTTTTCCCATTTCCTGCTATGGGGCAATGTCAAATCAAAGAACAAAAGTTGGTACCAACACGAGAGGGAGGCATGTGGTGGTATGGACCCCTTCCTCCTTTTCTGGCTGGATACTCAAAAATTTGGCAACTTAAAGATCGTAAACCCGGTGATACACAACGTCTTTCTATCCATTGCCCCAATTAAATCTAAATTTTTCTGTCCCTCTCAAATAACTCCCCAGGCTCCCATAACTGTTTTGAAACTCTATTTGGAAGATCTAAACTTGGATAGCTGGCACAAATCGACCTTGAAGAAGATTAGAGATCTATTTTGTAATTTAGATCTTCTCTCTTTCATAGATCTGCAACATAAATACAAGCTACCAACAAGAGAAATGTTTTCCTATATTCGAATTAAAGATTTTATTAAAAAAATACAATTAAAATCAGAATCACCCTTAGATAAAATTATTTACAGTTCCCATCAAAAAAATATATCCTCTCAAATTTTTAAAGCTATCCAGGAACTGGAACCGGATGAGAAGAAATATGATACAATAATTAAATGGGAAACCGACCTGAATAAATCCTATCCGGTACAGTCTTGGTTTAGAGCGGTTGACCTATTAAATAAATCAATTCACTGTATTGCTCTACAGGAGTTATATATTAAGGTCCTTCATAGATGGTACTGGGTCCCGTCAAGATTAACAAAATATCAACCTACAACATCGCCACTTTGTTGGCGTTGCAGTAGAGAAATTGGCAATATAAAACATATCTGGTGGGATTGCCCAAAACTTGATGAAGTACGTACCTCTATAGCCAAGATTTTATCGGACTTGAACTTAGACCTGGGGTCCCTAACTTCAGGGAAATTTTTGTTCCATCTTGAGTTGCCAGAAATGAATAATTTTTCTAAAAAACTAACAGTGCATGTTCTAATGGCCACCAAGATGTGTATATCAAGATATTGGAAAAAAACAGAGATACCCTCTGAAAATGAGATCCGCTCACAGGTCCAGTATCAATGTAGTATGGAAAAGCTTTTCTACTTAGACAATCTGTGTCTCCCTTCATATTTTAAAATTTGGAATCCCGTTATCTTACTTAGACCTTAATCTATACTTATACTCTAAAAAGCTGGTTCAGCTAACCCGGACGTTTACAGACATAACTCTGGAGATCCTGTGCTTGCCCCCGCCCGCTCCCCTGAAGCTTAAAACAGTCTAATAACTGGTATGGGCTCCGTTCCCTTTCCCACACTGAACCCCGCACATCTTTGTGAAAGTTGACTTCAAGGAAGATGGTATTTTTCGTAAGGTTTTATATTGTTTCACTGGAGGTTTATACTGAACCCTCAAATTCTGAATTGAAGCTTACTAGATTAATGTTGTAAGCACTAGGAGAAGTTGTTGTGCGGAGAAATGTCCCTCTAGAAATGCTCTACACTGTTCCATTGGATTGATGAATTGAACCTCAATACTTTTAATTGCAACATGGTAACTTGACTGTTGAAGGAATTAAGTTAAATGTGTAAACTCTGCTTTATAATACAAGGACGCACTACTAAATCTAAATTTGTCCAGACTACTTAAATTTACGATATATAAACCACTGTCTAGTTAACCTTTATTCTCATCTCTCCACTATCCAATATACATAATTGGAAATATAAAATTGAATGGAGCATTTTTTTGGATGGATATTTGCCCATATATTAGTAGCCCTAACTAAAGTTAGTAATTAACTCATTATACATTCTTTAAGAACAACTAAGAATTACTCTAGTATGTTGTTTAAAGCCTTCGTTTTAGCACTGATGAGTCATAGGATACAATCCTCTTCCTTATGTGCTGACTGGGATACCTAAAGGTATTGTCTGTATTGCCTGATTTATGTTTGTATTATCTATGTGTTTTTCTATTTTTTTATGTATGTTTTAAATGTAAAATATTGAATAAAAAGGAGAAAAAAAAAAAAAAACCTAATTATTTAATGAATAATTCTGTTTATATGAATGATACACTCAAAAAAAATTCTACATTTACAACAAAACAGTTTTCATTTAATTTACTTAATAATTACCTGCTATTTTGCCAAGTAAAGACTGGCTTGCAGTAAACTCTGTTCCCGAAGTTAGAAGGAATTTAACGGTTGCATATTGGTTTACCTGAAACAGAAGTAAGACATTACAGATATAAACCTGCTTTATTTAAAAAGAAAATGGTTTCAAACTCATGTAGTTGTAAGATTTATTTTAATGTTTTGAAACATTCTTCCAACATTAGCTTTGTTAACATAATTGTTCAATATTTATCATGTTTATACACAAGTAATGATACAATCAATATATGTTTTTGTACCAAACAAAATATTACATGATTAGAACAAAGTGCTGCTGTTGGAACTAATTTATGTTCCTGTAGCAGAGCCCAGTAGCTATTTACTAAGTTGACAGTTTTGGCTGCAGCTGAAAAAAGAGATATTTAGAAATCAAATAAAAACATTAATTGATGATATATTTGGACCAATAGATTATTTATTATCCGTCAATGTTAAATTTTCACATTCAAATTTGAAAGGGACTCATTTCAGTGTTAGAAATGCAACCTTCCATCAGTTTTAACATATGAAAACAACAATATTCTAATGGTAATAAAGTGCATGGTTTACCCCATAGTGACAAGACATTTTAACCTTGACTTTCCCTTGGCGACCAGGGCTGTTTTTACATTTCTGGGGTGTTTGTGTTCAGCTGTAATTTTCTTCTCTCTCACATACTGTACCCACACAAATTATATGTTGTTTTTATCATCATAAGAAAGTCTTTCAATAGATACCATTATGTTTATCAAACCTTACAATTTACTAAAATAAAATCATAAGATATGATGAAAAATAAAAAACACTTTTTCTAAGTTTGACCTAAAATTTAAGTTACCCAAATACAATCAGTAAAAAATACCCCATCTAAATAGTTTCTAAATGTTGTCCCAAGTTTAGAAATATGCATGTTGGCATGTTTTTCTGGAGTTTTTTGCGAGTTATGGGGCAAAAACCAAAAATAGTGTTTTTAGTTTTTTTCCGATTTTGACCCCAACCCGAACCCTAAATTTAACCATAACCCTAAATTTCACCCCAACTCTAACCCTTAGGCTAACTCTTAATACATTTTAAATTAATTTTAACCCTATCCCTTATGCTAACCCTAATTTAATTTTAACCCTAACATCTAACCCTAATCCTAGATTTAAGCGAATTGAGTCTTTTTTTTTCATTGCAATGTTGCTGACTGTCTCTTAGGGCAGGCAAGCAACATATTCAGAGCGATGGAAGTTAATTTTTTTTCAGTTCTGAAACTCTGACCACAAGAGGGCACAGCCATATTGCAGGAGAATGTTGCTCCTTCAATATGGTTCCCACAATCGTGCCATGACATTGAGGCAATAGACTAGCACCGTGAGAGACTTTTTTGCGATCGTTGATCGCAAAAAACATTTGTTTCACTGCAGAATGTGTCAGGCATGTCCAATGTCGGGAACGGAGTTAACAGCCATATATACAGTTTATGCGCATGATACATCCATATCATGCTATGTTAGTTACTACTGACCCTACAATCAAATTCAGCCTGTGAGGAGGTGCAAACCATGGAGATAGAGTATCTACAAGATTCACCATCAACAAGATATGTGCTGCTGAGAACCAAGTGGTCTCAAGAGTAGCAGCATTATTAAATGTATACAAAATCAACTTATTGCATAGTCCAACACCTAAAGAACACTCAAGACTCCTGCACATCCATTGTACTATGATACACTTATCAACACTAGTGAATTAATTAATCAAAATAAGGCATACACATGTAATTAGCGCACACAAACTGGACAACAAATTATTTGGAGAGATCTCACCCATGCACACATGGAAGGTTATCCTGAGTTATCCACTTATGTCACCTACCCAATAACTGAAACCATACTCTGTATTCTAGTGCCTTTTATAACTTATCCCTTTTGGACTCTGCCATGTATTTGATTTGTATATTGTTTCCACTGTAATGTGGATAGGGGCGTGTTCTCTCCGGCTACATTTTTCCACTTTATTGTTTTAAACTATACAAAATGTTCTGGTCCATCATAAAACGATAATAAACATTACCTTATCTTTACTCTAAATAAAATGTGAAATTCTTAATAACATTAAATAATACGAAACATGACATGCCTTACCTCTACAAACAGAGTCTCTTGCTTTCTTAAAATCTTTACTCTGTGTAGATGACCATCAGCTAAATTTCTTACATTGATGCTGAAGACATCTGGATCAGAACGATGATCTAGTTTGTACCTGATTTGCAAACTTCCTGGAGGAAGAGGTGACATTATGTCTCTAGTATCTAAGTATCAAGGTTAAGCAATAGTATTTAATATATTTTAAATCTAAACTTTGCATAGCATATAGCAGATTGTACAGACTTGAGAACCAGATACAGTCACATGATTTTGATAACTTTTACATTTTCTTGCACCTACCTTTTTATTCACAAAATATATTTTTCATTAAAAAGTTAATTTGGTCTATTCACTAAAATTCCAGAATAGGCTGACTTTGGAGGATGATTTTCATTTTGAGACTGAGTCGAATTCAGCATCTGAGTTTGATGTAGAAAAAGAAAATCCCCCCATTGAAAGTAATTGGAGGTGAAATGATCGAAGATATTTTTGAGTCTCAGGTGATGAATTTGACTTGGTCTCAAAATGAATGAAAGTCAACCTCCAAAGTTGACCTCCTCAATCTATTCTGGAATTTTAGTGACTTACCAGCCTATTGTAGGGCTGAGATTGGAAGGCTTCATTTGCATTTTGCATTTTTGTCAGAGCAAATTAAATTGTAATTTATAGGTTGATTCATTTTTATTTTTGGGTGGCTCCATTCCCTGGTCCAAGATGAGGATTGGAGGGCGTTGCGAATCATTCGCTAGACATCATGAACAGGTATAATTTTATACACAGGGCACTTTGGGTGCTAGGGGGTGGTCAGTGATTTTCAAAGGGTGTTTTTTTTTACAGGTGACTCTCCCCATTTATTTTATAATTGTGGGTATGGTGGCAGCCTCCGGACCCAGTATTTTTTTAATTATTGTTTTTGCAGCATCTAAACGCATTTGGGCTGCCTCCGGACATGAGGGGTTATACATTTTATTACAGTGGGGTTCTGGGACCTTTGGTCAGACCCCATTGGCCAGCTCCATTTATTATAGGGGGTGTTAGGGCTACTTGCCGTGACCCCCTATATGTATAATGGGGAGCTGCAAAACATTTGGGTGGTTCCCAGCCCTCTTTATTATTAGGTGGGTCAGCCCCCATCATATATTTTAGGGGCACACAGGGGATTCATTCTTAAATATGTATGTATTTATTTATTTATTTTGGAAGGAGTGTTCCCAACATGAGTCTCTAACCTACCCATAGAAGTGAATGGGGAGAACAGAGACTATAATTTTGGTATAGTGCGTTTTGGGCATCTTTCGGCTGCATTCGGTTTCGGAAGCTATCAGTGTGTAATTAACTATGATGTCTGAATTGCGAACATATTTGGAAGCACATCAGGGCATACTGGGTAGCTTGTAATTCTGTTGCCGATGTGTCCAGAATCCTTACAGACTTCAGAGGCCCCATTTCAGGGGCTGAATACTGGTGCATATTAAGTAGACCCTATAATATATAAATATACATATAATTATAAATTGTATACTTAAACATTTTACTGTCACAAAGAATAATTGAGGTGTTTTGAATGCATATTTGAAGTACTTTTAATATTGCTTTGTCTTTACAATAATTTGACTTTTAAAATGTCTAATTAGTCTGTCACCCACCTGCTGTATCTCTAGCAGTGTTCATTTTGATGGCAAATTTTGATTTCATTTTAATCATAGGCTGTTGACTAAAATTTCATTTTAGTTTAGTCATGTTTAATTGTTTTAGTTTTAGTCAGCTAAATCTCCAACATATTTTAGTCAACTAAATCTCAAGAAGTGAGTGAGGTAACCGGTCTGAGAAGGCTGGAGGAGCATTTCAAAGGAGGAGTATACAGGCAGATACAGGGAGCCAATCCAGCTGTTGATAATCTGAGGATCCAGAAATGAAAGTACAAATAGGTAAATGCACTAGTCCCTCCCTAACATTTTTGTTGCGTTTTTGTTCGTTAACGAAAACTGCAATGGATTTTTGTCATAGTTTTATTTCTTTTAAGTTGGAACATTATAACCTATGTACTGTACATGCCTCTTAGTAAATAAACTAGAAAAACATTTATTCATAACTAATTAATTCAGGGGTGTAACAATATGCATCAATAATTATTTTTGTGATTACTGAATCTGTTGTGAATGTTACTTCCACTACTCCTCATTTAAATGCTTTTTCACGATAAAACAAAAGCACATTACTTCACATGGATCTTGTAGAGGGGACCTGAACATTTTTCTTTCTGCTGACACAAATCTCTGCTCTTAGCTCCAACTCACATCTTCACATTGTGATATTTTTTTGATGTCACTAAGTATGATGTGCTATAGATGGAGCTTGAAGGTAACACCTGTGCCATTAGGGGAATAGATCACTTGCTCCTTTTGGTAGATCAACATGGATCAAAGGAAAATATGTCAAAGGATATGAGCTTACAACTATACATATTGTTAAAAGTGTTGCTGCCTTTAAGGAAATATCTTTTTTTAGTTTTTGAATAGTGTTTTCTAATCATACCAAAATGCTTGTATTCTAATTAATTCTCACCCTTCAAGCTTTTTGAGAGGCCAGATGTGTTACTTTATATAACTCTTCAATTTTAACACAGTGTATTACCTTTTAGAATATTCCATGTAAAGGTGAACTAATTTTCTTTTTAAGCAAGCTTATTATAAAACAAAAAAAGCATTAAGGCCGTGACAAATAAACTTTGGAAGACAAATAATCTAGAGTTGTATAAAAATATATTTTTTAACATATAAATGGATGGCTACTAATGAGATGCTTTTTTGAACAATGCTACTTCCGTGGTAATTCTTAATGAAACAACAATCTTTGAGACTTAGACAATGAAAAAGACTAAAGGGTCTAGTCCAGTTGCTCTAATTTTCTGTGAGTACTTCATAGCTCTGGGATTCAGACTCAACCGGATCACTTTGTTGATTCAAATATTTTTTAAATTGGGGACACCAAAGTGATCTTGAATCGGTCCAAAAATCAGCCCATGTGGTAGCCTCTGTCCTCACCATAGACTTCTATAGGAAGGACTTTAACTAATTTCAAAGCATTTCAGGAGGACCTCAGATATTATGGAAATAGCCAAAGTCCTCCCATAGCTGTCAATAAGAGGACTTCTGCTATATCTGAAATAGTCGATGTTCTCATAAAATGGACCAAAAATGGGCTGAAGGTTAATAAAATAAAAGTTACCAAAGATCATAATAAAACAAATAAAATCATACATTAATTAAATGCATACCACTAAAATAAATTAACATAAAATTATATAAATACATTTTATAAAAATTTTAAAATGCATATATTAAGGTAAACATATATTTTATAATTGTAAATGAATACTGTTGCGTTCAAGATAGGTTTACTTTCATTCTTGTATACATTTATGTTCCATTCTTTATCAAAATTCTGTAGAATTGAAATGTCCATAATTTGGTTATTATAGCCCAAGTCAGGCCATTGAAGCATTAAGTAGTTGGAATCCCCATGCCATTTTCCTAGAACCAATCATGGCCAAAGATTGGCTCAAAATGAGCGGAAATTGCTGATTCCATGCTGAAATTGGCCATATTGAGTAGCTTCATTACAAAAAAAAAAAATCCCTAATTCGACTATAAGTTCTGATCTGGCCCCACTTTGTGCCAGATGGTTCTATATTGCGTAGAACTTTAATACTTTCATGAAGCAGATAACCTTACAGATTGCCAAACAAAAACAGTACTACTAGAAATCACTTGGTTAATTAACTACTATTGTGTATTACTTTTAACATACACAAAAGAAAATGCATTTAAGAATGTTGCATGTTATTACATGTTAAAATGTCAACATAAAAAAATAACAACAAATCTACATTAAGAAAACAATTATGACCATGGAATAAGCTCAATTTCACTTTAACAGTGCTGAGCCATCTGTGTTTTCTTCATTTAGCATTATGTATGTAGTCACAAAACTATAATACTTACCATTTTTTGCGATTATGACAGAAATGTAGTCTGTATTGACTGAGTTAATAAGAAGCAGTAAGCTTGGAGTTTGTGTTGTCCGAAAGCTAAATGCAATATTTTCTCTTGTAGTTGCATCTATATAGGGAGACAAGGCAGGTGAACTGGAATTTTTAGATATGGGATAATTGTCTTGAAAGTTGAAAATCAGTGTAGCTCCAGCAGAAAAATATGCAGATATTTCTGAAAAACAATTAACAAAAACTGCAATTAAAGTTTTTATGTAAAACATTATTTATAGGATTTAATGTAAAACCTTAAAAAAAACCATAGGTGTGAAACATGGCACATGGATCTGAAACATAGTGTTTTAGATACCTTAACAATTACCTCTATTGATTGTGCAACACATAACTGCAGCTGCTAATGTCATTAGACATAGTTTACTCAATCATCTGGATACAGAAACAGAAGAAAGGAAGAGTGCAAGGATGGAAGAAAGGAGGATAAGAAGGAAGGAAGAAGGCATCTTGCTTATAACCTACACACGTTAAAGGGCAACTAGCTAAAAAAAATAAGTTATGTTTAATTGAAAGGTTGTATCAAGTGTAGGCATTTTAAATAGAAGTGCTCTAAAGAGAGAATACAAATATACTATATTACTGAGCCCTCTGAGCGTTCAAAGGGGATACATTTTGGATGAGATGGGTCAAATCTTTCATCATCTCACCCAAGATTCAAAATATGCCTGCGCCTGATAGAGCTCTACAGAGCTCTACAAAATCTTGTATTCTTGCATTATAGCATTTCTATTTAAAATGCCTACATTTCATGCAAAGTTTAGACGACTGGGCAGATTGAAGCCATGCAACATTTTTAGGGACAGTTCTCTCAAGATTTTAATTTCAGCATTCTCTCAAGACTTCAGCTCAGAACTCTAAGCTAAGCTGCAGAAAGTGTTTAGGAGCTGCATTATGTTAGTCTTTTCCTTCAATACACTTTTAATGTCGTATATGCGCTTAGTTTTTCTTATAAACGATTTGCACTTACTCCACTTGCTAGACTATTTGTATCTTAAACATGCTGGTCTTTCAAATTTCAATGATAAAATAAATATTAAGTGTTAATTAATGTTTTATATTATGATTTACAGTGCACATTTTAATACACATACCTTTCTTGCAAAATGGTCCAGTGTATGCTGAGAAACTGCAATCACAAGAAAATCCATTGTACTTTTCTACACATTTTCCTCCATTGTGGCATAAACTTCCATAACTACTGCAGTGCCCAGGACATCCAGGCTTAATATTTGGGGTTATTTTAGCTCTTTCTTCCAAGTCAATAGGAATTCCATTTAATTTTAAAGAACGGATACATCCTAAAAATCCCTTCTGTCTTGATGCTGTTCCACCTATATGGCAAAAAATAAAGAAATCTTAAAGATTATGAGTTCAATAAAATAAATTGAATAAGATTCAAAAAGACAGACAGATTGAGTGATAGAGATTGCATAGTTACATCCTCTACATTGATTTACAATTTCTGTCTTGAGTAATCAAAGCCACATAGAAGTTGCTTACTAGATGCTAAGTTGAACATGAAAGTAATGGGAACGTTACTTCAACTGGTATCTTGGTTTCTTCCACGGGCTGTAAGTGCTTCTTTGAAGGCACTTTGCAGTATTTGTATTAAATAATATTTTGACCTCCTGGGCATCCTGAAAATGTAATGCTCTGTTTTCTTTTTCCCTTTAAGTACAGCTTGTAGATAGAACATTTCTCTCGTACTAGTAGGGAGGGGTTGTGTATAGATATCCGGGGTCTTACAAAGTGTTTTGTAGCACAAAGCGTTAGTGTCACTTTATGTCTTGCTTTTATAGAATAAATGTTGATGATAGTGTTCTGTTTATATCATTTTCTTTAGTTATTGAATAACAAGAAAATGAAAGGTTCTTTTGAGAATATGTCCTATAGTTTTTCTTGTGATGTCTTTGGCACAGCCATGCAAAAGTGATTTAATGATTACTGTACAAAATTACTAATGCTGGTACCATGTTTTTATATTTTGTAAATTCTTAGCATAGTTAAATATATTGTCATGATTGTTGGAGCAAGATTCCCTGGATGATGGACAAGCGTAAGTGCTCTAAAACATATTTGAAAAGGAGTGTGTCATGCTAAAGCATGATTTGGGCCTATACAGGCCTTCTCTCTCCTTGTATTTAATATCCTGTGTGTGTGTACTTTCCGAAATATAGATTATAAGTTGCTGTGTGTGTTTTAATTGCAACCCTTTTGGTCAAGTCCCTGTGTAGTGGAGGCAGGGCAGGATCAGTTAATTAACATAAGGCAAATTGACCTCTGCTAATCTGGCCCAAACTTGATCACAATAAGGTGTAATCTGTTTGACATAATTATAGCATCCTATTGCTCAATATCCAACAAGTAGCCCCTTAGGCTATGCCAGCCCTGTGGGGGCCCCTAACTACACTGGGCAGGGCAGCCTGTTCAGATAAAAAATAGCACATACGTCTTTATCTTTTCTGTATCTGGGTACATTAGGATGGGGTTCATAATACGTAATATATTTGAAACCTACATTGTCTATATCAGGGGTCTCCAAATTATGGCCCATGTTTATGCAGCCCAAAGGACTGCTGGCAGGGGGTGGCCCCGGCCCTTTTAATGAAAGAAAAAAAAGCATTGTTTCGGCAGAGACACCGGCTGGGGAGATTAAAAGATCTCCCCTCTCCTGCATCTCCGCACGAGAAGGCAGCAAGGTGCAATGAACAGACATCTGCCCATGCAGCTTCTCTTGCACTGATTGCGCATTGATTTGACATCAGAGCTCCAGGGTCAGATGACCATCTGGTGCTTAATCAGATCAGTGCGTGGAGAGCACGAAAGAGGCAACCTGGAAGGCTGCTCTCTCTCTCACACAGAAGACAGGTGAGTACAGGGGAAGGGGGGGGGGGGGGGCACTGGCTGTGAAAAAGAGTGGAATATTAATTGGCATACTGGCTGTGACATATTAATGGCCATACTGGCCATGGCATATTAATGGGCAAAGAGTGGCACATAAATGGACATACTGACTGTGGCTTATTAATGGGCATACTGGCTGAGGCATATTAATGGGCATACTGCCCATGGCATATTAATGGGCAAAGAGTGGCATATTAATGGACATACTGACTGTGGATTATTAATGGGCATACTGGCTGTGACATTTTAGTGGGCATACTGCCCATGGCATATTAATGGGCAAAGAGTGGCATATTAATGGACATACTGACTGTGGCTTATTAATGGGCATACTGACTGTGGCATATTAATGGATTAAGACTGGCATATTAATGGGCATACTGGCTGTGGTATATTAATGGGCAAAGAGTGGCATATTAATGCGCATACTGACTGTGGCATATTAATGGGTGCTGGGGCTAAGTCTTGTGAGTGCAATCTGGGTACTGGGGTAAGTCCTGGGTGCAATGTGGGTGCAGAGAAAGGAATTAAAAACTAGACATGGATTTCGATTACATTTTATAATGGGATTGTAAACTGACCATCTAGAATAGCCAATTAAGATGAGCCTGGTGGCATAATTATGCCACAGGGTTTCATGTTCTAAGGCAAAAGTGGAGCCAAAAAATCACTTGACTCCAACAATTACCTATTGTATGATAATTTGTGCTATCCTTTTAATTTTAAACTGTTTTATGTTATATATTTATTTTTGTGTAACAGCACTGTAACTTGTTTTATTCAAACTAAATATTTTTAATCAGTACTGTCTCAAATTCATCTTAGAGATAGCCTTTTTATATCACATTCATAAGAGGTTAATTGTCTAGATTTTTGGTCAGTAAGAGCTTATGTACACTGCTATTTTTTGGGTGTGTTTTGGGGGTAACTTAAGATGCGCATAAGTCTCTTGGGTCTATTCACTAAAATTCGAGAATAGTTCAAGGAGGTTGACTTTAATGTTCAAACTAAGTCAAATTCGGCACCTGAGTTTTGTCTCAAAAATAGCTTTGATTACTTTCAATGAAGTTTGAATCTGGGTATTTTTGTATAAGTCAAACTTGTGTGCCAAATTTGACTTAGTCTCAAAATGAAAGTCAACCTCCTTGAGCAATTTTTGATTTTTAGTGAATAGACCTATCTGTGGTTGAAGCCTGTTTTTTTTTAGCTGGGAGGCTTTGGTGGTGACCGTTTGGGGTTTGTGGTGGTTGCTTTGTGCCCTGTGGGGAAAGTGACGGATGCACCGATTTGTCTGGTTGACATTTAGCCCCTTTCACACCCATACTCCCATGTCAATAGCCCTGTCCATGACAGAGTGCATCACAATTTACCTTTCCTAGTTAAATACCTTGATCTTATTTGTGTTACAATTTCTTCACCTTAATGATATACGGTCTTATAATACATCATAGAAAAAACATCATGTGCAAAATAATTGTTAAAATACTAGTAATACTCTGGAACTTTTTTTAAAGCACATTAATGCATTTTACTTTACTTATTTATTTTCCATATTTAATTTTCTTAATTTGTTTAGCAAAGCATTGTTTTACTTGTCTAATATTTATAAAAATATAACAGCCATATGTGATAATCAGAAGCATAAATATGTCTGAACAACATTCATTTCATTCAGTTAATTAAATGTTACAGATTTGGCATTTCTAAGCTGCAAATTATTTGATTTGCCTTCTCAAGGATTTCTGGTTTACAACTAGCACTCAACTTAACCAATTGAATTAATTTGAAAGAATGTCAATTAATTGCATATTCCTCATCCCAAGCTCCTTTTTACAACAGCTGCTGCATATAAAATGAGGACATGTTTGATCAGTAATCTATTGCGTATAGCCATTGGAATGATGTTACATAAAGTCTTGCATGTAAAGTTGATGTTTTGTCATTAAACTAAGCAAGTGTTCAAGTGTATTTAAAAACAAAACAAAAACGTCAGCAACAATGTATCCAAATTAGGAGAAAATCGCCTTACCCATTTCAGACCTCTAAAATAAAATAAACTGAGTAATGTAATAAGAAAATAAGAATTGTGCCAATGGGTGCTAATGTATATTGTGGTACATATTGTATTACCCTTTGGTTCTATTAATTAATTAAAATGTTAACCAGTGACATTAAAATTGTAGCTACTCTTTAACAAATAAAATGCTTACTGTCAGCACTAAGCTGGCATATCATTTGTTGTTAATGAATTCCTTAAAAAAGATGAAATTTTTTAAATGAATAGTAATTTCAGCAACATTATGCTACTTTTTCCCTTGCTCATACATAATATGTCAAAAGGCCTTGAATAGCAAAGCATTCATTATTTTTTCAAACTCAGTGGCAGCAGATCATCCTCTATATGCACGAGGTCTGTGGTCTGGTTGTTTGGGTTCACGTGGACTTAGGGATCATTTGTGGTTTCCTCATCTCCATCCCAATGGTCACCCAAAAGTAAGTATCGTGACAACACAACGGTAGATGTTTGTTGGTTTTTTTAGGTGTATTTACATATGGATGGTGTGCATACTTTGTCTTTTGGATGTTGTGCGTCATTCCCAGATTTAGGATTGTGTATTGTACAAAACGGTGCAATGTTATTTGTGGTTGTATGATTGGTGGAGGTTGTCACGTGCTAAGATAAGTTAAATGCTTTTGCACATGCACTGGTGTTTAATAGTGTACAAATGTATACATTTAATTGTATCCTATATAGAAATTGGTAAATCCATGTTTTCCCTCCAGTGAGCACGTTAGTTTTTTTTAAAAATTTCATTGATAACATGGCATTAATTTACTGCAAATAAGTCTTGAGAACTTTAGACCTGCTTTTAGTCGGTGTACATCAAAATGTATCACATATTTTACCCATTAGATTTCTATAGATGTGATTTTTAGGTTGCTGATGATTTGATGTACCTGTTACTTGATTATATATGTTTAGTCAGTTATTTTAATTTACTTTTGTTGTTGTTGTTTTTAATTTAACAGTTACCAATTAACTGTGTTTTGTGAAAAAACATAATTAATTACATGATAAATCGCACCACAAAGTTATGGTTTTGGTTTGTTTACACCCAGATGACTTTCTGTAGCAGAAGATTCCTGTGTGTTGAAAGTGAAGCTAAATCATAGACCATAAAAACTAATATGCAGCCTGTGATATATTAAAATGTCTTTACAGAGCACTGCAACATTATCAGACAATGGTGCTGTATCGTTTACAGCCAGAGTGTGGTATAATTTACTTGATAGCTATTTTTATAGTTTTTAACATACTATTTTGAAACCATTATCTTTTTCCTTCTACAATATCTCACACCTTTTATTTTCTAAAATGAATGGCACTTGACTCTGTTGCAAGTTGAAAAAAGATTACAACTTACATGTTTTAGTTCTGCAGCTGAACCTGTAGAAATAGTAATGATTATGGGTACCTGTGGCTGATTTCATTGTGAAAAAAATTGAGCATACAAGTTTCATTGCTACCAATATTTTCTTATGACATCTTGTTATCCCATAGTAACAGATTAATCTGAAGTATGTTGCAATGATACTTTTGACAGAATTTATAACTTACACTAAATATAGTGGCTGGACCAGAATCTGTATTCAGTATTAGGCCCCTTATGGTTTTGTAATGATAACCTTTATTTATTTAATACAAAGTGAATTGCTTGCCATGGTGCAAGCACCTACAGGTAAATTAAGTTAAGCTATACAATTATACTTAACAAATGTTTTGAAAATGTCAATCCAACCAGGATTATGAGCAAATCTGTTTAATATGATAATTTCCAAGATGAAATAGGTTATTTAGGCTCATGAGTTGAATTATACATTACAAATTCCAACATCCTTCAATATTTTAAACCACATAGCTTCTCTTATAAATAAAATGGTTGTACAAAGAGTCCCACAGAGTAGCATTGGTCTTAATGCAGTCGATAATCAGGTCAACTTATTTTTTAGAGACTTGTCAAGTAAGCACGCTTTACTATTTAGAAAAATGATAGATGGAGATTTTTATAATATAACATAATACAGGTTGAGTATTCCTTATCCAGAAATCCGTTATCTAAATTGATCCGTTATCCAAACTTTTGTTGGGATTTTGCCGCAAGTTGCAAATTCCACACAGACCTGACAAAATGCAAGCACACAAGTTTATTCATTGTCCAGCCACCCTTTAAGTTGTGATATAGTCTTGCCATGCATGCTCAGATTCTCCCAAAGGGTAATACAGTGGCACATGTGCAGTCCTGATGCGCCAACGGTAGGTTCTCTATGATGCCTTACATCACAGGAAAAGTGATTTATTTGCTCTATACAGTATTTACATTGATACTACTGTATTTCATGAGTGCTTAGAGACTTTAATATATCATATTGGTGAAAATGAAATTATTATCGATTATCCAAAAAAATTCTGTCCCCGAGCATTTTGGATAAGTGATACTCAACCTGTAAAATAATTTACACAGTAAACTAAACATAAATAAACTAAATATAATCTGCAGTGATAGAGTGGCCTTTGCATTTAATCAACACAATATTTTGTTCAGCCTAACCATGTTCTTGTATATATTGTAAAGGAACCACAAATATGTTATAAAACATATGCATACAAAAAGTGTTTTACTGTGTATAATAACACCATAATAATATAATAAGTAGTATACAGATAGTTTACGTACTAGAAAGATAGAAAGGAAGGTTGACCGCATGCAACATTATATTAGCTACTTCTATCAACATTACATCATTACATCAGCTACCTTATTAAGGATCTTTCCATTAATAAATGTGTTTGTGTGAATGCCGTTACAATTTTGATTAATTTACTTGTGGCAGTGTATATAGGAGGCACTGCATTTATACACTGCATCTTCATATACACTACTGTTCAAAGGTTAGTGGTCACTTAGAAATTTGTTTGGTTTTGAAAGAAAAGATTTTGTCCAAATGGATCATAAATACAGTGTAGACATTGTTAATGTTTTAAATCACTATTGTAGCTGGAATATCTACATAGAGATACAGAAGCCAATTATCAGCAACCATTACTCCGGTCTTCCAATGGCACATTGTGTTAGCTAATACAAGTTTATCATTTTAAAAGTAAACGGATGACCAATTAATTTTGCAACTCATTTGATATATGTGTATGTGTATATTTTTTGCATTTATATTGATGGGCATCTCTAATTTATAATATTTGTTACATATAGTAAAACGATAACAGCACAAATGCTCTTGTACCAATGTATAACGCATTCTGTGATATCCAAATGGTGTTAATCTAAATATTATATGGCTTTTGGTTGCATATGTAGAGATGCACATATCTTATTAACATAATAGAAAACATCCAATCAACAATTATTTCTGAAGCAAAATAACAACTGTTGTTACCACAATTGGAATAACAAAATTATTTTATTAACACACTTTTGCTTCAAGCATAAAAATGTGATCATCTAAAATAAGGATATGTTTATGAATGCTAAATTTACAAATGTTAAATTCTAAATGAGAGTGGTTATGAAAACATATCATATGGTTTTTCAGGATTTACATTAAAAGGAAACATCTGGTGTTATTATAACATTTACCAGCATCTACAGAGATCAACACATATGGGAAACAGAGTTGCATCTATTATTCTACTTGCTTGATAACTCAAGTCTTTATGTTGTGTAATTATAACCCTGAGTTACTCAAGCACTGTACTTAGATATGTAAACAAAGGCATTGAATACACTGAAGTGAATTACTGTTTAGACCATTGTGAGTAATATGTTGGCGATGATGTTGATATCTGCTTTATTAATCCTTTTTTCCTTATCAACTATTCCTATGTCATTTAAATAGAGTAAAAAAATATATTTTAAAAAGGGTATTTTAAGCTGATGGGGTGGCTCAGAGGGCAAATGTACAGGACAGGAGCTAATTTGGTTAAATTAAAATTTGTAGATTTATTTGAGTTATATCCATAACAGACAAAATGGCTATTTGGCAACACACATCACAATTGCCTCAAGTCTGCCTCATGATTGGACAATGATTAAGTGCCTCAGCAAGCATGAAACCCATGAGACAGTCATTACTGTCTAAAGACCTCAATATGTAACCACTTGCACATTTTGTGGAACGAGAGGATGTTTAACTATGCAGGGGTGAATTGTAACTATTTTAAAAGCTACTTTCACATCTATGAGTATTTGTGCAATAAGAGATATATAGATTAACCACAACCACAGCATATATTTATTAATACATACAAACTATGATAGAATATGTCATTACATATTTCCTTGTTTTTAATTCATTAGGAATAAATAATGTTAAACAATCTGTGGGAAATGAATTATTAAGCATTATATTCATAAGTTTATTCAGCAAAAGCATTAAATGTCTTGTGGAGTCAGAAAATGTCCATGAAATTATACCTTCCCCCTCCTTAGCCCATTATGATCTCTCACTAAAAAGACTGAGTATTTATGTCATCATATGTCATCATATAAAAGACTGTTAAACTGCTGGGTTAATTTATCTCATGTCATTTAATTACATATACTGCAAAAAACAGCAATAAAAGATATTTTGTGATATTGTATTGGGCCCAATTAATCTACTTTTTTTCTGAATAATCTCTGGGTGAATTTCACAAAGCTTCATTACCAAAGTAGGATTATTTTTAAAAGTGTAATATTAGTAATGCTAATCAAAGCTACCTATTATATGTATTCAGAATAATGTATTCAGAGTAAGATCATTGTAAGTTGCATAGTTACAGAAAGACAAAGAGGGCATGATTTTTGAAAAGATGCATGGAACATGTGATTAACCATAATAGTGCCATACATCGGTAACGTGCAATTAAATAGGAGTTTTAATCATCTACATTTTGTTTAAAAAGATCTCTTACATTTATAAAGATTTATTTTCACACATTTAAATTTAGTCCAAAATATTTATGAATACAATCCATTACATAAAATTGACACTTAACTAACTCATTGTTTGAAAAACTATTTTGGACAATATGTAATTTCTTCATAACTTTGTAATTTATGAAGAAATTACATATTGTCCAAAATATTTTTTGGGTGAAGCTAACAAATAAACACACAAATGGTCTACTCAATATTATGGGACTTTCAAACTTAACTCCTTTGTGACATAGGACATGTCAGGCACGTCCAGCCGGTAATTCTGTTGCTGACATATGTCCTGAAGTGGAACAAACTGTGGACATGATTAAAGATCACAAACAACGCTCTGGCAGTGTTGCTCTAATACCCCGATATCAAGGCATTAGGCAACACTGAAGTTTCTTCCCCATGGCAAACGTGATCGCTCTATGTGATTGCAGGCTCCATATTGAAGAACAGCATGTAGCGCTGCCCTCTTGTGAGAAGTGTGACGGAAGTGATGACGTTTGATTTCCGTCACTATTTTTATTGCTAGACTGTCCCTAGAGACAGTCAACAACATTGCATTTAAAAAAAAACCTATGTTTAAATCTAGGGCTAGGGTTACCATAATGATTAGGGTTACATTTATATAAGGTTTAGGGTTAGCTTAGGGGTTAGGGTTACAGCAAAATTAGAGATAGCGTTAGAGTTAGGGTTAGATTTGGGGTTAGGATTGGAGTCAAAAGATCACTGTAGGAGAAAATGGTTAGGAAAAAAAACCATTCTACTTTCAGTTATTGCCCTATACCATGCAAAAAAAAAAACAACCCAGAAAAACATGTAACATGGCATATTTCGAAATGCAGGACAATATTTTGAACCTATTTCGACAGGGTCTTCTTTACCATTTGTAATTGTGTAAAAGATTTTTCAAGTCAAATTTAGGATTTTTTTTTTCATCATATTTTATGATTTTTTTGTAGTAACTTATTTTATATAATGAAAATAATGATATCTAAAGAAAGCTCTTCTAATGACGATAACAACAACATATGATTTGTGTGGGTACAGTAAATGAGAATGAAGACAATTTCTCTTCAATTCTCTCTTTGCTAGAATAAACCCTCTAATTACTAAGACCATAATCAAACTCTGTTTTGTCATCTGCTTCCCAACAATTATTTAGCATCAAATTTAAACAAATAATGCTCAACTAGCTTAATTCTAAAGCAGAATATGCCTTTATATGGGGGAGCATAAAAACAGTGTACCCTCACATTTTTAAAGGAAAGATGGCCAGTGGCTTTTATTTTTACATAGGGCTTTCTTTCATCCTTTTCTTTATTTCTAGAAGCTTTAAATAAATATATAGAAACACATTTAAAAAATAGAACATATATATAAAGAAATATATATATATATATATATATATATATATATATATATATATATATATGTACATGTCTTCTCTGCACAAGTTTGTTATATAGTTTAACTAAAGGGGGTTCAATTAATTTTCAAGGTAATTCATGGGAATGGCTGTCTTCTAATGACTATTATTCCAATAAATCAATTTTTCCTTCTTGATAAATAGAGGGAGTCAAAATCTAAAAAAGAAAAGACATTCAAGGTCAGTTAAACCTCCATGATAAATTGATTCTATTATGCCTGTGTTAATAATCACTTGATATTCAGAGTTACTTTTTAAATAGATGCATGCTACAAAATTTGTTCTACACAGTATTTTCCTCTCTTCCTTTAATTAAATTAGCTTAATCATTAAAAGCCTTAAAAGATTTTAAACACGTCATGTCTTTTTTCAGTTGCACACACTGCAATAATGTTGTGCTTTGTTTAATAAAATACACAAGGCTGGGTTGAATTTTATCTATGAAATGTATGCATGATCCTCATGTAAACAAATTGGGTATAGTCCATGGAGAAATCATGGTGTCAGAACAAAAAATAAATTTCTCAGGAGTTTTTACCTTTTTTTATAACAAAAAATAAATAAAATCAGACTCTTGTTTATGTGTATATTAAAAATAATCAGCATAGTAATTGTAATAAGTGACTAATAATAAAGGATAATCTTATTATATTACCAATAATTTAAAAACATGGTTGCTCACATTTTCAACAAACCAACACAGTCATAGAATGAATAAAAACAATTGTATTCAATGATCTTAAAAAAAAAAAATGAGGAAGGAGGCATGAAGTTTGGATATCTGGTTACTCTTAGTTTATGGACTGTTTTTGATGTCTTATTTGACTTTGTAGTTTTAGAATAAAAAATGTGAAATTCCCAAATATACAACACAGCTATGATTGAACATTGTTTTATATTCCCTATTTTAATTTAAAACTTACCAATATATAGCTGACTGTTGAGCTGCAATCGTATGTGTCCATCTGAAGGAGAAATATATATTTTTTGTGGTAGCTCATCCACTTGCAAAGATGATTCCTTTACATTTCTTTCAGCTTTCACATAGTGCCACTGATTGTCGTTTAAATGAGTTGGAGACTGTACTATGACCTCAATTGGCCCATTCCCAACATCAAATGAAAATACCACTTCTGTTGCAGCTGGAAATTAGATGCAAATAGTACAGTCACTTTTCTTCTAATACAATAGTATCTTTTTCATTAGCTAGTAATGAAACACATTCAAAATAGCCATCCACTATTTCACAAGTCTATTGAGATATTTATATTTTAAGATGACATATTTTCCTGATGGTCAAGTGTAATGTTACCTCATTAGAGTTCAATCAAAGGCAATATGAAAGGGAAAATATTCTCATTTTTGATGTGTCTGAAGCTAGCTCTCATTTTGTTCGCTTGTATAAGTCATTTTATCAGGACTAAGAAACATTTTGTATTAATGGACTACCATAGTGACATTTTAACCATTTAAAAGAAATACACAATTTATTAACTAAAATGAATGGTAATTTTGTAATGGTAGAAATGCCACTACAGTTGTCTTTTTAATGAACAATGTGCCTATGATTGCCATTTAAACATTTTTTTTTCTACAAAGCTATAGTATGAGTTACATTATTGTGAAACAGGTTAAATTATTGCAGGTATTAACATCCAGTAGAATTTTGTTTTAAAAGGGGTAGGTCCCTGTTCATCAAAGATTATAGTTGACTACAAAAGTAAGTGATTACACCTCTTCTTCAACTACAGTTAGGACGTTATTGATGCTCTTAGAGAGGAACTAAACTCAAAATATTTTTTAATTAAACAGAAGCCCATTAAAAATGTAATTTAATTTGTACAGTAACTGTGTATGAAAATGTATTTATCACTAGTATTTGGAATAGCAAAGACTAGGAGGCCTGCCATCTCATAGAACAGCTCTCCATGGCAACCATCTCTTTCTGTCATTGGTGTATGCATAGTTGCCAACATTGGCCATTTTTGCAGGGACACATATTTGTTCCTCATGTTGCAGAAAATCCATGCAAAGTGCAGCCCGGCAGCATGTTGGATGGATATATGCACAGACACAATCCAATTAATTAATCAGGGTGGATATCTCAAAGGACCTACCATGATTAATTAATTGGGTTGTGTCTGTGAGTATTTGCATCCTACATACTGCCGGGCTGCACTTTGCATGCTCTGTCTGCAGCATGTGGAACACATATGTGTCCCTGGAAACATGGCCGATGTTGGCAACTATGGTGTATGTGAATGTTAATTGCACAGTACGTGTCAAATAGTGGGGAGGAGATCATCTCGATTGGTTAACACATTAAAATATGTTAAACTCTCATTTGCACATGAGAGCCAATAGCCCCATTGCATATGAGGATACAGAATAAACATTATTTTGATACATCATAAGAAAAAAGGGGCTTATATCTGTTTTTGTGCACTATCCTACATTTGTGATATCATGTTTTGAATAAAATTCTCCAGTGATTAATCATAATTTTCTTTAATATGGTGTAGTACAACAATTATTTTGCTTATTTCTGTATGGATTTAAATACATTGTTTTTATATATACAAACTAAATATTTACCTTACTTTTCTAGTTTATGGGACAGCTTTTTACTACACTTTAAATAATATTGGATTATTGGGCTGGCTGAGATTGTGGTTATTTACAGCATTAGCAGTATTGATTTAACCAGCAGCACAATATTCAATAAAACAGATCAATGTTAATGGTTAAAGATTATGGTTTACGTTGCTCAATGTGTTTTTCATTATGCTGCTCTATGCCTGAGCTTTGCAAAAATGAGCTTAGCAGTGGATGTGTGTTCATTGCACTGATGTTACATTAGTGAAAAATAGCCATTCTTCACTTATTATCCCCTTTTTGCTACCAAATTAATTAAAGTGGAGTAAAGACAAAATAGTTACATTTTAAGTAAAAAGCTTTAGAAATGTTGTTCCCATAATATGTGGTTGCTGAAATACTAAGGGGGTTATACAGAAATATTCCTATACACTTTTTTAAGGTGCAGTTGCTATTTGTTTTATATAATGATGATTGTGACTTTTTTTAGACATCCTGACACTAGTGTGTGTGACTCAAAACTCTACAAACAGTTTTTGACTGAGGTTCTGTATTTATGGGCACAGTGTGCTGGAGCAACCCAGAGGTTCTGGGATCAGTACACATGACTCACAGTGCTGACATCAAGTGAAAAATAGATACAAAGTAACCATGATTAGTTAACTTTAACAGTTTCAGCGACCAGTTGATTCAAATTAATGAAGTAGTAGTCAACGTCTCAAATTTGTATCTGGCTTTAAAGTTAAATTGGTTTGCTTACATGTGTTATATGTGTATGTACATAGATATGAAATGTTGGCAGACTACAATCTGAAATCCCTCACCTAGCATTTTCTGTTTTCACTTTTTTGAGAGCTGAATCAGTCAAAGCTATTTACCATCTTCATATAAATCATTATAATAGTGTAGGTCTTCCCTTTGTAAATACTTAAAAAATAAATTAAAACCTATTGATGACATAACAGTAATTATATCAAACAAATAACTGTACAGTTTGGCATGTCTATATAGACAATGTTGATGAAACGTGAACATTACTATAAAGACAAGCAATACTGGAACAACATTATTTATATATTATATTTATACTTACACTGCAATTCAATTCGAATAAAATCTTTAATTCCGAGATTTTCTAGAAATAATCCAGAGTGTGATGTAGTCTTGAAAAAGAAGGCCAAGTCTGCACTATATTCACCATGAAGTGTTGGAAAGTGAAGGTAGGATGTCACTGTAGTAAATGAAACTGAGTTCCAAAAACTTCCTAGGCAAAGAAGTAACATACATTATCTGAAACATTACTATATTTCCCTTCAAAAATATACATAACAATGATATTAATCTATTGTACAAAAAGAAAGTGCTTTAAAAATGATAATAATCCTAATACCTGTAGTGGTTCGAATAACATATTAAAGATCTATCTATATGTGTATACATACACATATACATATATATATATACCTATGGACTGTCACAGACCTTCCTATGGACACTGATATACTTGTTTTACCAATCCCTGGTCTCTGGCTTGTGATAAGTAACTATATATGCTGGACAAGCCTAATAAATCTGATGTTGGTGCTAAGACTAGAATCATGTGTCTCTCTCCATTCAGCTTATACAAGCAGTACCAGACCAAGATACAGACTTTTTAAAAGAATGCATGCCCAACTTTAGATAAATACACAATTTAGTCCCAACACCATGTAATGTCAGTAATAGTAAAAGTCCAAATATGAAACAATGTAAATACAATTATATTAAACTCTGAATTAAAATCATTAATTATAATTTTAAAAAATCCAATGTAGATTCTTTCTATAGTTAACTCAAATGTCATCTCTAGCACATCACAAACATTTTTATTTAGCTATTCCCTGCGTGAGTCAATACGTTCAATAATTCTAATGGGAAGCTTAATAACTGTGCAAATGACATATTCACCCGATTCAAGAACTGGGAAGCTGACAGTTTTTGTTCTGGTGTTACGAGAAAGGGATAGAATTGCAAACCACTGATCTGTAGACTCAATCAAGGACTGCAGGCAGTCCAATTCTTGATCTACATCGTTTATATTGTAAGCATTGTATTACAGTGGCCCATGGT
This sequence comes from Pelodytes ibericus, assembly GCA_036172795.1. Classification (NCBI taxonomy): domain Eukaryota; kingdom Metazoa; phylum Chordata; class Amphibia; order Anura; family Pelodytidae; genus Pelodytes; species Pelodytes ibericus. Next base: position 96,512,322 of record CM069860.1, read on the forward strand.
AAATGAGAAATGCAAATAATGGTCATGTATTCTCAGAATAACAATTTCACGGTAATACACAATTACAACTAATTAAAACATAATTAGCTTCCACATGTATGCCTGTGGTATATGGCTCAAATAAAATACTCAGCATCTCAGAAGGCAGTTCAATGCCTAAACACATTCAAGTATTTATTCAATGATCATTAAAAAACTCATCCCTATTTTGAAAAACAGACAAAAAAAAAACACAATAATAAGGTACCAAATACACATAATTTTCAAAAAAATAGGCACAGGTTATAAAACCAATAAAAAACGTATTTGCTTAATATAAGATGACCCTGAATATCAGACGACCCCCCAAACTTTGGATATTAATTTAGGAAAAAGAGAAAACGTCTAAATATACTACTACCCTAAAAAAAGTTTTACTTGTATATATTCACATGTAAACTGTTTTTTCATATTTCATATTTTGATAGAAAAAAAAAATGCATTTCTTGTTTTTATTTCCTTTTATTTGCCAATATGCACCCTAGCCAATGCAACCTCCCACAGCCATCTTCCCGCACACTTAGCTAATACTACACCCTAGACTTAGCCAATGCATCCGCCACAGCCATCTTCCCCAAGAATTTGCCTATGCATCCCCCACAGCCACCTGCCCCCCAGACTTTGCCAATACTGCCCCCAACCCCTACCCCAGACTTAGCCAATGTTGCCATGCAGACATCCACCAGCTGCCCCAATCTCCCTGGTGGCTAGGGGGGCAGCCAGTGAATGTCTGCGCAATGTGTGCAGACATCCTCTGATGCTTCCGACACTTCCGTCTTCTATGACGGACCGCTGGAAGTTCAGGTGACATCCCGCTTCCGTCCCTGAAGTCCCGAAGGAACGTGCTGGGCAGCACAGGAGGATGTCTGTGAGAGTATTTTTGATTCACTTCAATAAGAATGGTGACCACTAACTGATGTGTGACATTAAAATTAGCAGCCATGTGGATTTTAGACTTTTTACTGGTTCAGCACAAGACTATTTCTTTATTTAAAAAAATTCTGTTTAACAACCATATCAAATGATATCAAACTTACAAAGGATACACTGCAGCTGAATTAATTAAAAGCCAATAATTATCCTATTGGATACATCATGTCATGACAGAATTATCACTGATTGATTGCGCTCTTCTTTGTGGTCTTTCATATGTGTGGTAATTGGATGGAAGGAGGATTTATATAGGTATTTAGAGTGATAAATAAAAATGATCTATACATTGTGTTTGCAAAATTGCATGCAAATGCATAAAATAAGAGAAAACTTAGTTTTTAATTTTTTTGTGGTGTCTCCTATTTATGGCATCAGCTGGTGGCTTGATATGTAAATTACATATTTCCCATTGAAATGTAATTTGTTTGCATCTCAAGCCACATGTGATGTCAAAAGCAGAAACCACTACAGATACATTTGAAAACATATATGTATTTTGTCATGCATTTTCATGCAATTCTGCTAGCACAATATTGAGATATTTTTTTATTCTCTACATTCACGGTATAAGCGATATTTACTCCTTTTTGGGAATGAAATGCATAGGATTTTCTGTCAACTGTACTTGCCGATGAAGGCAAGTAGAGCTGTCAGGATGATGGAGTACCACCTCACATGTCCTAGTTTGGTGGAGGTAAATGTTGGGAGGTATACATAACTGGTTCAGTGGTGGGATTTTCATGTTGTTGTTTTTTTGCATTGGTCTGTATTATTAAAGCATACTGTGCCTTTGAATGTAATTCTACCAATACATTTTACCACTTTGAAATAATATACTTGGAGTTGTTCTGGAGATTCAAACATGTTAACCGTTAAAAAAAGGGGAAACAAAATGTTGCTTATCCCCTTAAGTTGCACCACTCAGAACAAAGGCTGTTTTTACACTGTGTTTATGTTTAGCTGTCATTTTCGGTATCCACAGTATGAAGGGCTATCTTTAGATACAAATATTTTACACATCTACAAAAAATTCTAATAGTTGTCCTGAGTGTACAAATATCCAATGTTTACATATTTTCCTTTGTTTGCTTTGTAAGTTGTAGGGCAGTAACTGGAAGTAGCATATTGCTTGTTCTAACCATTCTCTCCTACAGTGACCTTTTGACCACAACCCTAATCATCACCCTAACTCTAACTATAACCCTAATGCTAACCCTTGATCTAAGGCTAATTAATAATGTGTGATTTTGGTGTTGCTGGATGTCTGGAAATCAAGGCATTGTGGTAACACCATCTTACTGATTGCTTCCACCTCTCATTTTAATACAGGATGTTCCATGCCATTACTCCATCTACACAAAAAGAATGATGGCATGGAACGTTCTTCCACCATTACAGGGGTTAAATACCAAGCCCATGATGCCAAACTAGACTTTTATTTTCCTCAGGATTAATTAGTTGTACATTAACAAAAGCTGAAAAGCATGTATTGCCGAGCACTAATTTATTTATATTTAAAATAAGTTAAAAAGTTGAAGAATAGGAGTATTTTAATAAAAAAAAATAGGAGTCATATAACCAGAGTGCACAGTTCAATGTGAAAGGGTAGGGAAAAAAAGGGATACGACCACTATCTGCAATAGTCTTCTAAGTTGAAGTAGTGAAGATTAACGTTGCAATGTAATCCAAGCAAAATTCACAAACTGATCTTGAATAAGACACTTAAGGTTTTTTTTTTTTTATGGGCAGATAATTATTTTTTATTTGTTGTTGCAATCTACATTTCTGTGTAAGTTTCCAAACTCTTCACTGCAAATAATCTTATTGTTTTGTAATGATTGGATTTCACTACATCAACTAATTTTCTATAAGATTATCTGAAAACTAGGAAGAAGGAAACTACTTTTCTGTTTGTAAATATGTTACGTGTTTCACAGACACACTAGAATTATTTGCTTACCTGTAATTTTCTTACTGAGCAGAAAGTCGATAAGCACATAAGTTATCACCATGAGAACGTAATTTAACATGAATCTCACTTTGGGGTATTTTCAATAAAGGATCTTATTTATGTCTTGTGGTATAAAAAATATATTTTGCTTTGTTATTTCATCAACATTAGAATCAAAGCAGTGTGGTACTGTAAATATTTTGATGACTATGGATAACATAGCAGGACATTGTATTGATCTCACACAAACAAAAAGAACATTAGAGGAATTTAACCATTTGGCTATATGATACAATTACAATAACAGGTATAATGTGAAAACAAATAATAACAAACATCATTTCACAAATTAAACCTAACATGGATGGGTTCCTCTACAAAAACATGACTGATTAAAGTCCAATATGAGGCGATTTCTATCAGGAAGGAGCCCTAAAAGGCTCCAAGAAAATGTACATTTCCTTTAAATGAATATTATACCATCAGGGAATATGATGTTATTACATACTAATTGGAAGAGATATACAGTTATGTATAATAATGTAGTTGGGTGTATCCTTTTCCTAACTCTGTGGTAACTAAATGGTTAACTTTTATTAATACTGACTGGTGCAGTTTTTACCCATGGTCAGGACATCATTGTTTGAAGTCTATTTTAAGCCAGACTTACTGCATTAAAATGTGCACATTCATTTCTGGAGCCTGGAAAAGAGAGGGATTTGGCACATAACAAAAATGTGGTTTTGATGAGGCTCATTAGAGCCATAAAGGTTTATTCAATTCTCTACATACTGTAACACCTCAAACCGTAGTTGGTTCCTATGCTTTCATTATGTGCAGCATAACTTAATGCATAACCTATGAACAAAGGATTGTTTGTCAATTGACCATCCTCTCTGCAAAGTAATACTTACTGACAAGTGATCCAAACTCTTAACATGTACAACATGGGATTGACCAAAATATAGACTGACTTTGCTACTAAGAATCAGCGTGCTGATAATTGTCCATCCCACTGCCTACATCACCAATGTTTCCCTGTCTTCTGGTTATGTCCCCAAAGGCTGGAAAGTATCTAAAATTGTCCCTGCCTCTCTCCTCTCTAAAGTCTTGGAGAAATGTGCCCATGAGCAACTGTACAAGTTTTACAAGCAAGCCAACTTTCTAACCTTGCTTCAATCTGGTTTTCGTTTGAACCAATCCACAGTTCTTAACCTCTACAAAGTGTGTAATGATATCCAGAATGGCATGGGTTAAGGCATGCTAAGAAATAATGCTGTTCTGTTAACCAAGGGTACATTTTCTGGTATAAGTTAAATAATGCTTGTCTGGTTTCATTCCTACTTACAATGAGGGAAAAAAGTATTTGTCCCCTGCTGATTTTGAAAGTTTGTGCACTGACAAAGAAATGATCAGTCTATCCGTTTAATGGTAGGTGTATTTTTAACAGTGAGAGACGGAATAACAAAAAAAAATCCTGAAAAACGCATGTCAAAAAAGTTATAAACTTGATTTGCATGTCAGTGAGTGAAATAAGTATTTGACCCCTTTGACCAAGTACTTGGTGGCAAAACCCTTGTTGGCAATCACAGAGATCAGACGTTTCTTGTAGTTGGCCACCAGGTTAGCACACATCTCAGGAGGGATTTTGTCCCACTCCTCTTTGCAGATCCTCTCCAAGTCATTAAGGTTTCGAGGCTGACGTTTGGCAATCGAACCTTCAGCTCCCTCCACAGATTTTTTTTTCTTTTTTGTTTGTAAAAACTTTATTAAAACATACAGATAAAATTCACAAAACAAATCAGAGTGGACTAATCCCCCCTACATAACCTACGCCAGTTACTGGCCACATCCAAAAACAGTAGTAAGTTTACTAATATATTAAATACATAATAAATTCACATGTCGGAGGAGGGTGTAAAGGTGAGGATATCCTTAGTAAAATTGATATTATGTATTACATACTATCTCTGTAATACCGTCTATACGCATTACAGCAAGTACTTGTTTTGTAAAAACCCAAAAGCAGAATATAGACTATTTGGTACAGTCCTAACCTCAACATCTGAGGAAAAGGATTTATGAGTAATAATTTCAGAGAACTTAAAGGTAGGTAGGCAATGCAATAGAGCAGCAGGAAATGCTAGCAGAATGCTTGGTTGCATAGGGAGAGGTATTAGCAGTAGGAAGAGGGAAGTGCTCATGCCATTGTACAGAGCACTGGTGAGACCTCACTTGGAGTATTGTACGCAGTACTGGAGACCGTATCTCCAGAAGGATATTGATACTTTGGAGAGAGTTCAGAGAAGGGCTACTAAACTGGTTCATGGGTTGAAGGATAAAACTTACCAGGAAAGGTTAAAGCATCTTAACATGTATAGCTTGGAGGAAAGACGTAACAGGGGGGATATGATAGAAACATTTAAATACATAAAGGGAATCAACAAAGTAAAGGAAGAGAGTATATTTAAAAGAAGAAAAACTACCACAACTAGAGGACATAGTCTTAAATTAGAGGGGCAACGTGAGTAATATCAGGAAGTATTACCTTACTGAGAGGTTAGTGGATGTATGGAATAGCCTTCCAGCAGAAGTGGTAGAGGTAAACACAGTCAAGGATTTTAAGCATGCGTGGGATAGACACAAGGCTATCCTAGCTATAAGACCGGGAACGGGGGACTAATAAAAGTACTCTAAAAAAAATGGGCAGACTAGATGGACCGAATGGTTCTTATCTGCCGACACATTCTATGTTTCTATGTTTCTATGTTTGCAGTTTTTTTATTATCATTTCCACAGCACAGGCTTTTTTTTTTTTTTTATATTTATACTTCTTTTATTATTATATGATTTCACAAAATAAGCATACAGTCTTATGACTTAACAAACATAACATATCCTAACATACAAGAGCACATAGCTAGAGAAAATGTGTCAATTCCAGATGTTAGAGACTTTATAATATAAAGCTTAAGACGTAGTTCCCTTTCTGACTCCCGCTTATTTTTACTGTAAATTATGTTGACATGATCACAAGTACCGGTTCTCGTTAGTCATATTTGCACATTTAACACCTTGATTTTATGTGAATCCCCAATCTTCCCCCGCCTTTCTATGGTCCTTCTGGGGTAGTTGACAAATTAGGTTAGGGATTATAATTAGATTGTCAATCAACATGCTCTTACACATTCACTTCCTCAACACCACTCACTCATTCTTACTGGGTCGGAAGGCCGACATGGGGGGAGGGGAAGTGCACGACAGAGGAGCCCGTTTTCTCGCTTTCAGGTTCCCGTGCCCAGGGTATCTAAAGAAGGAAGGAGTTCTGAATAATGGATATGATTTTGCCTTGCGAACCTACACAGCCATCAGAGACCAGCGAGCCCAAGCTTTTTCATATTTGATCATATCTCTAGAGACTTTCCTATGGAAATATTTCTCAGCTGCCGCCTGAGCATCTATTTGTGTCATAATTTCGTTCCAGGGAGTTATTTCTACTTTCCTCCAGTATCTAGCAAGACATATTTTGAACGCGGAAAGTATATTAATAAGCAACCACTTGTCAAATCTATCTCTAGTTGGTAAGTCCAGATGGAAAAGGAAGAGCTGGGGTGTTAACTCAGTGTCCACTGGGAACAGAGCCTGTAACACCCAGATCAACATTTCTTTATATGCTTTCAAAGCTTCGCGTTCCCACCATATATGGAAGTGCGAACCTTGTGTTTTTAAACATCTCCAGCAGTGGTCGGTACCGCCTGATGTATATCTTGCTAACCGAGTAGGAACCAGATACCATCTGTGTGATAGTTTAAAATATTGTTCTTGGATATTAATGCAGTGTGTTGCCTTTCTAGTGTCATTCCATGCCTCACACCAATCTTTATAGGTGTTATTAAAACCAATATTGTTCTCCCATTTAATTATTGCCCCTGGTTTTTCCCCATGAATAAAGGATTCAATTAACTTTATGGTCTTTGAGACTGGATTTCTAAATGGTGGGTAGTAGAGGAAAGCATCCAGCTGAACTTGGTCCTCTGGCATTTGTTTCCTTAAAAAAAATTCAGCTCCCTCCACAGATTTTCTATGGGATTAAGTTCTGGAGACTGGCTAGGCCATTCCAGGACCTTAATGTGCTTCTTCTTGAGCCACTCCTTTGTTGCCTTGGCTGTGTGTTTTGGGTCATTGTCATGTTGGAATACCCATTCACGACCCATTTTCAATACCCTGGCTGAGGAAAGGAGGTTTTTACCCAGGATTTGACGGTACATAGCCCTGTCCATCGTCCCTTTGATGCGCTGCAGTTGTACTGTGCCCTTAGCAGAAAAACACCCCCAAAGCATAATGTTTTCACCTCCATGTTTGACAGTGGGGATGATGTTCTTGGGGTCATAGGCAGCATTCCTCCTCCTCCAAACATGGCGAGTTCAGTTGATGCCAAAGAGCTCGATTTTGGTGTCATCTGACCACAACACTTTTACCCAGTTCTCCTCTGAATCATTCAGATTACCATTGGCAATCTTCAGATGAGCTTGTACATGTGCTTTCTTGAGTAGGGGGAACTTGCGGGCGCTGCAGGATTTCATTCCTTCATGTGTAGTGTGCTACTAATTGTTTTCTTGGTGACTATGGTCCCAGCTGCTTTGAGATCATTAACAAGATCCTCCTGTGTAGTTCTGGGCTGATTCCTCACCATTTTCATGATCACTGAAAATCCACAAAGTGAGATCTTGCATGTGTGAATAGATTTAGAGCCACGTGTATGCATATGAAAAATATTTATATTATATGTATTAATACACACAAATCTACATATGTATGTGCATAACAATACATGTGTGTGTGTGTGGGTATATATCCACACACAATCAATGCATTCACATACAGTGCACACATTCATTATTGGGACTCTGAAGCCCATTACTTGCTATATATATTGCTATGTATATATACAAATGTCAGTAATTCTTATCTTGTTAAAAATTTTACTCATATATAACAAATAAATTAATGCAAATTATAAAGAATTGCCGATACTGCCAACATAATATGAAAATTTGCAAACAATCAGCTTTTTCACATTTCTTGCATATTTCCATAAATAATGCCCCTTTCTTCTAGTTGACTTTGGGACTGGTACTTTTAATAATACATTGTCATGAATCAACCCATTTCCAGGCTCATGTATCCAGTCATCTTTTTTTTTCAAAATATTTTTATTACATTTTATAGTTTTGTAACATCTTATAAAGATCATTAATAAACAATAGAGTGGATCAGGTGGATTCATAAAATTTGTACAAAATTGTGAGCACTTATTGGAAGGTTGAGAAAAGCATGTCATTTTTCATAAACATTGTTGAACAAATCAAGGCAGGTGACATTTGCGATATTCCAAAATATTTCTGTAAAAGGGAAAGGAAAAGCAAGCAGAAAAGATCAAGAAAACTAAATGATCAAAACCCCCTACCCTCCCACCCCTCGTCCTTCCCTAACAAGAAAAAACTGCAGTACTTGTCCAAGTCATTTGACTGTAGATATACCATAAAGTCACTTGAGTCAGTTCAGTCGATATCACATAGAAACATAGAATGTGTCGGAAGATAGGAACCTTTCGGCCCATCTAGTCTACCTATTTTTCTAAATATTTTTATTAGTCCCCTGTTCCCTATTTTATAGCTAGGATAGCCTTGTGCATATCCTATGCTATGCATATCCACTACCCTCTCAGTAAAGAAATACTTCCTGATATTACTTTTAAAACTTTGCCCGTCTAATTTAATACGATGTCCTCTAGTTGTGGTAGTTTCTCTTCTTTTAAATATACTCTCTTCCTTTACTAATTCCCTTTATGTATGTAAAGGTTTATATTATATTCTGCCTGTTAGTCTTTCCTCCAGGTTACACATGTTAAGATGCTTTAACATTTCCTAGTAAGTTTTATCCTTATCCCATGAACCAGTTTAGTACTCCTTTTCTGAACTTTCTCCAAGGTATCAATGTCCTTCTGGAGATATGGTCTCCAGTACTGTGTACAATACTCCAAGTGAGGTCTCACTTGTGCTCTGTCCAATGGCATGAGCACTTCCCTCTTTCTACTGCTAATTCCTCTCCCTATGCAACCAAGCATTCTGTTAGCATTCCCTGCTGCTCTATTACATTGACTTCCTACCTTTAAATCCTCTGAAATTATTACTCCTAAATCCCTTTCCTAAGATGTTGAGGTTCGGACTGTATGAAATATTCTATATTCTGCTTTTGGGTTTTTACACCCAAGGTGCATATACACCATTGACTACAACCCTCTGTTGCCTGTCACTCAGCCATTGTCTACACAGTAACTATGTACAATAATAAATAAATAAAATAAATGTGTGGCATTCCATGCCATGTCCTGGAATGTGGTTCACATTTGTGTTTTGTGAGCATCATCTAGTGTCTCAATGAATGGCTCCCATTGTTTAAAGAATTTGTTCATGTCTCTTTCTTTGTGGATGGTGGCTTCCAGCCAGTCCATTTGTAGAAGAAATAACATTATGATGTGGAAAAATGGCAATGCTGGGGGTTCCTTATGTAGCCATTGTTGTAAGATACATTTTCTAGCGACTGCTAGTTTGATAATTATTATGGATGTGTGCATGGTTCTGGGGGTATCTGTCAAGATCACCCCTAGTAATGCTGCTTCTGGAAGAATTTTGTAGTTATGTATTTTCAGAGTAGTTAAAAACGTTTCAACATTGGTAGAGAAATCGCTGATCTTGAGGCACGGCCAGAAATTGTGTAACAGGAACCGCATTTCTGAAATGAGTCCGTTAGGATACTACCCATAAGGTGTTGTCTATTAGGGGAAAGATAAGCATAATGTGTGATTCTATATTGCACCTCAACGTATGGAGGCTGCAGGACGCAATTTGCAGGTACTTGTTGTGTGTTTAATTAGGTCCTCCGAGTCCATGTCTGGGAACTGTGTGAACCATTGTTTCACACCCATGGAGATTTGGTCTGGGAAGGTAGCCACATGCAATGATTTGTATATTAGCTTAGTGGGGACAGTGGGTTCTAAGGAGTATCTGGCTTAACGGTCAAGGAAGTTATCCCAGTCTATCTGGGTAAGCCCTTGTAATTGACTTCTCACAAAATTTTGATTTTGGAGGTATGCAAACCATGGGATGTTTATTAGAGGCAGCTTGTCTTTACATTCAATAAGAGTCATTAAGGAGGTAGATTGCATGCCAATGAATGCAGTTAGGTCAATTATAGCAAATCTCTAGAAAGATTCCAAAGCCTCCCCATCCTGAAAGCAGAGGTTGTTGCAGAATGGATGAAAGATGGAGAGTTGCATCCAGTCATTTAAGTATCCTTTTTTGAATTGCACTCCTGTTTATAATGTATGCTTGCTTCTGTCTGTTCTTTGTGTCTCTGTACCCTGCATTTCTGCCCAGACTGGCACCTGCCCATTTGGCCCCAGAGCTGCACCTGCACTGTTCAGCTGTATTCTGCCACCTGCCCTGTTCTGAATCCCTGTACTGATGGATGCCCTGTCTTAGAGCCCTGCTAGAGGCTGCCCTGTCTTAGAACCCTGTAATGGGTATTTCCTGCCGTAGAGCCATGTAATAGTTCTGCCCTGTCCTAGTGCTCTATTAAAGGGCCTCCCTGTCCATATCCTTAAAGAGGCTCCTGCTCTTCCATGTTTATTTGTTGTATGTTATTTTCACTGTTCCATTCTGGGTTTAATTTCACTGCTCCTACATACATTTTTCCCACCTGTTGCTCCCAGTCTGTGCAATCCTGCTATAGGAAATCCATGTGTGTATGTGCAGTGTCAGTCATACAGATTTAGTTAATTTTTTTATTACTAGTTCTAAGTTCTAAGACTTACATAATGTGAGGTACCTTGACGCTGGTTTGCAAGCTTACCATCATTTGGCCATCATGTGAAAAAAAACCTCCCCTTGGCTTGTTCCTTTATTCATGTCTGTGTCATTGTTATATTGCTTTATCCTTGTTCTTTGTTTTTTTCACATGATGTTAAGTTTTGTTGTAATGGCATTTGTCTGTCTGCCTCTGCACTGTATTTACATTTTTATCTTTCCCCTGTGCCCTGTATTGTTTAACTTTAGTTTGGTTTCTGATCAGCTCTGCTTACGTTTGTTTCAGTTGAGCTCCAGTTCCTCCTTGGCCCTGTACTTTCTATTCACCTGTCTATTTTCTAAGCTTGTGAGCAGGGTTCTCTAGTTCATGTATCCGTCTGTCTAACATAGTATTTAGTTCCCTCTGTGCTGTGTATAAAGCACTGTATAAATTTGTGGTGCTAGATAAATAATGGATAATGTAATGTCAAATTTACTGATTTATGAGCTGCAGCAACAAACATGTGGTGTTGCAGCCAGTTGAGGGTGTCAAACAAATCCATGGGGCATGCTATAAAAATTCTAAAAGAATGTAAGCATTTATCAAACACCAAAAGTTAAAACATTTAAGTCACCCATGAAAAGAGTCTTTCCAACTAAAGAGATCTAAAATTCGAATTATTTCACGGAATAGATATCATTAAAATATTTATGAAAATGTCTCATAAGTAACAGTTTGTAAAGGCGTGACTGTCTGAATTTTTGAAAAAATTAAATCTTGGTAAATTAACTTAAGTTATTTTTATTCTTTTTACCAACAGAGATTAAAGCATAATATTACCGATTAACTTAGTGTACATTGCATGCAGTTGAACTAAGCATTTTATGGTAGTGGAGCCTAATTTTTTATGTCTTACCTTAATATTAAAAAACGTATTATGCAGATATTTTTCCTTCAGCATGTTTTCAATATAAAACATAATGGAACATAAGGAGGCAGTAAGCTGTTTAATGGTGGTGAGTTTTTAATATTGTGAATATTCCTAATTCAGGAGTGTGTTGCATATATTTATTTTGATATGTAAGTAGGTTTTGCTTCCTTAGAGTTTTTGTTTCAAGGACTTGTAAGTAGTGTTGGATGACTTTTGATCTGGTTTTACATAAGAACATGACTCATTATCTGCTAATTACTTCTTTGCCCTGTGTTTGGCTGGTTAAGAGTGACTGCGGCAATACACATCTACATTATGAATGCAGAACAAATGAATAACAATGAAGAAGAAAAAAATGTAGCATTCATTCATCAGCTATGCATTAGGTGCCTCAAGCATAATGTACTTTAGAACAAAAATAAAGAAATGGATTGTTACAAATGAAGCTATGCTTTTAGCCAGGCAAGGGTATAACTTTCTATTCAAGCACTTTCTATTAAATTGTGCATCTACCAATATTTGTAACTTATCTTTCAATATACCTGTCCTGCGTATCTATCTATGTCTATCTGTGTCAATCTGTGTCCCTTATCTGTCTTGCCTTTCTATATCTGTCAGTCTGTCACTGTGTCTGTCTATCAATCTCTGCACCTTATCTGTCACTATATCTATCCTACCTGACTATTCTTGTCTGATGATAATGGGTGGGATGATGAAATTGCAAAATGGGCCACTAAATTGTTTATTTGGAAGATAGGGATAGGATTATAGATTGGGATAATCAGTTGTCAGTAATTTCTAATGCTTTTAAAACTATGAATAATCTTAGAAAGCACATGCAGGTTTCAGACTTTCTCACTAAGTGCCACTCCAATAGGAATATTACAGTTCTCATTAGGTAATATCAATTTAGATAGATGGAAGTCACTTGGAATGGAGACTATACCAGGCATGTATTCTATTTGGCATCATTTAACTTTTATTGATACAAATTATAAATTGATTCTTATTTCTAGACTGGACTTGTTGTATGATGAGTCTGACCCAGAGAAATCCACTTCCATGATGAAGTGGAAATCTGATATGTGAAAATGAATTTCCGGTTAAAGCATGTGAAACCATGCTTCAACCTGGACTAAAGTTCGGATATCTGTGTAATGTGCCAATGTATATGAACATTGGTTCCTACCAAAACATACATTCCAGTCTCTAGTAGCAGTCTCTATGGAGATGTAATAGTGGGGAGTGTTCACTATACCATATTTGCTGGGACTGTGAGAAGTTGGATCGATTAAAGCAAAAACTAACTAATCTAATAAGGAATCATTTTAAACTACTAGAAACTGATATACCAAAAGTTTTTTTTCCACATAGGTTTTAAAAAAGTGATGGCAAGGAATTGGAAAAAGACGAAAGCACCCAGGTAGCATGAAGTCTGTAGACTGATAAGTTACCAACATGAAAATGATAAATATTTATTTTTTCAACTACATAAAGCTCATTAAAATACAGGGAAACTATCATTACTATGTACATGTACAGTTAATTCAGCGTTCAGAACCCTTTATATCTTTTCCATTCATGACCAGATTCCCCCACACAAGACCGTTCAGAGAGGATAATACAATGGCACTTGTACAGGTCAAAACTGCCTCATATTACAACAACAAAAGTGTGTTATTTGCTCTATACAGTATTTGTATTTATACTACTGTATTTCATGAGTGCTGAGAGGCTTTAATATATCTCATTGGTGAAAAGGATCCATTATAAGCAATGACCTGTTATCCAAAATGCTTCTGGTCCCAAGCATTTTGGTTAAGGGATACTCAACCTGTATTAAAATTAATGTTAATAAAAAGGCAGGGACTTAGTGTAAAATTAAAAATAACTTTGAGAATGTCTGGGTGGACCGAATGTGTGAGGCAGTTTTTTTTTCTATTCAGCTATGGGTGCTGTTATATACTTCCCTGTATACACTGGTGAGGACAGAGGAGTTCAGTTTTTCTGTCTCGCAACTTACACTTTGGTGTTGCTTGCTGGCTACACAAAGCTGCACAGAGCCATGGACACGCCCTTTTAATTTAGTTGTGGCGTGTGGGGTTCCCCAGCATGTATGAATTCGCCTATCTGTGTATGCTACTTTTCTCCTCAGTGATACTGGTGACATTGTTGCAGTACACCTGCTTGCTTGCTACATTTGATCTACTGTGTTATTGGAGTTTACCCCTCCAGCGAGCCCTCATCTAGCCTTTCATGGCCTCTGTTTATTTAGGCATTATCATTTGCCCTTTAGGCTTTGTTAATTGTGATCACTGTTTTTATATTTATACTATTTATGTATTTTTTATTTTATAATACTTCATAATGAATTATCAGTCTATTTAATATAACCCTATTTTTCTTATTTGTTTTTTAAGACTTTATGTCTGTTCTTAGGAACTTTGTGTAGACTAAATGTTGCACTATGCCTCTCTTTAATAAACATTTACTAACATCTAGAGGACATCATCACTTTGAAAACATATATAATATTTATACATAAAAACCACAAATTAAATATATATACACATTCCACATGCAGTATTTTAGGGGATATTCTGTGTTCCCTATTTTTTTCTCATGCATTTCTGTCTATAACCTGATGTGTTTCGCTCAGTGGCTTCCTCAGAGGTAAGTTTATTAAAATGTAAAAACAAAAATTTTCTGCCAAAAAGAAAAAACTTTAATTACTATTTAGATGTACTGAATGAGAAATAGTAATTGAAGATTTTTCTATTAGGCATAATACTATTATTGAGAAATGGGTAAACCTACCGGGTTCAATGTATCACTTATATTAGAAACACACTATTCTGCATTCATCCTCTTTTGTTAAGGATATTGACATTGTAGCACTTTTAGTTGATGCATTCAAAATATTTTTACTGGCTGTTTCCAAGTGTCATATGTCTTGGAAACATTAAAACATCTGTTTTCTTTAGATACATACAATGTGTCGGCAGATAAGAGCCCATCATTTGTCCCAGCATTTTCTTGTATCTAGGATAGCCTTGTGCTTATCCCATGCATGCTCCATTATATTGTCTGCCTGTCTGCTAATGACCATTTACACACATTCTAATTTTAAGAACACTTGTTTTTTCGAAAATCGAAAACTTTTGTTTTTGTGTGGTGTCTTAGTTCCTGGTTTTATATGAAACCACATCGACTGATGATCACTAGATCCTAAAATGTCACCTGCAATTCTCCACTTGTGAACATTAAATCTAATATATATATATAAGAATTGCCTACTCAACTACTCGTTTAAGAGACAGTTCCAGTAGGGTTTTGTCTTAGAGTACGGATGCATGTCAACATAAGGTGACTGTGCAGATGCAGTAATAATGCCCGGACAGCTCTAAATCTGGTGAGGCAGTACCCCAAAACTAGACTGTCCCTTCAAATTTAGGGTTGTTGGCAACTATGCAGTATTAAATAATGTATTACGTTATTCACTGTATCAATGACCAGGAATTGCAGATCCCCCATTAAAAACAAAGCCAAACAATATTATTCCAATATAATCTAATACTATGTAACGTAATTAATAATGTCATTAATTTAATGGTCATCAAATATATTAATTATTTGCAGAATTTACACAATTATTCCCTCACAGTTTTACTTTTATACTTACTGTCTCCCCAGCAAATTAAAGGACCAATCTTATAAGCAGCTTCTGAATGTGGTCTGTTTGTGTCAGTGACCACAATTTGCAGAACAGGTAGGTGATCTTTATTTGAAATAAAACCTGTGTCATTTGTCCTGATAAAAGAAAATGTACATATGAGCAATTAGGACAATACATTTTTTTTGCCAATGCTGTGCCAGCAAATCATACTTGAATAACTTTTAGACCAGAATTTGCTCACAGATTGTAATAAATATTTTTTTTTGCCTCCAATGTCTGTCAATAACCAAAAATTTATTTTCCATTTCAGATTATCTAATTCCAGATGCAGTATAGCTTTCTAAAATAAAATAATTATATCTATCCAACCAGTTCAGAAATTATTTAAAATAATTTAATCCTACTATATTTTACTTTTTCAAAATGTGACCACATATGCAGAAGGCTTCCCTGGTGCCGTTCACATCTCCATCAGGTAAATGTTATGCAGCCTCTGAGGAACCATACACCTTCTATTATTTAATTTGAATTGCAATTCTTGCAAATTCGGCAGAGGATTGTTTTCCATGTGCATGACCAGGTATCATCTTCTTCTAACACTGTAGCCCTTTCCCATCTCCCCCTGGAATGATGAATAATTGCACTAGATTTATCATGTAGAAATTCAAAGCCTAATCTAAGAACCCTTTTCTTTAACTATCAAAAAATGTTTTCTAGCATATTGGCTCGATTATTTGTTCTGTTGTTAGTAAACATTGTTGTTAAATAAAGCTAAATGTGCAGCTATGAATAAAGATGTCTTGGTGGAATCCCTACCTCTTATGTTAACTAAATTATTATATCCTCTCCCCTACACAAAGAGAAAATATCTTATCTATTCCCTTATTCACTCAATCAGGAACCCAATTAAAGTCCTGTTTATTCAAGTCTAAAGTTGCTAGCAAGGCCATTGTAATTATATACCATTTAACAGTAAGCTATTTTTTTCAAGGGAAACCCAAAATATAAGTAGTTTATAGTGACAATACCACTTTATGTATTACAACATGACATTTCATTGCCTTTTTGAATTGTAGTGGTTAATATCTGTTTTAAGACATTGACTACAATAAAGTAGGTTTATGTTAATGCTCAGTATTAAACTTGTGTACTTAAATCAAAATATACTTTTCTGTGTATTATTTTTACCATTCAATTTTGTCTGCATCACAATTGCAATAAAGTTGGGATTCAATACAATTTCCTTCCAGTCCGCATGTACATTTCTTGACATCCGATGAAGAACCACTCCAATAAGACTGGGTTTCATTTGTTCGTCCAACCCACCAAGTAAAGGGAATAGAACCTAAAATAGTGAAACACAAACTAACTCAATTAGGATTTTGTGAAAATAAGTGTTCATAAGAGTTCATAATTCATATAATTTAATAAGTAATCACTTTTTGAAAAGGAATTTATTTAAATGCTAGGAGGAGAATGACACATTTGGATTGATCTGGAGTCAGGCTAATATTAAAATGTAACCTTTATTCAATTTAATAAGTAAAAAGAAAAAATTCAGCTAAAATAGTCCAGTTAATTTCACCGTACTACAAATAACAAATACATGTGTGCGAAAAAAATGTAATTTAAAATTGATACAACATCCCCAACCTCTGAACGAGGTAGTAGGAAATAATGCAGATTCAATAAAGCCACTTGTTTCTTATTTATCATGTGTACTACAAATACACTCCAAATATCCATCTTGTGACTTTTTTAACTGCAAATACTTGGATTGACCACTTCAGACTGTATTTAATTAAAATTATAAAATAGTTTATATTTCCCAGTGGTAGTCATTAAAGGTCTCTCCATTAGGTTATAAATGTGTTGTTAGTAACAATCTTTATTGTAGTTGTGTTCACTGTCAAAAGACTGATTTGAAATGTTTAAATGAATAAACCTGGGGTCCTCAGCCTCTAATCTGCTAGCATGTTAGCACAGTTTAGCATAGTTTGGGTATTGAGTCAGGGTTAGTGCATCAATTAGGACACCAAATAAAACATACCCATATTAGAATTATCGGATCAAGGCTAGAGTCCCAAGAATAACTGATGCCCGATGCCGTTTCGCTGCAGCTCCTGCTGTGGAGCACGCAGCTTTCTCAAGGGCATAGAGGTTGGGGGTGTTGTATCAATTTTAAATCTCAGTTTTTTCGAACACATATATTTGTTTTTTGTAGTACGGTGAAATTAACTGGGCTATTTTAGCTGCATTTTTTCTTTCTACTTATTAAATTGAATAAAAGGTTACATTTTAATATTAGCCTGACTCCAGATCAATCAATACTTCGATAACCAGGTTTCAATACTTACAGCAGGGGGTCTGCTAAACTAACACTCACAGCCCCTATAGGGCATCTTTTCCTCTCTGACTGGTTAAAGTAGAGAATGACATAGAAACATAGAAACATAGAAACATAGAATGTGTCGGCAGATAAGAACCATTCGGTCCATCTAGCCTGCCCAATTTTTTGGAGTACTTTTATTAGTCCCCCGTTCCCGGTCTTATAGCTAGGATAGTCTTGTGTCTATCCCACGCATGCTTAAAATCCTTGACTGTGTTTACCTCTACCACTTCTGCTGGCAGGCTATTCCATACATCCACTACCCTCTCAGTAAAGTAATACTTCCTGATATTACTTTTAAATTGTTGCCCCTCTAATTTAAGACTATGTCCTCTAGTTGTGGTAGTTTTTCTTCTTTTAAATATACTCTCTTCCTTTACTGTGTTGATTCCCTTTATGTATTTAATACTCTCTTCCTTTACTGTGTTGATTCCCTTTATGTATTTAAAATACATTTGTATGACAAATAGATTAGGGTGCAGGAATAAGAGAGAAAAATATAGAAATGGACAATGAGAGTTCACAATACAGTAATGGGAAATCAATGACGGATGAACCTTTTTCTAGCTAGTGCATCTAATATTTGTTCTTGTGTGGGAGTATCCCATTTTTGTCAGACGCAAGCCAGGATAGCTGTCCTGCATCCAGCTTGTCAAGCTTTAACTCACTCCTTTTTTGCATCCCCATGATCTGCTGTGAGTGATTAATTTATTATCTTGGATTTTTTACTGAATAAACCACGTCATTTTTGGTTTTACCCGTCATCTCGTGAGTGCCATTTTTTGTTACATCCGTCAAACTAGATGTCAAATACAGCTAAGGAATACTACCCATGGTACTATTTGGGCTCCGTTCTGACATTATGCATACTGACAGGGCTCCAGCATGGCATCCGTGACATCAGAGAATGCCACAATTGAAATGACTTAATATGAGAAACACAAAACAGAACTCAACATCAAATTATAAATTCTCTTGTTTAATTCACAACTTTTATGCTGCTTTGGATGCTGTGGGAAAATGATGTCGTAGTAACATAACTCTTTATAAAATGCCTTCAGGAATATTATAGAATCATGCTCAATAGTAACACATTTAAGCTGCATTGCTGTGTTAAAATTGTAATGTAACAACTGCATATTATATCTCTTATTCTCAGGCACCACGGACAAATTAACATAGCTTATAATACACAGATATATATTATTCATTGTACAGTGTTAGATGGAACATTATCTGAAATGCAGTTTAATTTATAGCCTTATCAGATACCATGTAGATTTATTTTATGTAAGCAGATGTTCTGCAAATAATCTAATTTTTCAGTATTGTCAAATATTTTACTTGTATTGGAAGAAAATAGAGGCAAGCATCTACATCGTCACTGAGGCATGATATTAGAATAATTTGTCTTGAACAAGCTACCTTCTACTTTTAACAATTACAGGTGAGAGGACAAAAAAAAGTCAAAATAAAACAGACATTGTTTTAAAGTACATGTAAACATGTTTGAAACTGATAAGTATAGTTTTAAAATTAACATTGAATTTACACTAAATGTTGTTTCTTGAAAAAAGAGACAAAACAGCTAAGATAGGGAAAAGCTTTACCGCATCCAGATCTAAATGTTTTCAATTGAATTGGATACAATAAATCTTGTAGCATGTCAAGAAAGGCGAGTGGTATATAGGCGCACCTCATTCCAATGGAAATAGACAACATTTTCAAAGCAGATCCGGTACCATAACATTAAAAGACTTTATCAAAATAAGTTAAATGCATAATAGCATGAAGAAAGCATTTCACCATCAAGGCTTAATCACAGACACCATTAACAAATGCCATTCATCATTTAAAGGTGTGGATAATAAATGAGAAAAAAAACTACTACCTGGTATTAAGCTAATCACTGATAATCAACATGTGTCTGTTGAAGTGCCTAGACTGAGTAAAGGACTCTGCTCAGTCTAGTTAAAATAGATGTGTATAAAATATTGCATAGGGGGCGTGGCCGGACACGGACAAAGATGGCCGCATAGAGAGTGAGCTCCCCGCGCCACCCGCTCAAGCCTGCAATTAATCGAGAATCCTTTAACCATGGGACGCAATAAGAGAATGGGACCAGACCCCCAAACCCCCGGGGGACGGAGTAAACTGATCTCCGCATCTCTGCGAGATTATTTTAAAGCACCCGCGGCCTTTGCATCCCAGACAGCCGCGGACCACGAGGCCCTCTCTCCCGCTAGTTCCTCAGAAATGGAGGGCGACACTCCAGTCCCCCTGCCGACGCCTCAACCGGCCTCTATAGACCAGACAACAATTAATAATCTGTTCTCCTCGGCCCCCGTGGCGTGCGGATTTCAGCACACTGTTACTGGAGCTCAAGGCAACGGTGAAGGAGGCGATCGACGATCTCAAGGTAGAGCAGAAGGCCCTGACCCAGAGGATGATACAACACTAAGCCACCTTAGAACAGCATACTCAGAAGCTGAACTCCCCCACGAACCAGACGACGCAACACTCTCTTCATCTTGCTGATTACTGGCGGAGATTAGAGGATCTGGATAACAGATGTCGCAGACACAATATTCGGATCCGCGGCCTGCCCAAAGTACAAGGTACGGCCCTGGAAGATGCCGCGCGGACCGCCACTCGCCTCTTCAACGCCCTGCTGGCAAGGCCAGAAGAGACGAATATCCAAATGGATAGAGCCCATAGGGCTTTGAGACCCCGCGGCCCACCCTCGGGCCCGCCAAGGGACATCATATGCTGTGTCTCTAACTTCCAACTGAAAGACAATATCATCAGAGCGGCGAGAGAAGAGGGTCCATGGGACTATGAGGGCCAGCAAGTATCCCTGTTTCAAGATCTCTCAGACATAACCCTCCAATCACGACGGATCCTTAAACCGCTGACAGCCGAACTACAAATACGTCAGCTCCGTTATAGATGGGGTCACCCTTTCAGCCTGTCGGTCAGGACGGGAGACTAGACACAGACTCTAAGATATTTTCAGGACCTACCTGGGTTCCTGGAAGTCTTGGGCCTCCCCGCTATGGAAATCCCCGACTGGAGTCTACCGGACTTGCAACCAGGCAGGGCAAATCACAACAACCCTCCCTACGGGCGAACTCTGAGATCGTTTGCCGGTGCCCCGAGACCCCAACGTCTTCCGAGACGCAGACCCCCGGGACTGGAGAGACCGGATGGATCCACAGACCTAATCCTTAACCGCCAAGTTGAGGTGGAAGAATAATGCTGCTGCAGACCCCTCGGAGATGTGACCTGGACCTATGAATCTGAAGTGCTGACTTTGCCACCCGGAGCGATTTTTGTTTCTTCAAAATCTCAGAATTAAGCACGGGTTGGAGAAAAAGAGTGCCCTCTGACAGACCCGGGGGAGATTATATATGGATTACAAGGAAAGACTCTGTTACCCGAAGATCCACTCCTGGATACCAGAAAGATCTACTGGAGACGGTCCACAGGAATCATAAGTATCACAGACTATTTTATGATGTTATGTTAGGCATTGTAATATGTCTGTCAAAGGAGACCTGAGTGTATACCTCCTCGGGCCGCTGTAGATGAAGGAGATGGAGGTTGCGACCCGGGAGATAAACACCAAGTAGGATCCCCGACGGTTAACAATGTTGTCACAAAGAGATAGAGAAAGTCTGCTGAACTACAGAATTACCTCGTTTAGTAAGGTCCCATATGTTTGTAGGACACAAGTTTGAAGGATGTAACTATCCAATTTTTGTTTTAAGTTATATATTCATGTCTACATGGCCATGTATAGCCCCCTGTCAGGTTTTAGGGCAGGTTTGTGTGGGTGGAGGAGTATTCCTTCTCCTAAATATAGTTTTGTGTATTTTATTCTGTAAGGTTTTTTCCGAAATTCTGTTCAACAACGGATCTTTCGGATCAGACTTGACACGACGGCCTTTTCGGCCTGTACATCATTGATCCCTCACTGTGGGCGCCACTGCATATTGCCCGGGTTTCCCCCACCCCTTTTCCTGTTTTGTTCTGGGAGAGGTGGAACCTGCTGCCAATAGGCGCCGTTAGTGTATAGTGTTGCGAAATCTCTCTTGTACTCTGAGATTTCCTTTTTGCTGTTGTTTCTGTGTGCTCGCTGCTCTTTTTTTTTCCCTTTCCTTTTTTTTAAATTTCTCTCTTTTCTCCTCTCACCCCTACTTGATCCCTAATTTTACCACCCCACCCCCCCCCCCTCTTATCAGCCCTCCCTGAAATACCATCTGTTCTCCCTGCCCCGGATCATAACAGAACTGATACTTAGATAACGCAATGCATGAGATGCCCTCCGGAACCCACATCAGTCGTAGCCTCATTATACTTACCTACAATGTTAAAGGACTCAATATCCCTGAAAAAAGATCCCACCTGCTTAGGGACCTCAAATTCCACAAAGTGTCCGTAGCTTTCTTGCAAGAAACCCACTTTAGAGGGCAGTCATACCCCAAACTGACTAACCCTTTTTCAGTAACAACCCCACAGCAAAGTCCAGAGGTACTGCCATTCTTTTTGACAAACATACACCATTTCTCGAGGCCGACTGTCTCTCCGACGGAGGGGGCAGATATGTTTTCGTGAAGGGCACGATATTGGATGTAAAGTATACTTTCGCGAACATATATCTGCCTAACACCAGACAACACCGTTTCCTGCAAAAGTGCCTCCTCAGGCTGCAATCTTTTCAGGAAGGCATATTGGTAGTTGGTGGAGATTTTAATATAGCATTTAACCCTAAAATTGACACATCTAGTGGATCCACATACACCCCAACTCACGTCAGTCTCAAAATTAGAGATTTACTGAATGAGTTTCAACTGGTTGATTGTTGGCGGGCCCTCCATCCCCAGGACAGAGATTTCAGTTTCTATTCTATACCTCGAGATGTCTACACCCGTATAGACTATCTATTTATGCCATACTACCATCTACCTAAGTTAGTTGACCCCCACTACGGACCTATTACATGGTCAGACCACACACCCCTGCTGTTGTCGATCACCTCACAGTTGACACGTCCTCTAGGGACATCCTGGAGGTTAAATTAGTTTTTCCTCTCCGACCCCACGACATCTAACGAGACCAATACCGCCCTGTTACGATATTTCTCAGAAAATTGTACGCCTGAGATCTCCCCTTTAAATGTTTGGGAAGCTCACAAATGCGTAATACGCAGTCATTTTATACGCCTGGGGGCGGAAAGGAAAAAAGCAAATGCCAATAAGTTACGTACATTATATGAGGACATCACGGCCCTTGAAAAAGTACATAAAGACCTACTAAATCCAGCAGATTTCCAGAGACTATTGATTTTACGTAAAGAATTAGCTTCCATCCTTAATTCTTTTGCACACAGATCCTTTACAAAACTAAAAGCCCTATATTATGAACATGGAGATAAACCCGGGAAATATCTGGCACGGGCCCTCAGGAAAAAAAGAAAGTTGTATTATATCCCTAAAATACGTAGTGTCTCCGGCACACTACACAGACTCCCTCACACAATAGGCAAGGAATTTGTAGATTACTACACCAGCCTATACAACCTTAATAAGGCCCTTCACACCCCCACTCTGGAGACCCGCAAAACTAAGATCTCTGCTTATCTAGACAAACATATCAAACGTCAGCTGCACCCCGAAGCCGCCTCTGCCCTAGAGTCCCCAATCACCATAGAGGAGTTGACAGGGGCGATAAAAGCCTCCAAAGTGGGTAAATGCCCTGGCCCAGACGGCCTCCCCCTTAGTTATTACAAAAAGTTCCTGGACACGTTAGGACAGTATTTGGTTACGTCTTTCAACGCCCTGTTAGAGGGGGGGAAATTTCACCCACACACACTAATGGCTAACATTGCTTTGATTCCCAAGGAGGGGAAGAACCCTGAACTGTGCAGTAGCTTCCATCCCATCTCCCTATTAAACGCTGACCTGAAACTGTTCTCAAAGATCTTAGCCTCCAGACTAAAAATATTTCTCCCAGACTTAATCCATCCGGACCAAACCGGGTTTGTACCTGGCAGGGAGTCCAGGGACAACACCATCAGAGCCCTAAACCTCATACATTATGCAAAGACTAAGAACTCCAAGGCCATCCTTCTGTCAACAGATGCCGAGAAGGCCTTTGACAGACTGGATTGGACCTTCATGATAGAGGTGCTGAGAAGAATAGGACTCGGACCGAACTTTCTGGGTTGGATTATGTCCCTTTACTCAGCCCCCTCAGCTAGACTGAGAATAAATGGAGCCCTCACAGAACCGTTCGATATTTCCAACGGGACCAGGCAAGGCTGCCCGCTGTCCCCATTGCTGTTCATCCTGTCCCTGGAACCCTTCATGGAGGCCATTAGAAGTAATCCCGACATAACCGGTATGACTATAGGCGATACTCAACATAAGATACTGGGATATGCAGACGATCTACTTTTCCCAATCTCTAACCCAGCGGTTTCCCTGACCAATATATTAAAAGAATTCCGAGCTTATGGGGAACTGTCCAATCTAAAGATAAATTATACCAAATCTGAAATTCTAAATATCACCCTCTCAGCGGAATCTGGACGACACCTCGAACAAACCTTTCCTTTTAGGTGGTGTGAGACTAAAATGAAATACCTAGGAATCTGGTTGACCAGAGAGCTCTCAAACATATATAGTTATAATTTTGTTCCGTTTTTATCCATTTTATGTAAAGACTTCCGTAGCTGGGCGCCAAAACACATATCCTGGTTTGGCTGCATCAACGCTATAAAAATGAACGTGATGCCCCGATTACTTTATCTTTTTAAACACTCCCTGTAAGCATTCCTGTAGCCTTTTTGCATCCTTGAAAACCCTATTCTTAAAGTTTGTTTGGGCCCAAAAAAGATCCAGGATAAAATATACTACCCTAATTAGAACAAAAATAGATGGGGGTACAGGCCTTCCCGACCCAAGGAAATACTACCAGGCCTGTCACCTAGTGAGAATCGTGGAATGGGCGCTCAGACCCCCACATAAGTTATGGATCAACAGTGAAGCCACTTACACTTCTACCCCACTCCCACAATTGATCTGGCTCCCAAAAGCCCATGTCGCTTTGGTCCTGGCGAACCAACCACTCATGAAAGCCTCCATACATATCCTTCACACCCTATCTTCTAAACACTCTCTCATTACCTATCCATCCCCCCTCCTACCTGTTCGTAACAATCCTGACTTCCCCCCAGGCCAAAACCCAATTGTCTTTCTGCTGTCTTCCCCCGATGGATGGGGTCCCGATCTCGCATTATATGGTTGGGACTAAACTGAAACCTTTGGCCGATATTTTTGGGGAGATTGTGCCAAATGGCTTGGATCACCTCCACTACATGCAGCTTCAAAGCTATCTCCACAAACTCCCTATGAAGCACAATTTGATACGAGATCGTACGTATTTTGAAACCCTCTGCACCAAAACCAGTTTTCCTTCTCACGGGGTTTCTTTAATGTACAGAATGCTGATATCAGAACTAGAACACACCACTCTACCATTTCAGGGGCAATGGGAAAGGGCGTTACAGGTGGAGATAGACCAGCCGGGTTGGGACAAAATCCTCACTCTCACACACAAATGCTCTGTGCAAACCAAAGTACAGGACTGTTTTTATAAAATATTGACTTTTTGGTATAGGACCCCTGCATTTCTCAACAGAGCCTTCCCAGAAGTCTCAGACCTCTGCTGGAGATGTGGGAATGCCTCAGGGATCCTCCTACACATTTCGTGGGAATGCCCGAAAATGATGCCATTTTGGAAACAGATAAACAAGGTGATGCCTAAATTTACAGACTCACCCCCTGCATTCCTCCGTGTCCCGTACAAACTACACTATACCAAACAGTCAATAGCTAGCTATAAGAAATCAGTGGTGCGCCACCTAATAAACGCGGCCAACGTACTAATCCCCCTCCATTGGAAAGATCCTACCCCCCCATCCTTCAGGGAATGGATTGTAAGAGTTGAAACAATGCGTAAATTAGAGGAGGTGATCTCATATTCTGAGAACAGACATACTTAATATCGGAATATGTGGTTCCACTGGCTGGAATGCTTACAGGACCCTGGGACCAGGGCCTGGCTGGACGCCTAACCTGACCTCTGTCCTACTGTTATGTTATTTTATTGAATTTCATATAGGTTGTAAGATATGAGTGGACTGAACGTAAACTGGGTTGTGCTATTAACATTGTATGTTAATGTAAAGTTCTGTATCGTATTATAAAGTACCGTGTGGGGTATGGTATTATAGTATTATGGTATTATAGTATACACGGTATAAAGGGAATAAGTAGGTATTAAATATCGAGCCTGCTGCGTCAGGTCTCTCAATGTTATTTGCTGAAACTCCCCCCCCCCCCACCACCCTTCCCCTTTTTTCCTTTCTCTACCCCACCCCCTCGTCCCCCTACCCTTTTCTTATCTGTACATATTGTTTCTTGAAAATTAATAAATATCTATTTAATAAAAATAAAAAAATATATTGCATAATTATTGCATGTATACTATACAGGTGTGCTGAAGTATTTTTCGTAACTTGTCTGCATTTAATATTGGCAACACTTTTGTATGAAATTTTTTATTTTATCAAATTCCAGTCAGTGGTAACCACAGGCTCAACTTTGTAAAACCCCTATCTTTCCTACTCCTTGGTCTGCTACTAATACTCCCTGTGTTGCCAAGGTGTGTTTAACCTTGATGTACATCTTATTAACAACCTTCAATTGGTGATGTCTCTTTAGAAACCTCTGCTGTAAATCAGTAGCTGTAATGATTCTGATAGGTTTTTGGAGTGCAGCAGCCAGATTAGCAGATTCTTCTGCCCAAAGTAGCCACTTGTTACCCAGGTGGATGACCCCTGAACACAGTGTGGCAATCTGGTCTTTATCAGAACTGACAGGCTGGAACAAAATGTAGAAGCATAGTCAGGCATGCCAAGGTCAGTAGATAGGAGAAGGCACAGTAGTCAGCCAAAATCAGTAGCAGGTAAATAGAGATTAGCAACAGGCTTGATTATAATGCAGACAGGAAACGTATTAATTTGGTAAAGGTATAGTGACAGGAAGTGTCTTTTATAGGCAGAGAGTCAGCACATAACCAGACACAGCTTAGTAGAGTTGACAATTATAAAAAGGCTTGGATATTCATGGTTACCAGAACAGTGTCTAAATTGTGAAAAACTGTCTGGCAAACTGCCAAAATCAGTTCCTGACAATAGCCTGTCTTTAAAAATCAAGCATGGAAGAACAATGTTTTCTTAGATGCAGGAATGACCTGGATGGCAGCTTGAATAATGCAAGACCAGACTGCTTGCTGATGGTTTCCAATAGCTAGTTGTGGTTATCTTACCCTCAGATGAACAAGACATCTCAAGATCCAAAACATAAATACTTTTCTGACCATGGTTTACTGATAAATCTAAGTTGACATCTTTACAGTTAAGGTCTTATTTTACAACATATTGTACACATGATATGAATATGAATATGTAGAAATGCTGGAAAAATCAGATTGATCAATACTTACAAAATTCAAAAGAATAGTTAGTTTTTATATCTACAGTCTAATGTACAAAAAAAAGAGACAGGCCCTTGGATAATAATGACACCTGTAAATTAAACATATTAGAAATATTAGAAAGATTTGTCGCATTGGCCCTCAAAATGTGCTTAGCCAGAGAATCTCTTAACTCCTGCATGAGATATTTCTGTCTATCTTTCTGAGACAATATGAATCAACCCCTCCCTCCTCGCTAAGTCCTCTAGTAAAGTTTTTAGAGTCACTTACTTTGTTTATGTAGTATCCGAGATTTTTTACAGTGGTAAGCGAGTTCCTGCTCGCAGTGATCAGCATTGCTAATTGTAGCCTGAAGCTGGTCTGTATCAGCAGAGTACTTGAAATTCATTGCATGTGGGTTCTCCCGATTAGAACTCTTGACCCTATTCAATTCTGTATTGTTGTGATTTATAATAGTCATTGTTGTATCTAAATAAATCAAGAGAACAAAAAAGTGACATTTATTATAATGCTTTTAATACATTTACATTTGCATTTGCTGTGTATACAAATGTAATATTCCAATACTTTTTAAACTATAGGTTGGATTCCTGCTATCATATAAGAGCCAGCAGGAAAATCTCATGTTGAATTTCTAGTCAGTTGAAAGTAAACAAATATTTTAAAAGAAATAAAATTTAGAAACATATTTCCATAGGTATTTGATTATTAAAATTATTATGTGCAAATTATTTAGGCATATTTTCTTGGAAATAAAACCTAGATAGTCAGTGAGATAGCCATCACAACTGTATCCATAAACATATTTATGTGTGTGCACTATGGAACTCAAACTTGCATTTCATAAACAGAAAATATATCATGAATAATGTGTAATTTATAGTTTATGCATAGTCTCTGGACTCACTACTAACAGCCTGTAGTTAGCTAGTTTTATAAAAGGTCAGATTCTGACGAACACACACCAGCAGTCTGAGACATATTTGCATGGGCATATACTAGGGGACTATTGAGTTATAAAAGTATGTTGAATACACAGATTTGAAGAATACTTTGATTTATTTCATATTATTATAAGACTCATAATTCTTCAGTTCAGAGCCAGGTGGCAATGAAAACTAAGAATAAAATAAATAATAATAAACCAGACAACTAACAAAACACCTAAATTAGATTAAATTAGTAGTTGATTGCTACCTTAACTGCAGGAAATACATTTTTTAAGTAAGGTTCACATTCTAGATTAATACAAAGACGTTCTGGGGTTTCTTTCCTATAAAAAAAAAAGGGTTGTACGAATGTGCGATGAGTTTATAAGATGCTAGCTATTTGTTTTGCAAATATTTATTATATAAAATGTAATAAAGAATAATACACCAAAAAATCATCAATTCAAACATTTACAATTAAATCACTCTTGCAGCTTTATCTCTGTGTTGCAATAACTGCAATGATAAGATACAATTAAAACAAATGTATAAAAAAAACTCTAAATAGTGGATCTTGAAAATAATATTCATGGAAGAAATTATGAACACAAAGGTGATGAGTAGCGTCGCGACTTTCATACCACACACACTGTGAGATAGTACTAGGCTAATAAACACTAGTTAAGAACCTGGTAAACGATGAAGAATCAAACAATTTGTTAAACCACTATCAACTTCTGAATAGGGTCTGGAGCTGGATGATCATAAAAAGGAGCCATGGAGTATCACGTCAAACATTAACATAAATACCACTCAACACACTGGAAAGCACTCAGGGAGATGGAGTGGAGACAAGAAGGACCAGTCCTACTCGGTTATAATGGTCCATGCAGCACAGACCCTCATAGTTAATAATTGTAAATTCGTCTTTACTCTAGAAAAATAGCCTGAAAGTCAGTTTGGACTTTAACCTCTAAAAAAGGATAGGGAATCTTTTTATCTCCGATATTGGATTGGGCATAGTTTCAATGCTAATAGAATATTCATGCACAAGAAATGGTTAAATGTATCTGTAGTTGGAAGATCAACGTGAAAGAGAAAAATTTGAGAAGTCAGTTCTCCTTTATATTCAGACAGACTAATAAACAAATTCAACAATCTCCCTTTATCATCAATCAAACTGCTGCAATCACACTTCATGTGGAACTAACTTCCCAATTTAGATTGACATCTCCAACGTACACTATTAGGGTCTGATTGGAATTTGGCTAGTCTAAACAGCAGAGGCGTCGCTAGGGGGGGGCTACTGGGGCTGAAGCCCCGGATCTCCCCTCCATAGCCCCGAATGGAGACCCTGACCACGCCCCCTCGTGCTCAGCTCCGCCCCCTCACGTTCGATCCCGCCTCCTGCATGCTGTATGCTGAACAGCAGCAGACTCCATCCCCTCACGATAGGCTCCGTCCCTCGTGTTTAGCTCCGCCCCCTCAAGTTTTGCAGGTGAGTGTTTGGCAAAGTGTGAGTGGCAGAGTTATTAGTGTGCAGGTGTATGTATGTGAGGTAAGTGGCAGAGTGTAAGTGGGTGTGAGTGGCAGAGTTATGAGTCTGCATGTGTATGTAAGTAGCAGACTGTGAGTGGCAGAGTTATTAGTGTGCATGTGTATGTATGTGAGTGGCAGAATGTAATTTGCAGAGTGTAAGTGGGTGTGAGTGGCAGAGTTATGAGTGTGCATGTGTATGTATGTGAGTGGCAGAATGTAATTTGCAGAGTGTAAGTGGGTGTGAGTGGCAGAGTTATGAGTGTGCATGTGTATGTGTATGAGTGGCAGAGTGTGAGTGGCAGAGCGTAAGTAAGTGTATGTGTGTGAGTGTGGCAGAGTGTGATTGGAAGAGAGTGTGTGTGAGTGTAAGCATGAGTGGAAGAGTTATGAGTGTGTATGTGTGTGAGCGGCAGAATGTAAGTGTGTGTAAGTGGCAGAGTGTGATTGTATGAGTGAGTGTGCAGAGTGTGAGTGTTTGGAAGAGTGTGAGTTATGAGTGTGCGTGTATGTGTGTGGCAGAGTGTAAGTGTGGGTGAGTGGCAGAGTTTTGGAGTGTATAAGTGTGAGCAGCAGAGATATGAGTGTGCGTGTGAGTGAGTGTAAGCATGAGTGGAAGAGTTATGAGTGTGTATGTGTGTGAGTGGCAGAATGTAAGTGTGTGTAAGTGGCAGAGTGTGATTGTATGAGTGAGTGTACAGAGTGTGAGTGTTTGGAAGAGTGTGAGTTATGAGTGTGCGTGTATGTGTGTGGCAGAGTGTAAGTGTGGGTGAGTGGCAGAGTTTTGGAGTGTATAAGTGTGAGCAGCAGAGATATGAGTGTGTGTGTGTGAGTGTAAGCGTGAGCAGCAGAGTTATGAGTGTGTGTGAGTGGCAGAGTTAGGAGTGTGTGTCAGTGGCAGTGAGATTACAAGGAGAAAATGTGATTAATTACTATTAATCATATTGAATGTGATAATCAAGTGTGAAACAGTGCTCATACCATTTTTATTTTCACACCTGATTATCACATTCAATATGAATAATAGTGATTCATCTTTATATATAGTCTTTATGTTGATGGCAATGAGTCGATACACATGGCATTAAACATCACATGGACCTCGTTATACTATTAAACCCATACATTATGAGTGTATGAGCTGCTCATTATATTATAGGCTTTACTCATGAAAGAGAGAATTGCAGGGAAGTGAGATGGGAATTTCAAAATTAAGGCTAAAGTAGCAGAGCTGGAAAAATTCTCGCATTCAGTTGAATTCCCATCTCAATTCCCTGCACTTCTCTCTTTTATTAGGTTGGTAGAAGGAGCATACCTTCATATTCTCCCCAAGTTTTTTACCCCTTTTTATTAAAAAATTAAAAATATTTGTGATGTGAGTGTGAGAGTTGCAGGTTTACACACGAGTCTGCGTGGCAGAATGTCTGTGTGGGAAAGGCCATCTGTGTGTAAGGTTGTCTGGATGTGTGTGTGAGTGTAAGGTTGTCTATGTAAGGGTATCTATGTGGGGGGGGGGGTCAGGGTTGAGTCATTTTTATATGCTCAGTTATTTTTAAATCATGGGAATTTGCTCACATACAAGTGTGTGTGTGTGATGTAAGTTGGTGTGTGTAAGTGGGATTGTGTGTCTCTGTGTGTAAGGGTGTGTGTATGTATGTGTGACTGTGCATGTGTGACTGTGCAAGTGTGAATGTGTGTGTATGTGTGGCTGCATGTGTATGTGTGTGTATTTGTGGCTGTGTATTTTTGTGTATAAGTGTAACTTTGAGTAATGTGAGTTTTTTGTGTGCTGCGAGTCTTATTGTCAGTCACACACACACGCATATAGTCAGTAACAGACAGACACAAACACACTCATACAGTCACAGACAGACACACACACAGTCAGTCACAGACACACACATATACATTCTGTCACAGTCAGACATAGTCACACACACATACAGTGGGTCACATAAACACACAGTCAAACACACACATGCAGTCAGTCATACACACAAACACACACTCTGTCACATACACTTACGCACAAGTCAGCAATTTTGTTGTTGTTTATGATAAAAAAAAGGGCATCTATCAATATGTCCCCCTCCTGGCTGCTATACCTCATTCTAGCCTGGTCTGTGCCCTGCTGTTGTTTCTAGCCCTGCTGAGCACACTCAGTGCTCGGACACTATAGTACGGTGCATGTGGGGATGGAGCAGGAAGACTGTGCAGCCGGTGCACACACTGCTCCCCCGCGCTCCGCTGGATAAATAAAATGATCCCAGCGGCGAGGGCACCATGCAGGGACAACAATAACTGGGCGCCAGGTATAATTTCCTGGTGCCTGGGATTTGTTGAGCCCCGATATATACCCATATATACCTATTGTTCATTGGCGTCAATTATATCAGTCTGTATGCTGCCTAACCATGTGATTTTATTTACTCTACTTCTATAAAATCTATCATGGGCTCCAGCCCCGGATGTTTTGGAGACCTAGCAACGCCCCTGCTAAACAGTACCGAGTACCACCTGTGAGTGAGCTGGAAAAACTGGGTTGATGTAATACACAGCTCATCTAGTATTCCTCCAGGCTTTAAACCAGGCCTGTAAAGGGAAAGTTAAATTGCTATCATCTTCCTATTGTAGGACAGTTTTAGACTTCTCAATAGCTATAAGATTTAAAAGATCTCAAGATCAACTTTTTTGAAGTATCAAAAGTCAAAAACTTCTCCCAAGTCTCAGGATCTATAGGAGGGTTTCATACATGGAAAAACTGAATCCTAAGATGTTCGAAGATTTCCTTTGATGGGAGGCCACATTTGCTGCACAGAACAGTGATAATAGTGTTATCAAAGACTTATACTCTCCAATCTAATACTAAGTAATTAATATATTCAATATTTGTTTGTAGATTAATAGCAAAAAACCTTAGCATAACAACTCTTAAAACAATTCTTAAAATCGGAAAATTGATGTGCAATATCATCAGTGAAGTGCAAGAATTGGACATTATTTGAACATCTCATTTCACTGTTCATGTATGTTCCAACTATCAATCCATACCTGGTAGAATGCAAAACACAGAAAAAAATAAATGATAATTAACAAAGTCTGGAGCCAAAAAATGATCTAATTTGCATATGGCTAATAGTTTTATTGCATTATTCTCTCAAGCAAGAGCAGCTCCAACAACTATTTGGTTTTAACAGGTACAAGTTATGTATGTCAGTCGGAACGAATACGACCTTGTTAATAATTTATTAATCAGAGTAATCTGAATACATTTTCTTGTGTTAATAATTCTAGAGATCGTGGTTCATATCCAAAGGTCAAAGTCTCATTATATGACAGGGACAGGAGGAGTATCGAGAAAGACATAAGTTATTGGGATTTAATTATTGTATTCCATATTTTTACGTTTTGGTACATAGCAGGGTGATTTGAGTCAGTATATTTTCGAAGATGTTTTGTTAACCATGGCAGGACATTTACAGGAACTGATATTTTAACTATAAGGAAACTCAAGGCTTCTCTATTTGGGTAGACCAATCAAATGGCCTGGTAAGATGAATAGCTTTGTGATATTTTATCAGGTACACCAAGTCTTCCCTCCGATTGATCCCCTGCAAGACCGGTGCACACTTAAAAAAGTGCTTGACAAGTGCTGCCTCATAGCAGGCAACCAAAAAAAAAGAAGAATGGCATGCCCGTAATTGCTCACAGTCCAATTTATATTGTAAAACAGTATCCTCACAGAAGAAATAGGGTGAACACACAGAAGCAGAAGCCCTTGTTGATGTTTAATTAAGTAGTGGTAGGCATTTCTAGGGCGTTTACGTGTCCACACATAATGAATAAATAGTCTAACACATTAAAATACCGGTATGTAGAAGAAATTAAAATAGGTATAGATTGTAAGAGATAAAGTATTCATGAAAATATATTGATTTTGAGAACTGCTATTTTCTCCATCCATGTGATAGAAACATAATCATTCAAAATACATAGCATTCACACATATTACTTTAACACATCTCAAAAAGTGTTTATTAAATAACAGGTGTGTATTCTACAGTTACAGGTAAAGCCCTCTATAGCTCAATTATGGACACTGTGACAGTGTGGACCTTAAGCATAAGTATTTAGTGGGGCAAAGGTTACTTTTACTTTAACCACTTCCCACTTGCAGCACGTTCTATGTCGTCCTTCTTTTTAGTGCCTAGAGGCTTGTAGGACAGAATAGAATGTCCTGTATTAAACAGCTCATCGTGGCCACCCGTGATGAGCTGTGTGCATATCCTACTGCAGGGACTTGCAGCGGGGTCCCAACTGTCAGGTGAGGCCACTTTGAGTGGCCTCACTCTGACACAGAAAATGTAGCTGATGCTCACAGTGAGCATTGACTACATTTTAATGAAAAATCCTGCAGGACGGCATAGACCGGATGGTTCGGGCAATCCTCTGTGATGTCATCAAGTATTGTGGAATGTCAGCAGGGACTGACAGGGTCTATAGAGACCCTGACCGGGTCCCTGCTTGTATGTTCCTGGCTGCCGATTATGAAGTGATCGGGGCCAAGAACACAAAGATGCCAGATTGGTGCTTTGGTTGTTAAGGACTAAAGCACCAACCAGCATGAATGGGTTAAACTGGAACCAGAAGGAATATAACCTTCCTTTTACCTGTAACTTAAGTATTAACATGGTTTTTACACTTCATTTTTAAAATGCCTTGTCATTTAAATAAATATTTTTACCTTTATAATTTATAAAGAAAAATAGTTAAGATTTTTCAGACATAAAGTTACTCAAGTTCGGTTAGTTTGCATATCTCCCAAATTTTCCACATTCGGTGGGATGGTCCAGATTTTGGGGGTCTGTGCTGCTACCCTACAGATCTCTACTGCTTTTTGGGACCCGTAAAACTGCACTCTAAGTCTATGCTCTGGTGTCTGGGACAACGGAGAAAAAACACTGTTCATGATGTCAGGTAGTGTGACAGCGCCACTGGGCATGCTCGGTTGCACCATTAGTTTGCACATGCATTATGGAACTGTCACTCTACCTTCCAAACTCTACCCCAGTATTCAACATTATTTTTATGGTATTCATTAATTGCTAAACATTTTTAAGAATCCATTTGTAACTGTGTAAATGTGTATCACAATATTGACCTCCAATGATTTTTTAGAGCAATATATTTTCTCCCCATTCTGATAAACAAGCATAAATGTCAAAGACAAAGCATCTGTTGTGAATGGTAATAAGGGGATATAAAGGGCTTTTTTTAAATAAAAGAGCAAACAAACATATGTTTCATTCTGTCAGGTTAAATATTCAGATGGAGGCAGGATCAGCAAAATTTTCTTATCTTGTTGAACGTTGACTAACTGATCAAAATACCAGCAGCTGTTCATGAATACTCATGGGTAATGTACAATCTATGGTGTGCTTTAAATTTGGAAGGTAGGATAAAACTCTGTAAAGCAATATGTTCTGCTCAGACTTTTAGATCTATCACATTCAATTCTGAACGAGTAGCTTATTCTAAATCTATAGCTTTTACTCTATAGTAAACAGGGTTTTTACTCCATTTTATTTTGATGCAAAACAACATAAAATACAAAGGAAGACAAATTAGAGGGACAACAAATAATACATTTGAACCATGGAATTATAATACACCTTTTGTACAGAATTTGTGTTTATTGTTGTGAAGTTTGCAGGATCATAATATCTCATATTAAAAATATACATTTATATCTGTGTGTTGTGGTGGACTGTTGGAGGGCAGGATGGGGTAGAAAGAATAGATAGATTGATCAATAGATAGATAGATCGATAGAGATGGAAAAACTGGTGAGAAAAATAACTTTTCCCACTGATGTGTTGGAATTGCAAACATGTCTTAACATCTGAAAGTTTGAGCTTTTGTTATTCAGGACACATGTCTGGGTATGCTACGATATATATATATCAGGAGGACAGTTTGTCTGGCCTGGGTAGAATGTAGTATTAATGTATATATTTTATTTCTATCTATTGGAAGTATTCATCCTGATTTTTTATTCTTAATATACTGTTTGTGCAAAGTGTGGGTTATTAGTGGGTGTATCTCAAGTGATATTGATATGGTTTCATTAAATGGATAGTGGACATTTGTGGGATTTACCTGAATGGTTGCGTATGAGTGTATTAATTTGAATATTTGGGCTATATTGTTGGTCATGCAGGTTTTTTTAGTTATTCAGGTGATGGGTTTATTGGGGTTTTTCTTACTTAAACTATGCTAAACCTTGATGAATGCTTTTTCCCAAATCACATTTTTGAGCATTGTATTTTCCCTTTGTTATTTATTTTTGTCAACTTATATCTATACAATACAATAAGGTAACAGTAAATATATTTTCTTGAACATATGCTATTAAGTTTAAATGCTGTGTCATGATTATCTGGCATAGTTATGTTACTTTTCTGATGTTACTTCATTATTTGACTTCCAAAAATAGCATAATACAATTTAGTTACTATAACATGTCAGTTTAAGTGTTTTTCATGTCAGTAGTGTTGAGCGAACCCGAACTGCACTGTTCGGGTTCGTACCGAACATTACGGTTTTTGGACCCCGGACTCGAACACGGACATTTCACTGTATGTTCGGGTTGGAGTTCGGGGTTCGGCGATTACATTGTATGTAATGCTATGGGCTTTCTATAAACTGAAATAGAGTCCCCATTCATACGAATAGGTCAATTGACCTATTCGTATGAATGGGGACTCTATTTCGGTTTTTAGAAAGCCCATAGCATTACATGTATTCCATAAACCGAAAGTCTATAAACCGAAAGACATTCGGTTTATAGACTTTCGGTTTATGTAATACATGTAATGCTATTGCTATTCTATAAACCGAAATAGAGTCCCCATTCATACGAATAGCTCAATTGACCTATTCGTATGAATGGGGACTCTATTTCGGTTTATAGACTTTCGGTTTATGTAATACATGCAATGCTATTGCTATTCTATAAACCGAACTAGAGTCCCCATTCATAAGAATAGCTCAATTGACCTATTCGTATGAATGGGGACTCTATTTCGGTTTATAGAAAGCCAATAGCATTACATGGCTATTGGCTTTCTATAAACTGAAATAGAGTCCCTATTCATATGAAAAGGTCAATTGACCTATTCTTATGAATGGGGACACTCTTATCCACATTTTACTTCATTTTGCAGCCCTCTAGCCCTTTCCAGGACTTTTTTAGAGGCATTTTAGTGGCCAAAAGTTTATGTCCCCCTTGACTTCAATGGGGTTCGGGTTCGAAGTTTTGAAATCCTAATAACTTTAAAATGTAAATGCTTTACACTTTTAGTCAGCTATTAAAATAAGTACAAAATATCTCCACCTACAGGTGGGAAATCATTTTTAATTTTGCCAGGGAAAAATACACATTTTCCTTAATACATAAACCACAATATAGTTGGTTCAATATATTACATATTGTTGATGTTTTACTACATAGGATATACTTTTACATTAGGATTCTCAAAAAACTATTGAACAGCTAAATAATGTTATGCTCTTTGCAAAACGCATGGGAAGAGAGGTAATAACTCCTTAAGAAAGGATTTAAATATGAGTTATGTACATATGAGTGGAAACAAAAATGCATTCATACTTTACCTCCCAGTAAAGTTATGATGTATAGCACCTATTTACAATAAAGTAATTTTATCTGGAAATTACATCAGAAAATGAATGCTTAAAATGAACAGACTTGATATAACTTTCTAAAGTGAAAGAAACCAACCATATCAAATCTTAATAGTTTACTATAATAATGCTGCATTGTAAGACAAAGACTATATATGAAGATGTGTTTTGTAAATCAACCATTTAAAGCAGGATAACAGACAGAAAAGATGGAAGAGTAAATGAACTCATGTTAAACTACTGTGAGAACTAAATGACCATATCATATTAGTTTCTTTACTTGCTCTGCTATTTAAATCCATTCTACAACTGCAGCCCAGCAAATCTGGCACATGTGCTAAAAGTCAAATTTTGTGATAAATTAAATAATGTTATATACGTAATAATAATAATTAAAAAAAAAAAAAAGTGACATCATCAGTAAAAAATAAAACTTTATCTCAGGACAGTTGGTGTACTGGAGAGAGAGAAATCTAGGCGACCAGGGAGTTGCTCCTCTCAGTTATTGCACATCTCGGATTCTCATTTTATGGTGCACACCTCCCGACATGCCCAATAGGTGATGCAGCACACATTGCTGGCTTTGGAGGGAGAGTGTTTGAGCTACTTAGTAGCAGTGTCATTCACTGTGGCAACCAATGTATGCGCAGAATACATTCTCCTTAAGTGTCCCAGAGAGCAGGAATACCACAGAAAAATCCCAGTCTTGAAGCAGGAGAATTGGGGAGGTATGTATTGTGATTTTAAGTGCCCACTTTATTTAGATATTGGAACCTATGTTAGTTGTC
Source organism: Pelodytes ibericus (assembly GCA_036172795.1). Classification (NCBI taxonomy): domain Eukaryota; kingdom Metazoa; phylum Chordata; class Amphibia; order Anura; family Pelodytidae; genus Pelodytes; species Pelodytes ibericus. The sequence continues at coordinate 96,550,610 of CM069860.1, forward strand.
ATCAATTAGAAAAGCTTGAAAATATAATTTACATTTAATATTGAACTAATGAATAATAGAGAATTGAAATAAACATTTTTTGGGGGCATTTGTTTTATAAACTAAATTTATTTTGTATTTCAGCCTTAAAACAAACAAACGTAGAAACGTACAAACGTTCAACAAAAGTAGAAACTGATTTTGTTTAATCTGTATTTTACTGGTTTTAATGTATTTTTCATGAAAACTAAACTTATATTAAACTTAATAAATAGAATATTGAAAACTAAAAAAACAAATATATTAAAGTTATACATACACCCTCTATTTATTCTGTAATCCTTTACCCATTAAAATGGATGTTCTCCTTAATAGTAAAATTGTTCATTATAATGTCATGTAATTTACTAGAACCTTATCATGTTAAAATGAAACATAATTCTGGTTTGGAAAACCTTCCTTTTTATGTACAGCATTTAGAAAACTAAATGCACAAAGCTTACCTGTCATATTACAGTACACAATGAATGGCATAATTGGTCCACTTCCATCAGAATCAATATGAAACACCCCAGAGCTGTTGCCTTTGTGCTTGTATGCTTCACATGATTGTTCATAAATAGCTGTAACAAATAAATAAAATAGCACCGTTTGTAGAGGTATTATTGTAGAAGTCACAATAGAAGATCTACATTTTATATACAGTACTACAAAGTAAAATCATATTGTGATTTATTTTGTTTTAAAGATGCTGTTCCATATTTTTGCACATTTTTAAATACTTATATGAGTGTGTAGCACTCTTGAATGTGTGTCAAATCACATTATTCCTGTTTTTAACCAACTTGCCTGTTGTTTTCAAAACCATGTTCGATTTTCACCCTGGATTGCATATTTCGTCACTCAGGCTCTCTCCGCCGCTGTTAGCGCTCCCATATCTGACCTCAACCTAAGCAAAGCTCAGAGCAGGAGGATGCAGGGTCATAAACTCCTCCCTCTCCTACAACGCACAAGGCTGGCATTTTAGCTCTTATTAATGGTGATCTCATGTTAGGGTTGCCACCTGGCCGGTATTTTACCAGCAGGCCGGTAAAAAATTGGCATCAGGCCAATGTTAAGTCTATGGAGACAGTACCAATGCCGTTTTTTTTCTGAAGAAAAGGTGGCAACCCTATCTCATGTTAGGAGTGCAAGGAATATCTACACTATTACTGCCAGTTCTGCCACTTATAAGGAATATCTGAGTTCACTACCCCATTGCAGCCAACCCAGCATTGGACTGCCATCTTCCCCTCCTTAGGCCTATTAAATTAAATAGCTTAAGCTGTTTGGGCAATCAAAATTGTCCCCCTTCCTGGATTTTCCAGAAAAGTCCCATTAAGTATCTCACTGTCCTGACAGTGCCTATCTAAAAAATAAAGAAAAAATTGTAGTGAACCCAGGAACTCCATAGTATGGTCTTGCAGCCAGGAACTCTGTGCTGAAGTGTATTGTATGGCGCTTTCAGTCACTTGTACTGTGATTACTGCACTATTCATTTTGCAAAAAACTCCATATTTTTTTCTTTCATGTTTTGAACAGTGCATGTATACATTATGGAATAAATGTTTATGTTACATGAATTAAACTATTTGTGGGTCAGAACTTCATGGCCACGGACAAATGTGGGTCCTGAGGTTAGACAGGTAGAGAACCGCTGCTTTAGACAGTCCTGTCAAATTAGAACAGGTGCCAAATGTGCAAGGTTATCTCTAAAGAATATGTTCAACCCTAAACTAAACAACATATGAAAGAAACAACATGGTTTCATTTTGGATTTTATTCTCCCATTTATTCTCCCATAACCAGACAGTCTTTTTAACTATGTAATTAATTTAGTTTTTCACAGAAAAAAAATCTTCACAATTTTCTCTTCACAATTTAACAATTTAACAAAGCTACTGGGGATATCAACTGGGTATTACAAATACATAAATACGAGATTACTGGTAATTTGACAAATTTAACATTCACACAAACTAAATATAAATGGCTCAACAATTTTACCAGAATTATCTAAATGTAGTAATTATTGTGGATATTGTGAAATGCAAATTTGTAAATTTGTTTACAAAATAAATTTTTACTGACAAGCTATGTAACATGAAATGTTAATAATTATTTGAAATGTTTTGCAAACTCATTTATCTTTTGATCTGTTTAAATTATTGATTTATGGGTCATTAACAGTTTACAAATATATATATATATATATATATATATATATATATATATATATATATCAAAATATTTTATTTTTACTTTATGCACAGTGTGCTAAAAATGTGTTAGAAATGGCTCATTATTTTTATTCATGAGAGATAGAAAAGGGGAGTGGCAGTCTTTCTTTTTGTTTTATTTTTTTATATTTACTAAAATATTAGTCTATACTTAATGGTAATGTTGCAATGAAGCTAGAAGAGGGATAGTTAAATGGGACAAATGGCAGCAAAATAGATATATTTACTACATAAGTATTTTAACTACTGTGTATTCAACTGGCTAGCGTTGTATTTTGTAATTCTCACTTGCAAGGTTTATAATGTATACTTTGACATTTGTTATTTTAGATAGGGTCAACCAATAAATATGTTGCTGAACAGCCAAATTCTGTTCCTGAAAAGGGTTGTTGTTTGTTGTTATTTGTGGTACTATAATACACTGTTAAAATTGTAAAAAAAAAAAACTCATAAAAGAAGGACTTAAAGCAAAAAAAAATATGAAACAAATCAAGACAAAAAAGCAATGAACCAAAACATTGCACTCTAAAGCAGCATAAACAATTTAACCCCTTAGTGACAAGACATTTTCACCTTGACTTTCCCTTGGTGACAATGGCTGTTTTGAAATTTCTAGGGTGTTTGTGTTTAGCTGTAATTTTTTTCTTTCTCACATACAGTACCCACACAAATTATATATTGTTTTTATCGTCATAAGAAGAGCTTTCATTAGATACCATTATGTTCATCATATCTTATAATTTATTACAAAAAAATCATAAAATATGATGAAAAATTTTAAAAAACCCACTTTTTCTATCTTTGACCTAAAATATAATCTATACAAATAAAATCATTAAAAAAGACCCCATCTAAATAGTTTCTAAACGTTGTCCCGAGTTTAAAAATATGCATGTTTCCATATTTTTCGGTATTTTTTTGCGAGTTATGGGGCAAAAACCAAAAATAGTGTTTTATGGTTTTTTCCTATATTGACCTTTTGACCCCAACCCGAACCCAAAATTTAACCCTAACACTAAATTTAACCCCAACTCTAATCCTTATTATATCCCTTAATATTTTTTAATTTAATTTTAACCCTATCCCTTATGCTAAAAAAATATTATTTTTAACCCTATAGGCTAATATAGCTATATAACCTTTTTTTAATTAATTAAATGTGCATTTTAAATATTTTCCATTGCAATGCTACTTAACTACCACTAGGGGCAGTCAAGTAGCATATTCAGAACGACGGAAGTGAAGTTACTTTCACTTCCGAAGCTCAGACCGGCAGAGGGCTTAGACATATTGGCGGAGCAGCATGCTCCCCAATTTCGGTGCTGGCTATTGCGAGGCAATAGACCAGCACCGTTAAAGCGGTTTTCGCGATCATTGATCGCGAAAACGGCTTGATTCACCGCAGGACGTGCCAGGCACGTCCTTTGTCGTTAAGGGAGTTTCTCCCACAGGTAAACAACAGCAAATAATTTATTACATTTACAGCAGAAGAGAAAGAGGTAAAATGCTCCCAAATAAATGACTTTTAACTAATTAGTTTGTTAGAATGTGCATGCTTATATTGCAGATATGCATTTAGCAGGTAAGCACATTCCAGAACAGTACACGTTAATTATAATGTGACTATGAACATGTGTTTTTTCAAATCTCAACGGAACCTGTTTGTTACTCAAAGAACTTTTACATTTTTTCACACATTTCAATTTCACAAAGTGTCAAAATACTATATGAAACCCAAAGGCAGGTATTCATCATCTGTTGATACACAATTTCAAATATGCTGCCTGCAAATTAGTGTTTGATGGATAGTGCAAAAGTGAGGGCATAAATACAATTATTCAAATATAAAGAAGGTAGTATCCTCCAGTTAAAAGCGGGAAAAAGAGAGAACATGATTCTTTTATATACCAAAGGTGTTCCACAACCCTATGTAATAATGTTTAATAGAAATATATACTCACGGTAATGACAAGTTCCTCCTGTGTATCCTGTATCTGAACAGTTACAGTAAAAATCATTCCATGTCTGTGAACATTCTCCTTCATGTTCACAGTAGTTTGGAAAACATCTATAAATAGGGTCAAGCCATATGATTTGGTGTTAATTATTTAGTTAATAATAATAATTTTAATCACACAATAAAAGTTAAAATAGTCAAAATTAATAGATCGCTTAGTCGTGAAATTAAATGCATTGTGACATACTTTGTTTAAAAAAAAAAATTTGAAGAAGCTAATTACAACTAAAGACCAGCAATTGAAATTCAAATCTCCAAGTGCTTTGGGGAATCATGTGTCATTTGCCTGCTTATTGTAAATTATGTTGCTTGTATGTTCATTTCCTCACATTTCATTGTGATCTTAAAAAGGTATGTTGAAGGGCCATCTTTGATGTTAATAAGGCTCAGTGCAAGAATCTATGCATGGGGCCCCCCATCTTATTACCCTTACCGCATCATACACATGTTAGATTGTTTTTATAGACTTCCGTGCACTGATTGGTCTGATAAGAAACATTATAACATTTACATTATAAATGGTTTCAGAATTATCGCTCATTGTCCACACACAGTATATTTTGTAATGCTTCCTAGGCCTTAAGTGCCTCCCAGACGAAATAAGCAACAAAATACTCAGTATTTTCTTTAAACTCGATTCAGTCTCACACAGCATTGCCCACCAATGGCCACTTCCTTCAATCATGTACCACTGAAATTCACCTCACCCAGGTGTGCCACTATTCTAATGTGAAGCACCAACTAACAGGTAACTGCCACCTGCATTCCTCACACTCTCCCAAAACCCCTAAAACCAAATGTGAACATGAAAACTCTCTCTGCCAATGTTTACTATAGACTAAGTGCTCACTGTATCACACACCCTCAGACTAAGGTGCATACACTGCACCACATTTCACATTAGTGCGACTCAAACACTACCAACACTCCATTTTTTTTGTTTTAATCATTTTTATTAAGTTATCCATTGTATAAAGTTTACACATACTACATATAACATATAAGTCCAGCTCATCGTCTCCCCTCACCTCTATCTCTAAAAACCCTTTCTCTTTTGTTGAGAGACCCATTCGGGAGCATTGCATCAATATTTCATAAAACATACAAACACGGCCACAAAGAGAGAGTTATTCCCTGTTAGTATAAAACATTGCATCTTATGTAGATCCTTTCCTATCCCAGAGCCTAATCTTCCAGCAAATATAGCCATGCTTGTATTAAACTACTATTCATACTAGCCCTCTTGTTGACTCACTTCAGTCCTCTCACCATTTTATATTGAAATTTGGTTATTCACTCTATCCATTCAATATCATCTTTTGTTTTCCAATGCCTTTCCAGCAGGATTATCATAGCTACAAAAAAGTGGATTGTCATTAATACCTCTTTGTTAGATAGTGTCAGCCAATTTAAATGTAGAATAACATTGTCAGCTTTTTATCTATCTTAAACCTCCCGAAGAACTTAAGTTTGTCAAAAGTGATATTCCATAATGCAGCGGCCTTCTCACACTTCCACTACCTATGCATGTAGTCCCCCACCTGTTTCTCACATTTCCAGCACATGCTACTAATATTAGGCAAGAACTCAGCCACACTTACTGCATCAAAATACCAAAAAAGTATCCATTTAAACTGATTTTCTATAATATTTACACAGTGGATATGCTTGTTATATCTACTAATTGCCTCCACCCAGTCGTTTTTCTCAATATCTATTTGTAACAATGTTTGCCATTTTCCTACAACCTTAGAGATCTCACCAGGGGTCTATTAGGGAAACTAGCAAGTAGGCTTTAGACATTACTCTAAAGACAAGTTGTTCGTTGAATGTTTTCCTCAGTATGCTTGTTATCTGTTTGTTGTCAGTGAGTACCAAGTTATACAAAAACCCCTTAACCCTTAGGTATGTAAAGGTTTCTGCATATGGCAGGCCATTTTCCAGATTTAATACTGAGAAGGTTATAATTTTCTCATTTTCAAAGAGATATCTTATTTTTACAATGCCCACACTTCTCCATTTTCTTAACGAGAGCTCCTGCACAATTTTTTTCCACTGCTTTTATATCAATTGAGTCAATACATTTATTATAAACCCCTAACTTCTTCAATTGGGCCCAGGCCCTTATGAGGTTCCCTAATATAAAGCTTTTTTCCCCTAGAGCTTCTTTACCTGGTCTTAAGGTGCTCCAGATCAAATATGAGGCATCTTCCTCCCCTGACTGCTGTGACTCAATTCTATACCAGCTTTCTTCCTTCGCCCGTGGGGTTTGCATCACATATACATTGGCTAGGTAGTAGTCTTTAAATATTGGCATTCCCAACCCCCCCCTTCTTTTGTTTTCAATGCTAATCTTCTAATGCCGATCCAGGCTTTTTTCCTTTGCCAAACAAAAGGGGAAAGGCTTCCTTGTGCTAACTTTAGCCAGCTCTCTGGTATCTGGATAGGAAGATGTATAAACTTGTATAACCACTTTGGGATTATGTATGGATAATCCATTATCTACTGTTACACCTCACTCTTTGTTACCCTTATTCTAAGTTCATAGCAGAATTGTATTGTCATTAAGTTAAAGAAATGCTATGTTGTATAAGTTGATATGACTCTCCCAAGAGAGCTGTTTCTAAATAAAGTAGTATTTTCCACTACACATATCCTATCCTATCGTCTTACACTGCTGAAACATTTTTCTTTTCTAAATAGTTGCTTCTTTAAGTGACAGCTATGCAAGTCTGATGACGCCAATATTCTTTAACAGCATCATATTTAAAAAGACAACATCACTTTTTGGGAATAAAATCCTATCTATACCTTGTACTAGGTTCAGTTTTGTGGAAGCAGATATTATATTTGTCACTTAAACTGATAAATCTATTTTATTGCACCTTTTCTACACAATTAAGAAGAGATTTCAAGGACAGTCTCTTTTTCCTAAGGGCTAAGCTAAGTTAAACCAGATTTTTGAAAGTTGAAAAGTTGTTTTAGGGATCTAATAAAAGTCAGTTGAGATTTAGTGTAAACATAGTATGAAGAGAAAAAGCAATTTTAAACTCACTTTAAGGTCATAAGGATATTATTGATGTGTTATTATAGACAACAATGCACAGAAAAGAGTAAAAGGACAACAAAACTTAACTTGCCATAAAACAACTGTAACAGAGACTCACTAAGGTCCACTGTGTCGGAGAGGTAAACTGGGTCATTAGTAGAATCATGGATATTCTTTAACTAGGAATTAGTCTGTTATTTGTTCTTCAATTATTTTAATTTAGGTATATCATTTACTGGCTCAAATAATTTGCTCATTGATTATCTCTTCTATATTTATGCTTTTGTTAATTAGTAAATATTACACAGATTTGAGATTTTTGCAACAATTATGAACAATCCATTTCAGAAATACCCATGATAGTAACTCATGCACGTGTACTTGCAGTAAAGATCAAAGCTAAGAGAACACCTTGTTACATACTGTAAAAGGTGTTAACATAGCTTGATCAACAAGAGATACTGGAGCTCAAACCACTGAAGTACTGGTCTTTGGAACAACTAATAACACCAGAAAAGTAGCGAGCCTGTTATAAAACATGTTGGTTAATATTACCAGTTCATTTATGTGTATTTATGGTGCATACAGAAGAATGTTCCCGTGTTTCATCGATGCTACATTGTGCCTGTAGTCATGGTGAGGGCCACATTGGCACTAACTATGGATGTGGCTGTATTAATATAAGCACCATCTTAAAAGTGAAAGTTCTTATCCGAACACTACAAAATCATCACAAAACTAAGGTTAGAATACTTACCTGTAATAACACACATGGGCATTATAATAAAACTGGTAAGGTTGAGTGCAGATAAAAGTTAGATCTTACAGCAATATTAAAATAATGTGTTATTCTTACCTGTCAACGATTCCACATACATCGATTTGAAGATCACTGAAATTTCCAAACACACCTTGCTGTACTGAAATGAGATCTATCATCTTTGCACCAATGGCAATTAATTTCATGCATCCTAGAAACCCCCTGACAGGATTAATACATCCATAATGAGTACTGTTATCAGATGGGCAACCTGTATAGATAAGATAGGAAATAGTGACTCAACTGTTTTCAAGATGTAGTTAAGCATGCAATACTCTTTATTTAAAAGAAAATACATGGTAGCTTTATAATAGTCCAGATTTATCTGCTGTCACCAAAATTTCTAAAACATGTTAGTATTAAGACTGGTAGCAAATCACTTTGCATAACATATTAGAATGGCTTTGTATGTTAGCAGGGCCTTTTAATATCAATGTGACCCAGGGAAAGCATGCATTTCTGGGCCACCATGGTACATCAACAGTGCATTGTCCACACATAGTATATTTTTTTAATGCTTCAAAAGACACCCAGACCGTGAAATATGTAACAAAATATCAAGTCACATTCAAACCCCATTCTCTCTCACACGGAATGTGTCAACAATGGCCACTACCTACAACAAACCCCCCAACTGCACATCTCCCAACCGTGCCACACAAACATTGCTCCATCCCACATCTCTAATTCAATATGCTGTTAAAACATTTGACCTCACCATAAAATATCACAATCTCACCTACTACAATGCGATCTACCAACAACCAGGCAAATTGCAAATCCTTTACCTCAAACCTCAGCTATTCATTAGTCTGAAATGTCATCACTATCCCCTTATTCTTTGATAATTCAGTAAATGCTATGCATAGGGAAAGGAAACATGAATAAAGGGGAGGGAATAAACAGCAGGCAACCAATCCCAAGCAAAGGAAGTCAAAGTGAATAAGAAAGAGGCTAACTGAAAGAAACATGGGATGTACGGGCAGCTGGACAATAGGTTAATAGGCAGAGAGAGTTAATAGTCAAGACAGTGAAATAGAAATAATGCTAAGGGAATATGGGCTAAACCACGATTCAGTGGGTGGTCGGCAAGGGAATTAATAAAATAAGATAAAATGAATTAAATAATAATAATATAAACCAGTGAATTGTCTGTGCTGGCAAGTGAGAATGTGAATTAAAAGAGGCAGCAATTATAAGGCAAAAGTAGAAGGTTCAGTGGGCCCCTGTAGTGTGCTTGGACCCAGAAAAGCTGCCCCCCTTTGCCCTGTTTTAACCCCTTCGCGACAATGGATGTGCCAGGTACGTCCTGCGGTGAATCAAGCGGTTTTCGTGATCAACAGTAATAGCCAGCACCGAAATTTCCTTTCTGGGGCACCCACGATCGCCCAACGGAGCGATCATAGGAGCCATATTGACGGAGCAGCATGCTCCATCAATATAGCTATGCCCTCTGGTGGTCTGAGCTTCGGAAGTGAAAGTAAATTCACTTTCGTCGCTCTGAATATGCTGCTTGGCTGCTTTCAAGTGTATTGCAAAAACCCACTGAAAGATTGACGGAATGAATTACCTGTTCATTCTCATTCAACACACTCATGAACTAAACAAAATAACAACTGAACACTTGGCAGCTTATTATGAATACATCAAACACTTAGTGCCAAACTAGTTTTAACCAATTAATAATATGAAAAATTGGATATAAAATAAGCTTTTAATATCCAAATAATCAGGTGCTCTAAACAAACATTAAAAGCCAGGGGAGAACATGTTTTATAATTCCCGAACATACCACTCACCCATATTCCAGACACTAAGTTGTTTAAATATGTGATATACGGAGGAAAACCAACAGTATTGGTAATCAGTACTAAGTGCCATTGATTCAAGGTAAAGATGGATCTTCTGAGACCAGTATTCTAGTCTCATAAACATGGAAGAACCCAAACTACTTAACTAATAATAAAAAAACATTTGATATATTCAAATCAACCAGTGCAACATAAGATGATTAGAGATGGAGATGTCAGAATTCTTTGTAGAGAGTTAAAAAACCCAATGAACTTAAATCTGATTGTGGAAGGACTGTAGTTTAACCCCTTAGTGACCGAGTGCTGCATTTGATGTACCTTGAAGACCAGAATTCCATTATTTTTGTCATATGTTTACTGAACTGTGAATTTCTTTCTTTGTGTTCAGTCCACCCACACCAATTATATATACTTTTTTAAAGGACGGATAGGGCTTTCATTTGATACTATTATTTTCATCATATGATATAATTTAATATTAAAAAAATATATAAAATATGATGAAAATATGCCATAAAAACACTTTCTAACTTCGACCTGATTTTTTTTTAAACAATTACAAATGGTAAAAAAGACCCCATCTATATATTTATAATATTTGTCCTGAGTTTAGAAATACCAACTTTCCATGTTTGTCTATGTTTTTTTTCAACTAATAGGGCAATGAGTGTTTTTTTTGTTTTCTAACCATTTTCTTCTACAGTGACCTTTTAACCCCAACCCTAAATTTACCCTAACCTTAAATCTACCCCCACCCCTTCATCTAACCCTTGAACTCACCCGAACCCCCCCTGTAACCTTAATTATAACCCTAATTATGACCCCACCCTTAGATCTAGGTTTAGTAGATGAAGGGTTTGCTTTTTCCATTAATTTATTTATATATTTTATTTATTTATTTATTTTCTCTAACTGTAATATTTCTAACTGCCTCTAGGGCAGTCGAGCAATGGTTTCAGAGCGGCGGAAGAGATTTTTTTTCTTTCTTCGGTTGCTTTCCTCTGGGCATGCTGTATTGGAGGAGCATGCTCCTCCAATACAGCACCCACCCACGATCACTGGGTGATCGCGGTGCCCAGGGGGGCACAGAAGGTGTTGCATGATGCCTCGATAGAGGCATCATTGCAACACTTTACACACATAGGCAGTGATCAGGTTTCACTGCCTTAGTTTATTGAAGCGCATACGATCACATTTACAGTGATCATATGCAAGCGGGGTTGGGGGGTTGAAAGCACTCTCAGAGGCTGCTTCGGATCATTTACATACTCTCCTGCAGAATGTAGAAAGTATTTGGTTGCAGGAGCAATCCATTAACCCCCCTGACAATGTCACGTGAAAAAGATCAGTTAGTGACAACTGACATGCCTGGCACGTAATGTGCGGAAATGAGCATCCAAAGTGATCAAAAGTCGAGTACTATGCTAAGCGCAAGTTTTAAAAATTGAGGCATCAAGCAAAAGTTAAAGTTGCACCAAGGAGCAATTGCAAGCCCCATATTTAGAGGCAGTATGATGTTTCAATATGGTGCTACCCTGTACTGGGAAAGTGTTTTGGAAGTGAACACGATCACTTCCATTGCTCTAGGAGTGTAGATAGACATTTTTATTTTTTTATAGCTTAAATCCATGGTTAGGTTTTTTGTTTGTAGATGTGTAGAAAAAGTTCATGTAAAATATAGAAGGGTGTGTTTTTTTCAATAGTAAAATATTTAATATGATGAGAATAATACTATCTAAAGAAAGCCATTTTATTGAGACAAGAACAGTATGTAATATATTTCGGTACAGGAAATGAGAAAAAAAGGAAATATCAGCTAAACACAAGTAGCCATTGTCCAGAATGACCAAACATGTCCAGTGACTACAAGGTTAAATAATCAAAGTTGGGGTCCCATAGGACTACTTTGATTAATGAATTGATTTCGCTATGAAGACATATGAATTATACATGCTGCAGGACAGCATGTAAACATTATATGTGCCCTTCATACAGATGCAGGCTTGAATGTTAAGGTTAAGGTAACAGCAAGAAATAGTAGCAATTAAGAACACGTGGTTGAGAAGGAAGGCTGCTTAGGGTACAAGTAATACAACAGTGGAATTTCTTGTTTGGAGAAGACCTTTAACAGTGACTATAAGAGTGACAGGTTGTAAAAATACGTACAGTAAAAGAGAGGTTTTCCTCTTTAAACATTTAAAATATCTGAATGTGATATCCTGAATCCTATCAAAATAAAAATAATCCTGACATACTTAAACATGTTTCTTTCAAGGTGAGAAAAAAAGAAATAACTAGATACAGAGCTGTTTTATAATTTAATTTACAAATCCCCAGTTTTATGTTTATATGTAATGAGGAAGTAACACTTAAAATATAATCAATACTAATTGGGCTGGAAATTGCCATTTAAGAATGTATTAAAACAAATAAAACACACCCACTAATTAGTTATATACTAAACACACAACAGGTGAATGAATTCACATTAGGAGACCAGAGAGAGCAATCTGAATACAGAGAGAAATAACTGTATTAACTGTGATTATGTTATTATGTATTTAGAATTCTATTAGACTAAATTAAACAAGTCTAATTAATCACAATAGTACAGTTTAAATATAATTAGAATATTAGATCTAGAAGGATCTTACTTTACTAAAAAAATTGTTAGATTAATGTTAGGAACAGTAATTATAAAAATATGTAATTTAAGCTTTTGTTTTCATAAAATTAAATTATTATTTGTTATAAAATGCAAATGTTTCCCAATCTTACTGACTATCAACAATGAATCTAACAGTAATAAGGGAAAGATGTAAAATACCCATTTGTCTAAGCATGACCTACAAATTGTTGAATAGTAGACTATGCAGCTTAGAGTATGTATTCCTGAAATACATCTCACATGATTTTCAGAAAACATGTTCAAAACCCATTACTGGGTAAGGATAATAGGAGTTGTAATTCAACAGTACCTAGGGGCTATTTGTTGTATTCTGTAAAAGTAACTCCATTTTGAAAATCCATTAGTACATTTAAATACAGATCTCAAATGCAACTTTTTTCAGAACAATAAATGTTTTCATACAAATATATAATTCATTTTTATTACTATTACAGCCAGCAGTAATATTTTAAACAACAGTTCAGAAACATCCAACAATCCATTTGCAGTACAGGAATTTTAGAGATAAGTTGTAATATGTTCTCTGAAAAAAGGAAGATAAACAGAATTACAAAGTCACACAACTCCCAGTAAACTGTTTCTCCTTTCAGACAAAAAGTGGCAATCATATTTTGTGCAAATAATGTCTGTAGAATAAAGAACATTTTACAGAAGGTGCTCTAAAACATTCAACTTAACATGTTAAATTGTGTTTATGATAAGACAGTAATCTGAGGAACACTGATTCTAACTACATAAGAGTACCAAAACAATTCTGAAAATTATGGTCAAAGCAAAAGTTTCCCTTTCATATTGGTAACATTGAATACCAGAGAAGGAATTAACTTGTGCGGTTTAGATTTAAAACATCAATTTACTCTTTTTGATATTCAAAAAACAGTAAACAAATTACATTTTTAATACTTTATTATATCCCATTTTCATGAAATAATATTATCAGAGTAATTCACTAATCACTCATATGTCAACAGATTTCATACCAATGGATACGAGTGAATTTTTTTTGCTACTTTGTAGATTTTGTATATTAATAAAAAATTTAGTTGTTACTCTATATATATGTTATTAAATTAAAATAATTTCTTAAAAATGTCACCCATACTGATATATTAAATAAAAATTAACACACAATATATATATATTAAAAATACATATATATTTATTAACCCCTTCATGACTGGACTTTGTGGCCATGTTGTACCCTTCATGACATGGACTGTTGTATCATTTCTTTAGCTGCTTCTTTCTCATTTACTATACCCACACCACTTATATAATTTTTTCAGGACATTTCTTCAGATAACATTATTTTGATCATATCATGTGTTTTACTATATAAAAAAAGATTTTGTAGAAAACTGAAAACAAACACTTTTTCTAAATGTTAAATATTTTGCACATTTACAAATACTTATGAAAAAATCTGCTGAATAGATTATAATATTTGTTCTGAGTTTGGACATACCCCATGTTTTTAACGTTGTTCAAGTTATAAGGCAATAAGTAAACTTAGCTTTTTGCTAACCATTTCACAATTTCCTACAGTGACGTTATAGCCCTAACACTAATTAACCTAAACCTAAGCTAGCTAATTTGTTTGATTAAAAAAAATATCAGAATAAAAAGAGTACAAGGGGAACAAGCTGCCCATATAGTAATTAGTCCCTGTCCCATGATTGCTGTGAGCAGGGAGAGACTAAAGCTGTCAAAGTGACCAAATGCGGTAGAATGGGTCTCTACAGACATGGCTGAAGTACCTCAGTCCCAATGCACTCAGCCATGTCTGTTTTAGCACAATTACATCATGCCATTGGGCATATCACAATTGGAAATGGCAGGACGTGCTAGGCATGTCCTATCTTGGCAAGGAAGTGTTCTCCTAAGACGTGCCTGTCTCTTGTGTCACCATCATGTTAATAACATAATATTCCTCTTTCCCAAATAATAATCTTCTCAAAATATTAACCCATGAGGTCCACCATCAACCCTCTCCTTATCAGATTCCTCTTTTACGATTTAACGCCAAACATCCTCTTTCTGAAGAAATACAACACTTCAACTGATGTTTGAACTTACCTGTCATCATCCTTGTACCAAGGGAAATATTCTTAAAATCGAAAATGCTATTTTACTTCTAAATCCATTTCAAGTATTTGTCAAAAGAAAACATTAAACGTCAACAAAGATCTATTCAAATGTCTTTAATGTCCATTTTCTTTTTTCATTTTCACATCTTACCCTTGATTTTAAGCAAAGGGTTTTTTTTCTGGCTTTTAACAGCAAACCATAAGTGTGGATAACTATGCTTCATCAATTTTCTTGAAAATGTTTTTTTTTTAAATGGACAAATGTCTCCTGTTAGGCTAAATGTACATTTTGATGTAGAATGTTCCCTTTAGGTGAACAATAGTTGCTTTTAAATATACTCAAAAAAGTAACAAATACATAATATACATAACAAATACCTAAATCCTATCCCCATGATTTGTTAAAAAGTTTTTCAATACTGCCATTTTTTAATACTAAACACTTGGAGAACATAATAATTACAACTAAGTACAATAGAGGCTGCATTTTTATTTTTAAAATTCTTCTTTGTAGTGAGTGTTGCTCTTGTTTGGAATCAGTTGGATGAACATGACATTATTTAAATGCCTCAAATTTTTATTTAAATCTTTATTTTCACTGAATAGGAGACAAATATAATAAACACTACATCATATCAGACAAAATGGCATTTAATAAATAAATAAGTATTGCACTGTACATTTGAATGTTGATTCATAATTCATTATTGCCACTAGATTTAAAATACACATTTCAATTTCATAGGTAGTTAGAGAGGTTGTATTTAAAATTCACATTTCAAATTCATCTTTACTCAATGTATCTCTTAGTTGAGAATACAAAGCATCCATACAAAATTTTGAAATCTGATTATATACTTTTCAAAAACTTGAGAAACATGAAAGAACAGGTTATACATTAAATTATTATCCATATACAGACCTTATAATTTCCATGTCATTTTGTAATTTTCTTTTGGACAATTATCCTTCATTGAATAAATGTATAGTTGAATAGTTATGTATCAAATGATATGTTCATTTCAATTCATGATCAATTTTCTTGCAATATATTAAAATTTTATATTTAGCACTACACTTTCTTACTGAGTTTACAATAGTTATGCCATTTAACTTACAGCAAACAAAAATGTTTTATGTCACTTATTTACACATTTTGGCTTATGTTTATATTTTAAAAGTTAAACTTTTTAGAGCTTTGTAGTTCTGTTGCATACCTTGAATTGTATTAAGTCTTGTGGATTTTTAAATTAGATGTGATCTCAATGATTGAGCTGTGCTGTGAAAAATTATTATAAATGTTCCTTGGACTAACCTTGAACAGTCTGTATTAAATAAAGTTAGCATATACTCTCAGAGGAAAGTCTCTTTACAAATCTAAATAAGACCTTTGTTCATAATACCTCACCTCTCCCACATTGGTATATTAGATTTGTTTTCCCACTCTAGACTCAAAATCCTTAATGTTATCATTTTCAATATTTAAATGGAATAATTAATATAAAGCCCATCCAAAAATAAAGCAAGGTTGCTGTTTATATCTTTGGATCAATGCCAGTTACATTTTTTAAAGCAATATAAAATTAAAAATGTACAGCGACATTCAAATCTGAACAATACATGACAAAAATGCATGATATTGACTTTAAAAAAACATTATTTAAAATTATCAGTTAATTTAAAACTCCACATATGAACCTTTTCTGAAACAATTTAACATGAAAGGAATACTTACTGTACCTTTACAAATTATATAGCTTAAATCTATCAAAACTTTTTAAAAATGATATATTAATAAAAATGTGTGTATGGCTTCAGGCCATAGTAAGCTATTCTCCATGAAGACACAACATACATATGTATGATGCTAAGGCATAGATGTTGAATAACTTTATTCTCCTTTTAAATTAAAATTCCAATAGGTATATTTAGGAGGTATACTAATGGTCTTAATGTGCTTTCTTTGTTTAATATTCTTTTTTTTTTCAAAGACTCTATACTTCGATCATATGTGCATAAATCTCCCAAAAAATCACATTGTCTTAAAGGGACACTACCACTTACATAAGATGTAACTAGATTACCTGTGCATTTAAAAAAAACAGATATACAAACACATATGCAACTGTTTTTTTTCTATGTTTGAATTAATTACATGTAAAAGTAAAAATAAAATTTGGTGTCTACCTCCAGCATCCATTTTCCGAATTTTACCCATGATGCAAAATTCTCCATGAAGTCTCACTTTACAACTGTGGCTAGAGCCATCATGATGATGTCATAAGATACACCACTGCTTTCTTACTGGCTCATGTGTATCACTAGTGGGCAGGACTAGGTAACATAGTAACACAGTAATTTAGGTTGAAAAAAGACACAAGTCCATCAAGTTCATCCCTTCTACCTATCATTTGATCCAAAAGAAGGCTATTTTAAATGTTGCCTCCTAGGGGGAAAAATACTTCTTGACTCCAAAGTGCAATCAGATTTCTCCTTGGATCAATAATCTCTGTTAATAATGCTTATTCTATTATTAATAGCGCTGTATGTTCTGGTTTTCTAAAAAAATAAAAACATCCAGACCATTTTTAAATGCATCTATTGTAGTTGATAGCACCACCTCTCTTGGCAGTGAGTTCAATAACTTTATTGACCTTACTGTAAAAAAAATCTCTTCCTTTGCTGTCTTTGAAATCTTTGCTCTTCCAGTCTCAGGGGGTGACCTCTTGTTCTTTGTACTTTTCTGTTAATGAACAGGTTACTGGAGAGCTCTTTAAAATGAAGGAGTAAAAGCACAGCGGTTATGGTGAATCCCGCCCTCTGTCCTGGGCTTCCACCGAGAAGGCTCAGTAAAATATACAAACAGGGGTGTCGGAAGAACGGGTACCAAATGATATCCCTGATCACTAGAGTTTCTTCATGAATGATAGATATTTATTGTGGCATAAAACCGTGCAAGGTCATCACCCCCAAAAAGCAGCAGAGAATGCCTTACGCGTTTTAAGCCCCATCAGGGTGCTTAATCATTGAGCCTGTTTGTATATTTTACTGAGTTCTTTATATTGGCACATATTTATTTAATGTTATCATTAGTGTAGAGCGAACCCGAACCGCACTGTTTGGGTTCGTACCAAACTTTACGGTTTTGGGACCCCGGACCCGAACACGGACATTTCACTGTATGTGCGTGTTGGAGTTCGGCGATTACATTGTATGTTATGCTCTTGGCTTTCTATACACAGAAATAGAGTCCCCATTCATAAGAAATTCTTATGAATGGGGACTCTATTTCGGTTTATAGAAAGCCAATAGTATTACATGTATTCCATAAGCCGAAAGTCTATAAACCGAACGACATTCGGTTTATAGACTTTCGGTTTATGGAATACATGTAATGCTATTGCTATTCTATAAACCGAAAGTCTATAAACCGAATGTCTTTCGGTTAATTGGCCTATTTGTATGAATGGGGACTCTATTTCAGGTTTATAGAATAGCAATAGCATTACATGTATTACATCTAAAAATCAAATAGAACCGTCAAATACTGTGCTTACAGCGCACTTTGAAAAATTCTAATAGTTTTGGGTGGTAAATAGTACATTTGCGTCTTGCGGTGCACTTAATATCTGAGAGTCAAATAGAACCGTCAAATACTGTGCTTAGTCAAATAGAATCGTCAAATACTGTGCTTACAGCGCACTTTGAAAAATTCCGCTTCCACCTACACCACCACGGTCACAGCCTCCTTAACCCATTGGTCACTTAGTATAAACTGAAAGAAAATGCCCTGCACTCCAACCCTCTATCAAATGGATAATTCTGTTGATCCTCCTGGCAGCCATGCTTTAGATTTAGATTTATGTTCTTCCAAAGCTAAAATCAAAGATTCCATCTAGTGCTATTTTATGGCTATATTTTTCATTTGTATGTATTTTATGCTATTTGCAGTTATTTCCATATCCATATTTGTTTGCAGGGCACTTGTCCCACTCTTACCCACATTTTACAGCCCTCTAGCCTTTTCCAGGACTTTTTTAGAGGCATTTTAGTGGCCCAAAGTCCGTGTCCCCATTGACTTCAATGAGGTTTGGAACTTGACCCCGAACCTGGACTTTTTTCCGAAGTTCGGCCGAACCCGCTGAGCCCGAACATCCAGGTGTCCGCTCAACTCTAGTTATCATATCCCATATATCATATATTAATGTAAATTTGTAAGTCTCTCTTCATAACTAAGATCCTCCAATTCCCTTATTAATTTTGTAGCCCTCCTTTGTACTTTTTCTAGTTCCATACTATTCTTTTTAAGTACTGGTGCCCAGAATTGTACTGCATATTCAAGGTGAGGTCTTTCTATTGACTTGTAGAGAGGCAAGATGATATCCTCCTAGGTGGCTTTGTACAACTTTTTTTTTTACCTGCCTTCCAACACAAAAAGAGGAGAGTGGCCTGATCAAACAGGATTATAACTGCCCTTTGTGATGTAATAATTACATTACCCTAACATTCAATGGAGGTCTATGGTCAGAATTCAGACTTATACATTGCATTCTGTGTCCCCAGGCCCAAAGTGAGATACTAGTGCTGTAAAGTCACTGGGGGGTGGCACCCCAAAACACTATGTTTCACAAAATGTTGGTGACCAGTCACACTTGTTTAGTTAAATATTTCAGACAATAAACTCACATAACAAAAACAAAAAACATCTGAAATCAACAATACATAATAAAAACAATAAACTTGTTTCATTTTTATGCAATCACGGGACACATTGAAGATTCATGAGAGTAGAACAGATTGGATTTCAGTTACTTCACATGTATAGTTTTGGGGCGAAACTGTGGGGTTTCATTGAGTATTGTTTGTAAAAATACTCAGAGGGTGTGTGTTCTTGAAGTAAGTATAAATAATGTGTGCGTAGATGTGCAAAATACAGCCTCAAATAAATTACCTTTTTTTCCATTGTTCTTAACTTTGCTGAATGGTCAAGATATTCTTCTCAGTGTGTACCTCTACACATTATTAATGCTATATAAATATGTACTCATGTTATGCTGGGACTCAACCCTTTCACTTTTTTTAGAATAAAAGTTTCTTGTCTCCCTTTTATTGTATTACATGATGAACACTTGTCAATTAATTCCTGTTGCCACTATATCAGTAGTTCATAAACTTGACAGTGTGTACAGTGGAAAACCTTGAAGGTTTGTTCCTATAATCCAACTTTAATTCAATATGTGCTAATAGAGCCCATAATTTAATCTAAATCTTAATCTAAGTAACAATCTCTCAATGGGTTAAACTTATGAAAATGTTAATGCTTATTTAATTTCTTTCCTGGGGCTTGTTTTAGTATCTTTATAGTATCTCGTAACATTATAAACCAAGTTTAAAAGATTTTATGGCATTTCAAATTCTAACAATGCATTTTCTTTTCCACCAGTGGAATGAGTTGCTACTTTGTTTAAGACTATCTGAATTATTAACTATGTTTAAAAGTTTTGACCATATGTTTTATTATAATGCAATTCATACCATATTTTATGTGTGCACCTTGTTGATAAGAGACTACACTATCCAGGTATGGATCATAAAAAACATCTTAAGTATCTTTCTATTCAGTTCAAGTATTGATATTGTAAAGGGTTGCAAATTAAGCCATTTGAGGAACCCTCAGGGCTCCTTTTAATTTATTTGCTTACTTTAATGATCTCTTTATTCTAGTTTATGGCAATTTGTTACAAAGATAATGAAATTCTGTAGATGAGCTATTTAGGTTTTTTTTTTTTTACCTGAGTTAATATGACTTATCTATGATGCATATCTGGACCTCTTATACAGACTTTTGTTGAGATTTTTCAGTATTAGTGGATAGTTCAATCATAAAGTCTACTCACATGTGATTTAATTTTTCATTCAAACCCATGCAACTTAAATTGTTGCATTATTTATATCTAGTGCTTGCATCTAAAATTATAAGTAACAATATGTTTGCAATTCTTTAAGCAGATGAAGAAACTCTTTCACAATTTCTAATGTCTGTTTTAAATATATATACCCAAAGGAATTTGCTGCTCTCGTGACAGGGAAACACTCTCGGTCTTTATTTAGCTAAAGATTTTGAAGCTATCAGTACCTCAAATAAATATAGTGCACTGCCTCCATATTAAAAAATTAGCAGAAACAGATTTAAGCAAGATTACTTTGTTTAACTGAGATCCAGATTGAGTCACTAATTCATAATCTTAAAAAAATTACCTAGCCAAATGTACTGTAGCCAATATTTTATATGCATAAAACTAAGCAAATTAATTATCTCATAGCAGCTTTGTCTGTCTTTAGTTAGTTAGGAAGAGTTAAAGGAAATGCCTACCTAGTAGCTACTAACAAATGAGGCCTAATATATAGCATTTAAGGTTAATACAAAATCAGCTGTTTTTGAACTGATGCCATGGTATAAGAGCAGCATTTAAAAAAAAAAATTGTATACATGTGTTCTCAATTTGCTCTATCTGAAATTGTAATGGGAATCAGTGCCCAGCCTTAAAACACAAATAATCCAAACCCATACATCGAGCAATATAAATTGCACAAAAGGCTAATAAATAATATAGACAATGCTCACATGATGTGTAATAAAAATGTATAATGAGAACATATACTTAAATGTGGGACCAACAATTATAATTATTGTACTCTCTTCCTCCCCTTTCTGCCTTCATTACCATAATAATGTATATAGTTTTCAATATTAAGGTATGAAATAAAATGACTTACCTCCAAAGTAGCAATGCTCAGCAGACAATATTTGAAAAGGTAATGTTGTTTGCAGGGATAAAGATGGATCGTTGTCTACTGTTACACTCACACGGTTTCTTTTTGCCACAAAAGAAATGGAATGCCATTGTCCATTATTTAATTCATAACCTATAATGTACCAAGAACATTTCAGGATAACTTTGATATTCACAATCATGCTTTTACTATGTATCATTAATTTCTATGTATTGCCAATGTTAACTAAGTTTTTTCACAAAATACTGTAATTTACTTTAAAATATTGTACTCAATGCATTTTTTTGCAACACTGTATAGTAAGGATGTAACCAATAAAGAAGCATAGATATTTTTTTACAACTTCATGCATCATATACACTTATGGCATAATATAACATAAAAAAAAATCATCCAAAAATTGTGATTACAATGTTTTATAGAGACGCATCTTATTTATGCTAGTTTGTGGGTCTTATACACAGATATCACTTAAATAGCAATATATATATTTATATGTGTGAGGTATATGCAGGTGACTGGTGGTCTAAGCAACAGTGTTTCCAGGTAAACATACTGGCTAATGTTCAAGGCTGGACTGTAAACAACATGGAGTCTGGCAGTTTGACAGTCTGGACACCTGACCAGTGTTACTATGGAAAAGCTGTACAAACAAGGGCCTACATCTAAAGAGATACACAGGAAAGAGATTTCAGAACTTTCCTGAAGCGACACCACATAAGATGCTGCTGCTGAAACCAGTCTTTCCACCTGAGTTCTCCTGGCACTGTAACATCTAAGTATCAGCATTTATATATTTTACTTTACTTTCTTTTACTTGAATAGCTTCAACTATTCTTGTTTCTATTAATAGATTGAGTATTTTAACATTGTTTATTTGTATAACCTATAGTAGATATGTGTTATCATTAAACTTTGTTATGCTTTAACCTATTAAAGGGCATGGATATTCTGTTATTTGATAATTGAATAGCACTCTCTAATAATACCTTATGGAATAATGTAATTGTTGTATTTTACATTATTTCCATTTATAAATTTGTTGTTGAGGTAATGCTCATTTGGCTCTTATTGTTATGTGTAACTGTGGGAACCAAACTGTAAAGTGTTAAACAGACACCATTTTATACCATATCTGGTATTAATTTAGATATTGAGCATTTAATAATCCTCACCTTCCAATACACAATTAAATACAGAAGACATGCAATGATGCTCAAGTCTTTAAAACAATTAATAATGGATATGAATAAATATAAATCTGGCATATATATTTTGAAAAACATATTCCCTTTATAAATTAAATGAACAATAATTATCCATACCTGAAGTAAGATCTAAATAACCTTTTCCGTGTTTGAAAAGACTAATTTTAAGTTTCCCATCCATAAGGTATAATACAAACTGGAATGACAATGTGCCAAGTTTAGTAGAAAATAGAATGCCTTCTCTGTTCCAAGTTCGGAACTGGAAACTGACAGTCAACTCATCTTGTTGTGATATGGCAGGCAGAATTAAATAACTATTCAAATTTACAAATGTAACCGGGACAACATGTGGCTCCACACAAGTAAAGGAGACATTTCCCTGCAAATGAAAAAAAGAGGGAAAAGAAAGTTATCATAGAGTATAATTCATGTACTGAACATTTTAAATGAGAATAGTGTAGTGCTATAATTGTTGGTGAATATAAATGTTAAAGATTTATTAAAAATGTAATTTCTCCATATTTCTCTGTTCTGTATAAAACACGTAAAGAGGACTCTACATGTCAACAATTATATTTTACAATACACATACTGGGAGCCATTAACTTAAATTCAGTTAAATTCAGTACATTTGCAGGTGAGTTGAGGGGAGATGAACATTTAATTTCATGACTTAACTATTAGTTCAGTTGGTACTGCATAATGCACAATTTAATTGTTAATCATTTAAAAATGCTTTCTGCATGACCAACTCTGTTCTTCTTGTAGAATCAACACACTAGTGTAGGCTATGTAAAATGTGCAGTTGAATTGATGAGATGAAATATTCATCTCACTGTAACTCACTTGGAACTCATTTATAGTGAATAGTTCTCACTATATACGTAAAACAAACATTAGATAAGCTTTACTTGGTGAATGAAATTAAAATAGGGATAAAGTGATGTGCTGAAGTAATATACACATAACAAACAGAATGTCGGCGGATAAAAAGCATTTGCCCCATCTAGTCTTCCCAATTTTCTAAATACTTTCATTTGTCCTTGGCCTTATCCTATATCTAAAATCACATGCCTATAACACACATGCTTAAACTCCTTCACTGTGTGAACCTCTACAATTTCTACTGCAAAGCTATTCCATGCATACACTAGTAATAGTAATACTTCCTGTTATTATGTTTTGGAGCATAGTAAGAAAAAGAATAAACAAGCTCTGTAATGTAGATCTTGCAGCTACCCCAGAGGGGTTCTTGTTACATCTTGATGTCCTGTCTTGGCTACGAGCAAGTAGGGATTTGATTATCCATTTACTCATGGTTGCTAAATTAGTCATCACAAGGAACTGGAATACGTGCATTGTTCTGATCTGGCCCCAGATAAAAAAAAAAATAGCTTCTGGACCAACTTAAGAAGGAGATGGGTATTTGATATCAATTTAGTGTAGAGGGATCCCAAACAGAAAGATGGAGTGATTGGATTGAACACATGACTATATATTTTCTATTTGTATTGGATAGAAAGTAATCTAATGTTGTAATAGTACTCTTTTTGTTTTATATTTTATACATGAAAATAAAGCAGACTGGAAAAAATATTGTATTCCTTTTAAACATTTTACAGTCTAATTCACAACTATGTCCTCTTGTTGTGGTAGTTTTTCTTCTTTTAAATATACTATCCTTCTTTACTGTGTTTTCTTTTATGTTTTTGAATGTTTCTATCATATGCCTCCACCTCCTCTTTCCTCCAAGCTATAAATAATACGATCCTTTACATGCGGCTCTATTACATTGTCTACTTTCCTTTAACTCCTCTGAAATAATAAATAATAAAACCCCTTTCCTCAGATGATATTGATATTTTGTTCAGATACACAGAAACATAGTAAGAATAATCTTTTTAACCCCTTAACGCATAAAGACATATATATACGTCCTGAAAAGCATGGTCCTTTAGGACCATGAGGACGTATACATGCATCCTCAGTTTTCATGTAGCGTTGCGCTCCTCAGCGCAACGCGACATGACTGCAGCTACTCTCAGAGGCTGCATCGAATCCAAAGCAGCCTCTGAGAGGGCGTTTCACCCCGCCCCCCCCATCCCTGAGCGCATACAATCACCCCGAATGTGATCGCATGCGCTTCAACAAACAGGCAGTGATCAGCTTTCACTGATTATGTGTGTAAAGTGTTGCAATGATGCAACACATTTTGTGCCCTCCTGGGCACTGCGATCACCCGGTGGGTGCTGTATTGGGGGAGCATGCTCCTTCAATATAGCATGCCCAACATATGGCGACGGAAGAGAGGAAAAAAAAGCTCTTCTGTCACTTTGAAACCGTTGCTTGACTGCCCCTTGAGGCAGTCAGCAATATTAGAGTTAGTGGGGAAAATAACGGAAAAAGCTAACCATTGATCTACTAAACCTAGATCTAGGGTTAGGGTCATAATTAGGGTTATAATTAGGGTAACAGGGGGTTCGGGTGAGTACAAGAGTTATATTAAGGGATGGGGTAGATTTAGGGTTAGGGTAAATTTAGAGTTGGGGTAAATTTATGGTTGGGGTTAAAAGTTCACTGTAGAAGAGAATGGTTAGAAAACAAAAAAAAAACACTAATATTGTTTATTGCCCTATTACTTGAAATAAAACACAAACATGGAAACATTGGTATTTCTAAACTCAGGAAAAATATTATAAATATATAGACAGGGTCTTTTTTACCATTTGTAATTGTTTTAAAAAAAAATCAGGTCAAAGTGTTTTTTTATGGCAAATTGTCATCATATTTTATATATTTTTTAATAGTAAATGATATCATATGATGAAAATAATAGTATCAAATGAAAGCCCTAACACAAAAATGGAAATTCACAGTTCAGTAAACATATGACAAAAATAATTGAATTCTGGTCTTCAAGGTACATCAAATGCAGCATAGCACTGTGTCACTAAGGGGTTAGGAACATTCAGAAGAAAAACATGCAGTGTTTTGTATAATACATTATAGTTAGCATTTATTTACATAGATCCAACATTTTTTGGATCACTTTGTACAGAATTTAAAGAAATGTTACACATTTTTGGTCACAATTTTACAATTGAACTGAAGTTACTGCTAAGAAAAAGTTATTTTATACATTTCCGTTAAAGGCGTTTAGACAAGTTGCATTAATAACAATGATAATAATAATAATCTAAATGTTTTATGTTTCGTCTTGCATGTAGACTAAAAGGATCATTAACATTCACCATCAGCAGTAGACAATAGTATGAAAGGGACACTTGACCAGGAAGCATGAACATTGAAAAAAGTTGTTTGGTCTCACAAGGACCAAGGTTTGCAGAAAACCTTAGGTTTGTGCTAAACAACAGTATTTAACAGATATTGCCAGCATGAGGCACACAATGAGATGTTTAACATCATGCAAATGCATACTTGGCCTAACCATTTGTAATTACTAGCACCATGTTGCCAAGAAATGACCTTAGCACTTTGAAAAGGATCTATATATGCTATACTAGATTTAGATGGGGTTTTATTTTCTCATAACCTGTAAATATATGTGTATAAATATATATATATATATATATATATATATATATATACACACACACACACACACAGGCATTCAATTCTTCTACCAATCAATATCTTTTCCATATTTCCCAGAAACACAGAATTACATAGTGTTGTTTGCTCAGATTCTGCTAGTGTTTTTGTAGTTGACTTCACACAGATTACATTTAGATGTATTTGTTTAACACTGTAGTATTATTTACCAGTCAGCAGTGCCAGTTAATGTGAATATGTACTTAATTAATTAGACTAGACAAATGGTCTTACCGCAATATAAATCTGAGGTTTATATCTCTTTGCCAAGTCAATAATGTTCACCCCATTATAATAAAGGTTTTCAAAACATCCATGGAAATTATTTTGCAGTAATGATGCTGATTTTCCTTGTGATGGGATTCCTCCAAAGCTAAGCTTAGAAAAAAAGGGAAATCAATAAAGCCATTAAGTCATTTTCTATAGTGTACAATTGTAATTTGATTTTCAGTTGTGCATGTAAATCCTGTAATCTGACAAAATGTTTTGCTAATTAACTATTTTCTATTTGCTTCCTTTAAAATCTATAGTTTGAAAAATAAAAATTTTATAGACATATATTTAAAATCTTTTTTGTACATTGGTTTTTTGATTCCTACACTGTTTCAAAATCTAAACTCTAGTTGTCCAAAAGCTATAATCGCTTTGTGCATTTTTAAAATTACTTAGGACCACCAGGATGTCTACAATTGGTGGGGTTCCTTTGCACTTTGGAACATAATGTGGTCACAATTATCAATACTAGGAAACTTGCTGTCAAACATGGAAATCTTTATGTAAGTACTGTTAGAGAACACTGAGTACCGTAACTGATATGTTGGGATAGTCCCCATTTTTAAGGGCCTGTCAATCACATTTCGAGTCCCATGCTACATGTGCCTATGCACAGTGCTTTGCAATCCAAAACACAAATGAAATGAGCTCTAGCTCATGGGGTCATGCAACATGTGTGACATCACTTGGTGTCATGTAACAACACCTATTATAGGTGTGTCCCTTAGCAGACCAGGAACTACTACTGAAAGTTGGCAAGTATGGGAAAACCTATGTAACCTGATTGTAATAATAATGTATGCATGAAGTGAATGCACTTTTCAGTAAAAATATTTACATTATTATTTAATTTATAATCTGTTCATATTTAATAAGCAAATGGTGCTTTTAAAGCAATGTACATATTAACTAATATATGAGTTAGTCCAATGCTGAAGATTCAAAAATGCAGATAAGATGTGTTACAGTACGCCAGTACATTTTTCAAGTTTCATAGATCCTTTGCATTTCACTGTGTCTTTCAAAAGAAATAAACATTGCATTAATCAGTTTAAAGCAACTTATTTAGTATCTTTGTAATGTCTTCTAAAGACATAATCATACTGTTACATAATAGCATAAAACATACAAACAGTAGTAAAATAAAGTAGTACAATAGAATGTACAACATAAGTAACCGTAGGCTCACTAGAACACGCACTAGAAGAAACGCATTTAACGAGACATTCCAGTCAGCAACTAACTTTGGCTCATCCGTTACTGTTTCATTCCTTCAGAATGTCTTGCAAAGGTTCCTACTGTGGCCCTCTCTGTTTTTGCTTACTTGCAAGGTAAACATTGTCTTTTTATTTAATTTTTTTTACACCAGTGATTGGATGGGGAAGAAAAGTTGTGTGATGTCAATGCACATGTGCTGTAATGATCTCAAGGCTGAAGCTGGGAACTTTCATTTTTTGATTGCAATTGATTTTATAGTAGGCTGAATTAATCCCCAGGATAAATATTGCAGAAGGTATGTTTTCAAGTTATGTATTGCAAGCATGAAAACAAAATCTGGAACCAATACATTAATTTGTTTTTGTTTTTTGCATCAGTTTTAATATTATTTTATTAACAAAAACTTTTTCCATACTGAATTGGTCTGTTAAATGCATTAAATTAAACAGGCTTTCCATTTTTTTAATACATTTTTTCAGCCCCTTATGCTTAATTTGTTTTTGAAAAAAAAAAAAGTAGATATTCTTGTGACCTAACCTAGTTCCATACAACAAACATACTAAAGTTTAGAAAAAGTAAATTCTTGTCTAATACAGATTAAGGTAACTTGGTTAAAATGTTTTTTTTTTTAACATATAGATGGACTTTTTCTTCCTCTTTCTTTCAAAAGTACAAATAGCACACATGCTAATTTGCTTTCACCAAGATAAAAAATACACAGGCCTTGCAGTTGGAAAAAGTAAAATTTTGATGACCTTTTATGTTATTGCAATTTAATTACATATATAACCATTTCACACATTCAAGGTAAGCACGTTACTTGAGAAATTAGCATCAAAAGGGTAGTTCAAATAACAAAGTTATCTGTTGGGATTTTAGGTACATTTTAAACTGTAATAACATACTGGATGCTGGTACATATATTTTGATATTACACGATCGCCTCAAGGGTCATTCCAGTCTTCTACTTAATGACTACGAATGTAAAAATAAGCTAGTCTTATCAACAGTCCATCCATTATTGGTAAATTTGGGGAATATTTAGAAAGACAAAGGGAAAATCAAATGAGCAATATAGTTTTAGCATTGCATGTTTTTATGATGGAAACACGCAAACTAGCCATCCTGAGTGTTTATGTTTGAGAGACGTAAGACATGGTGTGGAAACTTAAAAACCCTAAATTTAGAATTTAAATCATTAACTTTGTGGGATAATGATGCCAAGTCTGGCAGTCGATGCCTAGACCATAAAATGAGGGGGCTAAATAGACACATTTTTCTTTTCAGAAAAAAGTATTTTACTTTACAACACAATATAAGCCTGTTGTTAAAAAGGGGACTACAAGTTGTTTTTGCTTTCATTTTGCATTAATATGCTAGCACTCTGTAGTCTTATTATATTATTTGTCAGTGTATGTAATCATTTTGAGTTTAATGTCATTCATTTGCACATTTATGAACACCATTTTTTTTTAAATTGCTTATTTCATAAGAATGTAACAACCATTAAATTGAATGATATAGTAACATACTGGTAAACTGGCTAAGACAAACTGGATGTCTATATAGCTTTATTTTGTATTGGTGTTCTATGAAGTCACATAATCAGAATTGTTTAAAGCCTGAGGGCTATACAGTCTGTGACCACAGAAGGAAAATATAGTTGATGTATTCTGTGTTAAAAATCAATATTTAATCTTTATTTAAGAACTTAACAGGAAATACACACCTCATAATCAATGTCCAAATAATAGATATCTCCCTTCATGTAGAAATGATGCACATGTCTGTCAACAGTAAAATTGACTTGTCTGCCAAACCGCTCTATGACGGCCGAATGCCATTGCTGATCATCTAACAGACTTCCCAGGGAGACATTAACATGTGGATTAGAGGGATGAAATTCTACATTTCCTTAAATGAGAACAGATGAACCATTAAATCAGCAAAGCAGTAACAATCAAACTTCAACTATTTAATGACTTGAAATGTTTGCTATTGGTGTGACATTGAATTTCCATAACAAGAACAGTGTCCATTCATCCAACATTCAGTGGTCTACAATTTCTAAATCTATTTATACCCATGTTCACACATGGCATTTCAAATATCTGACTTCTAAGTGTTAGTGTCTAATTCTATAAATAACATTGAAAATATTATTTTAAACTGGAGAAAGTGAACAAATGTAAGCACTTATTCATCATGCATAATAGCAATATATTTCTATGTTCGTCATTATTTTACTGACAGACCAACATAGAAATATATTGCTATTACTACTTTTCTTTTAAATAACTCTTTTGAACTTTCACAAAAATGAATTACTGAAACTGAAAGGAACTGAAAATGGTTAAGACACATGTATGTTTATTTGTGACTTACAAGTGTATTAAAATAACATTTTGATTGACTTTGTAATTCATATTTAGAATTACTTCATTTTAAACATTAATTGATGATGCCATTACAGTTTATATTTTCTCTCAAAGAAGAAAATGTCCAATAATGCAACAAATGCAACCTTAAGTTATTACAATAACATGTAATGTTAATTTTTATATACTTAATGTATTTTTTGGCTAGCGATCTTTGAAAAATATGTAAAATAAATAATAATTACCTAAATGAATAATTAAGGAAAGTCTTCCTTTTAGAAGTTCCAGGGTAATATGGTCTCCATTTTGTCCTTCTCCATGTAGCAAAACTCCATCACTCTGCATTGTTTTAAATTTAAGTGAGATAACATCTTTCATAGTGCTCATGGATTTTTGCTGAAAACGATACAATATGGAGCTTTGGCCATCAAGGTAAATTGTGTCTGATCCTTTGTAATAACAAAATGGAAAAAAAAAATCAGTTTATTTGTGTTAAATAGTAAATAGAATAATTCAATATAAGTTGGATTAATACTATCTTGGTAAAAAAATAAAAAAATCCCATTATTAAGCATTAGATTTTCTAGATAAATACAGGTCAGATTTGATATTTCTGGTGCTGTACATTGCTAGATATAGCACATTTATAGAGTTTGCATTTTAAATACAATTTTTTTTACACTCTCTACAAATTAAAGAAAATAAGTCATTTTGATATACCATTAAAAACAAATCCTAAAATGACAAATGAATAACGTGCAAAATCACTTGTATATACATGTGGACGAAATGTAAATAATACAAATGGGTTTAGGATATTGAAAAGAAAGAAATGGTCGTTTCAATGATCTATTGCAATGAGTTAAAATGTACTACTATGTACTGTTATTGTGATGTGGGCATCATAGATTACTTTTCTTTTTCTAAATATTAGAAAGTCATATAGGAGACAGAATCTTGAGTTGCTGAGGGTGTACATTTGACTCTCAGATTAAAACACACATGGGATTATTTAATCCCAAGCACTCTATTAAAAAAGTAAAGGAAGTTACGCTTCTCTAACTGTCATAATTTGATTGTAGTGCAACCCTTCAAAATAGTGCCATTAGTTATGCCTAAAATATGATGTGTTTGATTAACTTTTCCTGCTTTTTTGTTGATGAACAAGTCCCCTGAGAGCATTTGTATTGCCCTAGAATATATTTATACAGGGTAAATACATTTCTATAAAAATATTCAAATTGTATCAACAAACAGACCCAAGCTGAACAAATATATAATAATATATAATAATATCATTTCTGTGAAATTATCTTCTATATGGACCCCCAAAAAAACAAACAAAAAAATAAACATCCCCAAAAACACATTTTTTTCTCTAATAAACATTTTACTTTAAAATCATTCTATAAAGAAAATAATAAGCATGATATAATGGAAGTACATCATAAAATCATATCAAATAAAGGACCTTCAAAAATCTTATTGTATAAACATGGTATGCAATAATAATTATTAATGATATAATTAATACAGAATGGGATAAAATAACTACACCCAGACTTAAAGAGATTTACTCTTAAATGAATCATAATATGATCATTATGTATACATAATTATAACCATGACGCAACTACTAGTAACTGGGTGTTTTGGTTGACAGCTACTATGATCATACACTTAATATGTGAATTATTTAGCAAAGATAATAATTTTGTTGTCAAACTTTAAGTTAAAAGTATTCTTACACAGCACATATTGTTAAAATATGCCTTCTCACGGAATGTATTATATTATAATCTGTGTTTAGAACTATGCTTATTATAAAGAGTGTTAAGTACTGTAAGAAATTGTTGGCATATTATAAATGTGACGAATTTGTGGACAAAATGATCTAAATCTCTCTGGATGGAGTGATATTATTGTCCTCCCTATGTAAAAAAATAAATAAAATCCACCTCTTATATTTATGAGTAGCACAGCTGAAAGCTCTCAGAACAAAACTCTAACATGTTTAGCTTACTTAACTTTTTTTACCGTTTTGTTAAGAAACTTTGTGTGTCTATCAACTTTTTACTTTGGTACCACAATGTTTAAAACTGTTCTAGTTTTGATAATGGACTACTTTAGAATGTTTTTATTTTCTTTGTAGTGAAATCATTGAGAGCCAAACAAGATTTAGAAGATCTACAATACATTTATGAAAATAGACATAGATACAAGAGATTTGTTTTATTCTGAAAAAGATTGCATTAAAAATAAAGTTTCACATTTTCTTTCCAACTGAAATAGGTTTTAACAGCAATATTTAATGTTGTGAACATTTTGGTAGATTCAAAATGTGTCCATCAGGCTGGCATTTCATCACCCAGTTGTTATTACAGATAAGGGGATTACTACATTTCCTGGACCATTCTGTTTATCTCAAGACACCTCTCCTTTTTTTTGGTATTACTATTAGGTAGCAGATGTGAGGGAGATACAGCTCAGAACATCTCTGTACAGCTCTGCTTACTATATTGCTTCAATATATAGTAATCTCATAATCAAGATTGCAAGTTTCTAGTGAACATCAACACATATAGCTATAACGCATGTACTGTCAATAACTATCTAGTACACACTGAATGATGGAGTCCCACAAAGAAAAATGAAACAAAATTGTATACTATGCAGTGTACTTGCACATTTTTTTTATGTAAGGGTCACTAAGCTGAAGCATTCTGAAGAAGAGTCAGTGCTACAACTTCCCATAGGTCATTATTACATTTTAGAAAGCCTAGCCCAACGTTTATATGGAATATCATGAGTATTTGTAAGGCAAGTTGGGGATTGAATTAATAGCCCCACTGGCACTGTATAGTTTATGCAATACAGGGGTTTGGCTGGGTAGTTATTGGTGTAGTAGTGCAGAAATGCAACACTGGTAGTGGGGTTTCCAGTGGTTGAGAGCTACTGTTCCCATCACACAAAAATAGTGCTGGTGCTAAAGGGTGAGGTTAGGGGAAAAAAAGGAAACTTCAAGAATCTGTATTCTGTAATAATTTTCTAAAAGTCACTACTCTGTAGTTTATCTAAAATACATCAAAATATATAAAAGGTAGATAGGAACATGATGTAATCAATTTAAAGCCAATAAGTCTTCTTTATCCAGAGTGAAACTGCAACACAGTTAAGTATCTACTGGCATACAGATATTACTATTACCACAGCCACAGTGTTACTTTTCTTTTGACAAGGGATACAGAGTTTATTGGAACTATACATGTTTAAAATACTCCCAACCAAACGTACTTACTTACAACATGTAATGCTGCATGAATATCAGATTTCTATTTCCTTAAACATATTAAATCTGAAATTGACTCAATGGCAAATTTAGTGCTGGTTGTCTACATAAAAGCTAATTGAGATTATTAATTAGCTTAAACTTTCATTAACACCTAATCCTTAAAATAGTGCTGCCAGGATCAAAGTGATACTAATCTTAGTTCTATTTTTACTTTACTTCAGTACAGATTGTTTTTCATCATTATGCCAGAAATGTATATTTCCCTCATTGTTCTTTCGCACCCTGAAACTGATTAAAAACTTAAATCAGTTTGCACAAGATTAGTGAAAATGAGCTATAAAACAGAAAGAGTCCTTTGAAACAGAAAATATGACTTGTTGTTAACAGTACATATGTGTTCTGAGTGGGGCAAGGTGATAAAGCAGATATTAAAAAAAATGTTGTTATCAATCATGATATAACCCAGTTGCCAATTTATATAACAGCTTTATTAAAGATTATTTTACAAAATTATGTTTGTGAAATTTAGATCTGACCACCCATCACCTAGCTCACAATCTAATATTGCTCCCCCACTTTCGAGGTAGCCAGTTGCCTTCTGAATCAGTCCCACCAAGGTTTGGGTAAAAACCACAACCATCTTGCCCACATATGTAGTAGGAAGAGTAGGGAGCAGCCAAATAAGTTTACAACATTCCCACATATATGTATAATAATTACTAAAGTGTCTTCACAATAAAGAGAGATTTGCAAGGATTTGAGATGGAAGTTTCAGCCAATGTAGCCGTGTTAGAAAAATTCTCAAATGCAGCTGAATGGGAGAATTTTTCCAAGTCAACTACTTTGACTATATTTGAAATTCCTGTTTTATTTCCCCTTCTACTGTCTTTTTTTTAAGTAGACCCTGAGATTTAATTTTGGTAACATTGTTCACTGTAAGCCCGATACTATTCAAGGCAAATACTTACTATATGCACAGCCGTATATTTCTATTCTCATTCCAATTCTGCCATTGGGATTCCAATCCAAAGGAATAAAACGCAGGAATTTTGCTCTAATATGGTTCTGAAGCTTATGTTGAACAACACTATCAGCATTTGTATTTCCAATAAATGCCTGTAAAGAGAACAACAATATCAGTATACAGTAAGCTACTTGTTTTAACAATGTTATTGCAGAAACATTTTACTTATCTTTATTTTATATTATTTGTTTTCGCTTCTATCAAGCACCACTTACTTATAGCAGACTGTCAAATGTGTAGGTTGTGCAATGACACTGGGTAAAGAGGTTGTGTTTAAACAAAAACTTGGTATTTCTTGTCTACAGCTTCTACAATTTTTGAAATAGAAAAGGACAAAACAACATTCAACATATTTTGCTACTATTTTTGAAGTAATTGAGGAGGATAATGCTACGGGCTGAGATGAAGCAGAAATGAGAGGTTACATATTTAATTTAAAGAAGTTTTCTTTCATACATTCCATTTTTAATCTAATTTATCTATGATGAGATAGCTTTAAATATATTTTTCTTTACTTTAAGATAAACTATAATTCTCCTGTACATTTAAACTAAAAATAATCTCCCCCCCTACTCAAAACTCTCAATAAATAACACAATACATATAAAATGACAACATAAACTAAATTGGTATACAACTGGATGTGTTATATACACTCAGGGCTTATTGCCAGTGGCCAGGTTTGCACTCAGGATTTTCCCTCAGTGGACAGATTTGCACTTTGGACTTTCCCCCAGTGACTATGTCTGCACTCAGAACTTACCTCCAGCTGGCCACATTTACACCCAGAATTTGGTCTGGACTAGCAACACCCTGCCAATGCCGCCTTATTTCATTGAGCTCTGGGATGTCACGTGACACCCAGTGCTCAGATCTGTCAGTAGTGTGGCATGAGGGGGAGGGGCAAGCAGTCTGTGTCCCTACACTTATAATATTTTTTTTTTAATGGTGCAAGGGACCCCTGAGCTGGCACACAGTGGGCACAAATCATATTTGTCAGCCCCCCTGAGTGGTGCCAATGCCGCTTTATGGTAGCAGCGGCACTGCTGATAAGAATGATGTGCTTTTTTTTCTGTAATGTAAGCAAGGCAGCACTTATCTAAAAATATTTCTTTCAACAGACACTTTAAATGTAACTGTATCAGCCTTTTGAGGGATATTGCAATGTATTCAGATGTTTATTTAAGCTACATAAAAATTATACCAAGGTCTCAATTACATCACCGTTTATATATTATTTTATTATAAAGACTACTCTAAACTGGTACTTAAAATCTGCTTTGCTTAAAAGGCCACTAAATACATCAGGTTCATCAAAGTATCTGCACATGGCATGTTGCATTGCAAATATAGGAGACTGATATATAATTCAAGGACAAGAAATCTTATATGAAGAGGGAATCTATCAATGTCCTTTTAGCATTGTATAACTTTACTGTAATGATCTTTTATGCGGAGGTCAATAAGTCTAAATAGGACCCATATACACAATTTATCTACCAAGATTGCTGATAAGTTCCAGGGTCCTGGCGACAAGAAGACTGTAATTTTAGACAAAACATAAAAGAATTTCCAATTTTAAGGAATCTGACCTTTTCATTGATTTTAAAACTATTTTACTACGATTTAGGCTATGCTTAAAGTCAAATATAGTAAAAATGGTTCATTGAAAATGTTTCTGTGTTCATACTCAAAGGAAATACAAAAGGTTAAAAGTGTGTTATTGTACAATAAAAGCACCATTACCTACTTCCATCAGAGAGTAAATGCAGCAGAGAGCCTACGATGTGTTAGGATGTGCTCATTTATGCTTTTCAAATTAATCATCCTTTACTATATAGAGCATGTGTATTTTTGAGGGCATCTTCCCTCACATTATAACTGATATTACTGTGTAACTTTTTTCCATGAAATATCAAGGAATGCATTAACATCCATGAACAGTACTATAAACTTACGCACAGATGGTATCTAGTCCCGAGCCGAATGGCAAAATTTGATGTAAATGAAAACGATCTGTGCTGGCGATGTCAAAGAGCCATAGGCTCTCAACGCCATATATGGTGGGACTTTGATGAACTAAAAATGATCAGGCAGAAGGCGTCCGACCTATTGGAGTGTGTGACCCCCAATAGGGACAAACTTACTCCATAAACTTTTTTGTTCCATTTAGAATTATCTGAGCCATACACAAATCGAAAGGCCCTGTGCATTAACATCCTGTCCGTGTTTAAAATTTGTATGTCACGCTATTGGAGGAGACCAGAGATTCCGACTTGGCCAGAGATTAAAGCACAGATAAAGTTTCAAGCCGAAAAGTACTTCTTCCAAAGGCCCAATAATGAGATGGCTAAAGGAAAATCTGAAAAAATTTGGGCAAAATGGTTAGCTCTACCTCCCTGAGGGATGGCTTTTGGTGGGTTCTTCTGTGCAAGGTTATTATATACCTACACCCTGCGAAATCGGAGGGGTTAGAACAGTTGAATCATGGAGGGACATGCTAATTCCTCTGTAGATTGAAGAAGGGTGGTTATCCTGGGTCCCCTCACCGATTCCCACTCCCTCTACCCCATCCCCCTCCCCCCCCCCGGCCCAGCAGCAGTAGTTTAAATAATGATAGCAGACACGAGATGAATGAGTGTTTTATGTATGTGTTTATAGTTGAGGCAAATTGTTATGTATATTAAAGTGTTCTGTAGAGATCCACAAATAGTGATCAAAACAATAGGAGTAAGGGATGAATTTACAACTGCCTTATTTATTGAAAAGGAGGGGAGATTTAAATATCCCCCAAAGATGTGTTTAATCTGTTTAATTTCAGGTAAGCCATGATGATTCATTTATGTACCTTCCTTGTGGATTCTCTGTCTGTCTTTTTTTTTGTTGTTGAAAAAACAATAAAGGTTATAAATATGAAATATCAAGGAATGGTCTTTGTTAAAACAACCTACTTTAAAACATCCCTGGTGTCACAGGTGTTGTCTTTACTTTAAATAAGGTGTAAAACTGTCAGTTAAAAAAACATCTCATTGCAAGATATAACATTGATATATTTAATTCTGAAGGTGGAATTTGTTTCCATTATCATTCCTGAAAAGAAGCTAGGATGGTTTGTCTATAGTATAACATAGCAGATAGTTAAAAAATACTTTTTTTTAAATTGAAAGTGAAAGTTATATCAGCTAAAGAATTAAATCATGCATGTTAAACACATGCAAAGATTTAAATTACCATCTGTGGCTCTGAGAAATTAAAAATTTCCAGAGTGATGAAGAAATATACTAAATTGTTATATAGCTGTCATATCAGCATATGAAATGTGTAATGTGTTGTTTAGACATTCAGGAACAAAAGGTTTACAACAGCATAAGCATGAGGAAAATATATTGAAATATAGCGTATTTAAAATATCTACTTGTTTTAAAACAAGACACATCTCTCTCCCTTTATATATAACACATTCACTGAACATATAATTGCTATTAATCCATAATTCTGAATATGGATTGTACACAAAGCATTCCATATTTCACTCTGGATACATGAGTGTGGGTGGACTAGATATGTTTGTGCACTTTTACCTCTTATTCTACAATACCCCCTCTTCCTTTAGACTGTAGTGTCATGTGATGTCATGTCCCACAGCTGTCCCGAATTTTAATTCTCCAGTGACTGGAGATTCACTATGACATATGATGACATGAGAGTTCCTTGATGTCCTTGAGTTGGACCTTGGGTGATTTTGTTTGAGATCTGGATTGGAAATCTACAGATAGAAATTATCTTTTACAGGCCCACTCATCCCATCCTCCTGGTCTGTTAGTTGCCTTTCTATAAAGCCACTTCTTCTCAGAAGAATTGTTTCTGATGAGAACACTCGTCGCCAAAGGCTTGATTAAATGACTACTAATTTTGTGGAAAGTTGATAGGCCAGTGAGCTTTTGGCGGGGCATAAACGGAAGGGGATGGAGAATTAAAGAACAGATCTACTAAACACTCAGATTGCCAATACTAGAATTCCATGTGTGATCACCTTTTTGACTAAATCCAAGTTGATTCAGCAT
The DNA here is from genome assembly GCA_036172795.1 of Pelodytes ibericus. Taxonomy (NCBI): domain Eukaryota; kingdom Metazoa; phylum Chordata; class Amphibia; order Anura; family Pelodytidae; genus Pelodytes; species Pelodytes ibericus. The sequence continues at coordinate 96,589,205 of CM069860.1, forward strand.
ATTATATATATGAATTGACAGACAGTATTTAAGGATAAATCCATCATATCCTACAAGAAGTCAAATAACTTGAAGAGCTTGGTTAACTGTGGGAGTGCCTCCAGAAAGAATGATGAAACCCATACTTGGCTGACCCCCATCCATGGTATGCATAGATGTGGTCATTGTGTGAATTGCAATACACAGAATAATGTAAATATTTGTACATTCTTTTCTCTTGAGACTTTATTATTTCATCAAGTTATTGTTTAAATATATATATATATATACATATAAAGAGATTAAGCCCCAGAAGCAACAGTATTTAGTGTTAGGACCCACCAATATTGGAGTACTTTGACGTAGTGGTGGGCTTAGCATCATATGGCCATATATGTGACTAAATCTCCAATTTTGTTACCTTAGTAAGACAGGTGTTTTTAGTAGCTTTATTTAAAACTATAGCTTTAAGAGTTTTTCTCCTACCTGCTTTGAGGTGAGTGCGCTGATCTTTGGATTTTGTATAAATATTTGGTCTCAGCAGCACCCCGTTTAATATAATATATGCTAGTTTAGGTGAGTGCATTCAGTTTGGATTTGTTTGTATAGTTGAGGCTATGACCAGGCCTCTGGTTTAGCACCCCTCCCCATCACAGGTGCTCCATAAGTGGTGTCCTGACCTATAAATTGCAGGAGTGTCTCTGTATTATACAATATGAAGGCCTTTTGGTCCCTGGTAAGTAATACATATAAAGAGATTAAGCCCCAGAAGCAACAGTATTTAGTGTTAGGACCCACCAATATTGGAGTACTTTGACGTAGTGGTGGGCTTAGCATCATATGGCCATATATGTGACTAAATCTCCAATTTTGTTACCTTAGTAAGACAGGTGTTTTTAAGTAGCTTTATTTAAAACTATAGCTTTAAGAGTTTTTCTCCTACCTGCTTTGAGGTGAGTGCGCTGATCTTTGGATTTTGTATAAATATTTGGTCTCAGCAGCACCCCGTTTAATATAATATATGCTAGTTTAGGTGAGTGCATTCAGTTTGGATTTGTTTGTATAGTTGAGGCTATGACCAGGCCTCTGGTTTAGCACCCCTCCCCATCACAGGTGCTCCATAAGTGGTGTCCTGACCTATAAATTGCAGGAGTGTCTCTGTATTATACAATAGGAAGGCCTTTTGGTCCCTGGTAAGTAATTCATATAAAGAGATTAAGCCCCAGAAGCAACAGTATTTAGTGTTAGGACCCACCAATATTGGAGTACTTTGACGTAGTGGTGGGCTTAGCATCATATGGCCATATATGTGACTAAATCTCCAATTTTGTTACCTTAGTAAGACAGGTGTTTTTAAGTAGCTTTATTTAAAACTATAGCTTTAAGAGTTTTTCTCCTACCTGCTTTGAGGTGAGTGCGCTGATCTTTGGATTTTGTATATATATATATATATATATATATATATATATATATATATATATATATATATATATATATATACATATACACATTTTAGTACATTGGTGCTCCATCCCTTTCATTGAAATGGTCCACTTTGTTGATGTAGGGGAAAGGGTTAATTTGTTTTAGTGATCTAATTTCTTTAATTTTTAAAGAGAGTCAAATTTCAATCTCCAAACTAGACCACCTTTAGACAAACTGTATTTTTAGTGAATACCTTTTTAAATGATTGAACTATGCCAGACAAGTTGCCAAGTGTGCGTAGTTACATTTTTGAAGCTCTAACAATGCATTAGGGAGGGGCAGCTCATCTAAAAGTTTATGAACTCACCTGCACCTTACTTTTAGTGAATAGGTCCCAGTGACACAAATAATAATATCACAATTATGACATTAGACTATATGCACAATAATCTTGAGAAATGTCAATGTCTATATTGCCTGTCCTCTTAACTAGTGGAGAATACAAGATTGTATTATTATACCAAAAACTCGAGATATCAGAATTTCTGTTTGAATAAAATAAGAGTGTTATCTTGTTGTAATTTGTTTTTTATTTCCATAAACTGGTTATGTTATCAATTGCTCCTCTGACCTCTTGAAAGCCTTACACATAAGCAAAACCCCATTAGCAGACAGCACATTGTTTATTCAATGTCATAGACAGTTATGTATTGCCATATTTCTAGCATATAATTTTATCTGACCTTCTCTACATTTAGTAAACTTATTCTCAAGAGAATTCAAACACAAAACTGGTTACACAATTACACTCAAATACATATATATATACATATATATATATATATATATATATATATTTATGGTCCTACATTTAGTTATGTAGGTTAGGAATACTGGAAAGCAGAACTGAAAAAGGAAATAATAAGAAATACAATTGGGACGTTCTACGTGTAGCTCAGTCAAATTAATATCCAGTTAATGACAATAGTATACAGAAAATAATTGGCAAGAATTTTTATTTACTATATGAGAGAATATAAATTACCTATCAACTATAATCAAATTATTTGTTTTGTATAGCTTAGTGAAAATAACCTTTGTGGCGTAACTGTATTCTTTCATTCATTGCAGTGCAATATGTGGGTGCTATCTGGGTGCCCTATAGGTGCTCTGACAAGACCTGTGGGTGCAATCTAGATTTTCTGACAAGTCTTGTGGGTTCAATCTAGATGCTCTGGCAAGACCTGTGGTTGCAAGCTGGGTGTTTGAGTTAATATGGGTGCTCTAGCAAGACTTGTAGGTGCTTTCTGGGTGCTTTGGAAATACCTGTGGGTGCATTCTGGGTGCTTCACAAAGACATGTGGGTGCATTCTGGGTGCTTCGGAAAGACTTGTGGGTGCAGTCTGGGTAGACCTAAGGGTACCATTGGTGTGGATGTTCAGATATTCTAGAATCACTCTCACCATATTTTTTTGAAAATTATCGGCCATGCTATTGCGTCTATACACTTAATTGGCATTAAGCCCTTTTATTACCAGGCTGCCAGTAAAATACTAACTGGGTTACTATTGAATACATTTGTATTATCTTTACTAGGTTTGTATGACACTTCTATGACAAGTATGTAAGTATGTAGTCAAAGGAGTACATCAAAGATGGCAAGCTATTGGATATAAAGTGAATAACAGAGACCATGTTATAAAATTTGAACCTGAAGCAATCAAGTCCCACGTAGAGTTAGATCATAAAAATAACATTCTGACAGGCGTAAAGCATGTCATTAGGCTGCATCAACTTCCCAGGCATCCAAGCACATGTAATTTGTGCCTGTAGGCTCCCACAAAAAAAGGATTGTTACATTTCAGAGCAACAACAGCTAATCAGCCTTTGGGAATGTAAGGATGAATATACTCTTTGCATTGTAAGATGACCCTGACAATTTGTGATATAACAATAATAGTAATACTAATAATAGTAAAACTGGTTTGGACATAATCATATATGTAAAATAGTAAAATTCGACCTGCAAGTAAAGGCTTTAAATATAATACAATTGTTTATTGTATATGTAGTACCCCCCTCAAACATTAATTATTGCCACTATCAAAAGCAATATATAGCATTTAGTAAACATTCTCAATAGTGTACAGTGGGTGCAGAGAAAGTGAAAAAACATCTCCAGACCTTTTTCTTAAACGTATTGGTGCCCTTTTTAGTGCAACACTACATTTAATAGTTGTAATAGTGGTATTTCGGCGAAAGGTGATATTGCAGTCCCTAATTAAGTTCTTGTTAAGGACTGTGCATAAATAATTATAGTTGAGCGGACACCTGGATGTTCGGGTTCGGCGGGTTTGGTCGAACGTCGGAAAAATGTCCAGGTTCGGGCTCAAACTTGCCCCGAACTTGACCCCAAACCCGAACCCCATTGAAGTCAATGGGGACCCGAACTTTTGGGCACTAAAATGCCTCTAAAAAAGTCCTGGAAAGGGCTAGAGTGCTGCAAAATGAAGTAAAATAATTAGGACAAGTGCCCTGCAAACAAATGTGGATAGGGAAATAACTTCAAATAACATAAAATACATACAAATTACAAATACAGCTGAGCCATAAAATAGCACTAGATGGAATCTTTGATTTTAGTTTTGGAAGAACATAAATCTAAATCTAAAGCATGGCTGCCAGGAGGATCAACAGAATTATCCATTTGGGAGAGGGTTGGAGTGCAGGGTATTCAGTTTTGTACTAAGTGACCCATAGGTTGAGGAGGCGGTGACCGTGGCGGTGTAGGTGGAAGTGGCGCTGGAGGAGGAGGAGGTAGCCAGTATTGGACTGTTCTATTTGACTCTCAGATATGAAGTGCACCGCAAGACGCAAATGTACTATTTACCACCCAAAACTATTAGAATTTTTCAAAGTGCGCTGTAAGCACAGTACATGCATTCTATAAAACAAAAATCTATAAACTGAAAGAGATTCGGTTTATAGACTTTCGGTTTATAGAAAGCCCATTGCATTACATACAATGTATATGTATGTAATGCAAGGGGCTTTCTACAAACCGGAAGTCTATAAACCGAATTTCTTTCAGTTTATAGATTTATGTTTTATAGAATGCATGTAATGCTATGGGCTTTCTATAAACCGAAAGTCTATAAACTGAATCTCTTTTTGTCTATAATTAAGTAACTTTGAAATATACATTTAAACCTTCAGGTTACACGAATGTAACCATTCGTATTACAACAGTGTCATCTACTGGCCAAACGTAACATTAACTGTCATTGGACATACTTTCGTTTTATAGAATGCATGTAATGCTATGGGCTTTCTATAATCCGAAAGTCTATAAACCGAAAGAGATTCAGTTTATAGACTTTTGGTTTATGGAAAGCCCATAGCATTACATGCATTCTAGAAAATGAAAGTCTATAAACCGAAAGAGATTTGGTTTATAGACTTTCGGTTTATAGAAAGCCCATAGCATTACATACAATGTATATGTATGTAATGCTATGGGCTTTCTGATTGGCTGCCCTGCAGCCTTTCAAAATGCACCATTAAATTGCTGAACCCTGAACTCCAACCCGAACATACAGTGAAATGTCCGTGTTCGGGGTCCAAAAAACGTAATGTTCGGTACGAACCCGAACAGTGCGGTTCGGGTTCGCTCAACACTATAAATAATTGGTTCCTGCATGGCTGACCAGGACATGAGGCTCCCTTTACATGCATGGTGAAAGGTCTTCAATAGTATACTCCAAAAACAACTAAGTTAGATAGAAAGATCTATAAGAGTAGGCAGAAAGAGGCAAAGCAAGCTATAAGAGCTTCCAAAGCACACACAGAAGAGACTATATCCCAGTCAGTGAAAAGGGGGGATAAAACATTTTTTAGATACATTAATGAGAAAAGGAAATTAAAACAAGGATTATTTAGATTAAAAACAAAAGAAGGATGCTATGTAGAAGAGGATAAAGGCTTAGCAGACTGCCTTAATGAATATTTTTGTTCAGTTTTTACAAATGAAAATGAGGGTAAGGGACCTCATTTAGGGAAAAAGACTAATGAGTCTTTTGATGCATGTAAGTTTACTGAAGAAGAGGTTTTACTTCAGCTGTCTAAAGTAAAGACAAATAAGTCGATGGGACCTCATGGGATACATCCAAAGTTATTAAAAGAACTTAGTGGTGTACTAGCAAAACCGCTAACAGATTTATTTAACCAATCATTGTTAACGGGAGTAGTTCCAGAAGATTGGAAATTAGCAAATGTTGTGCCCATTCACAAGAAAGGTAGTAGGGTGGAGGCGGGCAACTATAGACCAGTAAGTCTTACTTCAGTAGTGGGGAAAATAATGGAAACCTTGTTAAAGAATAGGATTGTTGAACATCTAAAGTCGCTTGGATTTCAAGATCAGAGAAAACATGGGTTTACTTCAGGGAGATCATGCCAAACTAATCTTATTGATTTTTTTGATTGGGTGACTAAAATAATAGATCAGGGTGGTGCAGTAGACATTGCTTACCTAGATTTCAGTAAGGCTTTTGACACTGCCGCACATAGAAGGCTTATCAATAAACTGAAATCTTTACGTTTGGATTTCAATATTGTTGAATGGATTAGACAATGGCTGAGTGACAGGCAACAGAGGGTTGTAGTCAATGGGGTATATTCGATGCAAGGTCTTGTTACTAGTAGGGTACCTCAGGAATCTGTACTTGGACACATTCTCTTTACTATTTTTATTAGCGATATTGCAGAAGGTCTTGTTGGCAAATAATGTATTTTAGCTGATGATACAAAGATTTGCAGCAGGGTTGATATTCATGGAGGGATAAGCCAAATGGCAAATGATTTAGCTAAACTAGAAAAATGGTCAGAGCAGAGGCAACTGACATTTAATGTGGACAAGTGCAAGATTATGCACCTTGGGCATAAAAACCCCAAAGCAGAATGTAGACTATTTGGTACAGTCCTAACCTCAACATCTGAGGAAAGGGATTTGGGAGTAATAATTTCAGAGGACTTAAAGTTAGGTAGGCAATGCAACAGAGCAGCAGGAAATGCTAGCAGAATGCTTGGTTGCATAGGGAGAGGTATTAGCAGTAGGAAGGGGGAAGTCCTCATGCCATTGTACAGAGCACTGGTGAGACCTCACTTGGAGTATTGTACGCAGTACTGGAGACCGTTTCTCCAGAAGGATATTGATACTTTGGAGAGAGTTCAGAGAAGGGCTACTAAACTGGTTCATGGGTTGAAGGATGGGTTGAAACTTACCAGGAAAGGTTAAAGCATTTTAACATGTATAGCTTGGAGGAAAGACGTAACAGGGGGGATATGATAGAAACATTTAAATACATAAAGGGAATCAACACAGTAAAGGAAGAGAGTATATTTAAAAGAAGAAAAACTACCACAACTAGAGGACATAGTCTTAAATTAGATGGGAAACGATTTAAAAGTAATATCAGGAAGTATTACTTTACTGAGAGGGTAGTGGATGTATGGAATAGCCTTCCAGCAGAAGTGGTAGAGGTAAACACAGTCAAGGATTTTAAGCATGCGTGGGATAGACACAGGGCTATCCTAGCTATAAAACCGGGAATGGGGGACTAATAAAAGTATTCAAAAGATGGAACGAATGGTTCTTATCTGCCGACACATTCTATGTTTCTATGTTTCTAAGTTGGACAGCACACAGAAATTCAAGGGTTCTGCAACTGGACCCCTTTTTATTTCCAGTATGCTATTCCAGAGAAGAACACCAACTAACATAGATGTACCTAATGCTTAGGAAAGCCCAATTTCTTAATGATGTTGGCACACATTACCAGGCATTGCTCAAAGAAGTTCTCAAGGATCCAGACCAGACAGTTTGTGGGGGAGGAATTTGCAAGAAAAATCATGTGGTGAGCCCAGAATTATTTTGGGAACCACATTTATTGCATCATAAAACAGTAATCAGAAAATAGTCATGAAAACAATCATCATAAAGACTAAAAAACAAGATAACTTCTAGCTTTTTACTAGTTCTGCTAGATCGTTTTTTTCTTATTCTGTTAGATATTTGTTATTTGTTTTTTTAATGAACAGTCTGATTTTTTTTAAAGACACAGTAAGATGGTCAATACATAACCTGTACAACCTATGAACAACCTTTATTATTTGCAAGTTGATGCAATGCTCCAAATGCTTTTCTCAGGGAGCACCATATCATAGGTTTAATAGCTGATCCCATTTGGTATGAATAAAAAAACAAATTCTGACTTGAAGCCCAGTCTCTGGATGCACTGCTCAAAATATAGCATTAAGGTGACACACTTGGCCTGTCATGTATGTATCAATAGTGAACTAAGGGGTCTAGTGTGTAGTTCTAAATATGAGCTTATAAATAGGTACAATTAGAGCGAGTTGAATTTGCCACAAAACTGGAAAACAGAAGCCTAAAATCTGCCAATTTGCCATTTGGTAGGTGACAAAGAAATTAATTTAATTTAGTGGCCAGACATTTTATTCTACAACAGGGACTTTTTTCTTTTCTGGGGGCAATGGTACCCCAGAGTGTGACATTACCTTCTTCATAGGATCATTGTGCAAATAATATTGAGTATGACTTACACTTCTCCTGCTTCCTCTCAAAAGACCCAGTTCAAGAATGAATTAAATGTTTCATTTGAGGGGATCCTGGGAACAAGGAAGTCAATGCACCTACCTTGTTCTTCTGCTGCTATCGGACGAAGAGTGCACACCGTCTGAGTAAAGAAAACCTGTTACGGAAGGACTGGTGACATTTTTTACTACTTGCTGGTTTCTTACTGTTTTTTATGTAAGCCTCAGTTTGTATAGGGGCAAATACATTTTCTATGATTGGATATACTTCACAATATTCCATTTCTTGTACCTGTGTCCACTAATACTATTCCACCCCCTGGACGAATAAGCTGGAAAGCTGCTGAATTCTGTGAGTTATCTTTGGGAATAATGGGACTTTGAGTCCAGCTGCGCAACATATTTAAAACCAGTACATAAGGCTCAATACTATGTGAGTTTATCTCTTTTGGGGGAAATAACGTTCATTCTGTATCTTCATACAAATACCACAAATTGTGTATATATTGTTCTGTCTTTTTCTTATATTATCCCAGAGAGAAAAGCTGTTTGTGGGATACCTCACTCAGAAGCAAGTTTTTTTCTTTTTTCTTTCTTGTTTTGATAAGTATTTATATTATTTTTTCACTTATTTTTGTGCAACACTTCACTATTATTTTTATCATACTTTTTTTGTGCTATTCTGGGGGAGTTGTACTAGTGTCTGCTGCACATTTATATTATATACACATGTCATTTATATAGCACCTGTCACTTTATATACCTGGAAGGCTGGTGTCCACTGGAAGCGTCAGCGTGCGCACAGCCAATCAAAGCTTCTATTATAGAAGCACAAGTGAAAACAGAAGTTTAGTTGTTCTTTAAGTAAGCAGAAGTGGCTTAGAAATATAAAAAGCAATAGGGGACTGTAAAAAACAATATATTAGTATGTAGCAAATTTGTATTTAACTTTTTGATTTCTCAAAACCATCATAGATAAAACTATTGCACCCACTTATGCCCAAGGAAATGTAGTGTTAATTGGGGTGAGTCTTCATTCTAAAGGATCTGTCATATTTTCTCATGTGGGAATATACAGTTATTGGAGGTCTGCCAATCTTCCAAATGCTTTTTCTGAAAAGGAACCATGATCTCTAATTACAGTCTTTGCGTCTGGTTAGGGTGCACAGAATATTAACGCTGGAGAATTTAGAACAAAACATTCTTTGTGAACAATTGCTCTGCAGTCTGGTCACCGCATTTTAAATGGACACTAGCAGGAACATAAAATGTATTTTTCCTGTATCAAAGAAGATTATACCTTAGTTTTGCTTCTATTATGCAATCGATTAACCTTTTAACATATTATGTGACCATCTTTGTCTACCTTATTTCTCTGGAAGATATGTTGCACACACTGCTTTTAGAATATATCACCAAGTCTTTATATGCACATAGATATGGAAATACAATGCTCATGTTCAAACCTATGACCTATGCTTCCTAGCTTGTATTTTACTGACAGGCCAACAAAAAATTGACGTGAGACCATATTAAGTCTATGGAGGCAATAGCATGGCTGGTAGCTATTTTGTGTGTCCATTGCATGTACCCATATTTATAAAAACAGACAGAGGCGGCTCTCTAATTAGGTGAGTTAGGCGGCTGCCTAAGGCCTCGCACTCGCAGGGGCCTCGTAGCTACCTTAAATCGCTTTATAGCCTTTGATGTAGCAGTGGAGCTTAACGCTGCCGTTAAGCCCTCTGTTACACAAACCTTTGTGCAATTCATGGGGCAGCATGCCGCCTTCACGGAGATTCATTCCCCCCCCCTCTTTGCATGCAATCGTGTGGATTGCACGGTGTTCAATTTCTGTAGAGGAATGCTCCGCCCCCACTGTCACAGCGCATCCGGCGCTGTGAGGAAGAAGATATGGGCAGCGCAGAAGCACCAGGACATGTGGTCTGTAAATGTTTCTGTGATTGTGTGCTGCCTGAGTGTATCTGTGAGTGTGTGCTGGGTGAGTGTGGCTGAGTGTGATTGTGTGCTGGCTGAGTGTGTCTATGAATAAGTGTGTGCTGGCTGTGTGTCTATGAATGACTGTGTGCTGGCTGAGTGTGTCTATGAATGACTGTGTGCTGGCTGAGTGTGTCTATGAGTGTGCTGGCGGAGTGTGTCTATGAGTGTGCTGGCTGAGGGTGTCAGTAATGAGTGTGTCTGTGAGTGAGAGTGTGCTGGCTGAGTGTGTCTATGAATGAGTGTGTGCTGGCTGAGTGTGAGTGTGTGCTGCCTGAGTGTGTCTGTGAGTGAGTCTATCCTAGCTGAGTGAGAGTGTGCTGGATGAGTGTGTCTGTGAGTGTGTGCTGCCTGAATGTGTTTGTGAGTGAGTGTGCTTGCTGAGTATGTCTGTGAGTCAGTGTGTGCTGGGTGAGTGTGTGCTGACTGAATGTGTCTATGAATGAATGTGTTCTGACTGAGTGTGTGTAATAAGCTGTCTGGGGACAGATATGGCCCTGCGAAGCTATTTGAGGAAAATGGTGGCCCTGACAATTTTTTTATACACATAGATGGCCCTGACAAGCTGTTTGGGCACTGTTTGTGGCAAGGTTCAGCTCTCACCGCTTGTCTGCTCCATCCAGGAGGAGCAGTCATCAGTGGCTAAAAGATGGGCTCCGCCGGTCATCTACTCCTTTGCTCGATAATCGGGCACATGTGCACTATGTGGAGAAGAATTCAAGACGGAAAGCAATTAACTGTTTGCGTTCTGACTTGAACACTTCTCCACATAGGGTGCTTTTGTCCCATTAACGGGAGAAGGAACAAATGAACGGCGGCGCCTGTCTTTTACCCGCTGATGTCTGCTCCTCTCAGACGGATGTGGCTGTGGAGCTGGCTGTATATGAGTATAAGTGTGTGTGTGTGTGAGAATAAGAGTGTGTGTGCGTGAGTATGAATATGTGTGTGAGTATATAAGTGTGTGAGTGTGTGTGTGTATGCTGTGTTGGCACTTTGAGGTCTGCAAATCGGTTTCAGACAAAAATGTTCGCCATCACTGGCCGAAGGCCTCACAAAGTCTAGAGCTGCCTCTGAACACAGGCCACTTTATGAATCCTAATAGGAGAACATGATGATGGTGAATCAACAGGGTGAATCGTTTCCAAATGGTTATATATGAGTTTGTGTGGGTATGGTGAGTTTATAAACAGGGAACTAGAAAACTATAAGTCTATCTCTGTCATTTAGTCTCCAAAACAAAAAGAAATTACTATCATTAAAAATATAAGTATATAAATGTTCAATAAAATAAAACCCTGCATCAGTGTTTTCACAGTAAGACCCAGAACAGCATGTGTTTAAAAGAAATGTTTGTTACTGTAGTGCTAAACATTTTCATCTTGTGGTGCATATTTCATTATATCAGTAAAAAGATAGAACCAAAGCACTAATTTAATTGAAAATATGGGAAATATTTTATGTATGACAAGGCACATTTGCATTTACTTCACCTATGGGAACCCTAGAATTTTGTCTATAGTGCAATTACAATTTTTAAGTGATTGAACTGAAATACCTTTGTGGCTTTTCTTATATTTATTTCTTCGTTTACTTCTTTTTTATTTAGTTGAAGGCAAGGAAATTGCACACTGCAACCCCAGGGACCCTTCTCACTGGATTTTTTTTAGGAACCTTAAATTGAAAATGCCTTTTTAGCATCTGATAGCTGTTGCTGTAAAAACTGATTGATAATCCTATTGTAAAAATGATTCAAATATATAACCACGGGGATAATTTTTAGTGCCCTGACAATTTCTATTCCACTTACTTAAAATATATATGATTCGTATATGAGCATACATTAGCAATGTGCTTTCCAACGGTTAATATGTTTGCGTGTTTGGAGAAATGGAGGTTCCACCATTCTGGATCTTGTTCCCTTTTGATACTTAAAGGACCAGTCCAAGTTAAAAATGACCTATCTTTTTCCATGAATAATAAAGTTAAATAACTAAAACATTATGTATGTATTAAAATATGAATATATTCATTCTAAATATGTTTAATTAATGACTGCAGCTTCTACTGACCCTCATTTAACTGGAGGAAACAAAAACATTTTTTTGAAATGTTTTTCAAACAAGCAAAAGGCAAAGTCTCGCTTGTAATAACTAAACGTATAATGTGTGCTTAAATATATTGTGAGGAACGAAGCACAAATCATCAATTTTTTTCCCCTGCAGTTGTACAGGTGGGAGTTCCATGTCAGACAAGTGGGCACCAAGACAAGGGGGCACCACAGAATTTTGTTCCAGTGTCACCTGCTGAATAGAAATGGTGCAGCTGAACCAAGGCCCATAAAAAGGAGGCCCCAAAATAAATGACAATATATAAATATATATAATACATATACATGAATAATATTTATAATAATAATAATAATACAATTTTACTATAATACTAATAATATTAGTATGTGTTTGAAGAGATTAATTATATATTTTAATCTTTGGGATACAAAAACTTTAGAACTGACACACACCGCCATCTTAATGATTCATTGCTAACACAGCTGCTATTCAGTAACAGTTGTGCAGCAACCACTGTCAGTAGAAGCCTGTGATGGTCTGTGTCTTGAAGTAGCTATTGAGTGTAGTAAACTATTGAGTGCTGTTACCCAGGGTTTACATTGCGGAAGCAAAACAGTCACGAGTAGCACTGATCATCATAAAACACCTAGCACATTTTTAGCCTTTTTCATATTGTTTTTAAAGCAAATACAGAAAGCTAAGCTTTAGGGAATTTCCAAAGTCAATTCATTGAGTTCCAAATTAACCATATACTTCAGTATATGTGACTGTCAAACTAAAATTATATAAATATGAACTTTATAAAATAATTGTAGAAGACAATATTGAGTGTGCTTTCCCAAATATAGACATTGACTTGCATATAGTTTTAACAGTAATGGTCACAAATTGATGAGCAATCTTCATTTGAAGCATTTTAAAAACAAGAACAACTATGAGACAAATCAGACCGGATGCCTTGTCTCTGCTAAGTATAGGAGCAGATTTGTTATGTCAACATTTTTGAGGACTTTACAATTAAAAAAAGTAGGAGACATCGTTTTAAAGTATAAATAAGGTTATAAGTAGGAAACCATTAACAACATTTGCATCTTTCAGTCATCTATGTTGAAATGCTAGGTATCTTCATGGTTAGAAAGCAAGTGAATAAATTATGTTTTGTTTCATACAAATAATTTTATTTCTTCTTAGAATATTTTTTTCTCAAAAATATACCTTCATTTTAAGTTTATAAGTCACATGTTGACGTCATTGAAAATAAGTACACATCCTAAAATTGTTGTTTCATATTTACTCTTTTTTTTTAGCACAGGCTTATATTTGTTTTTCCAATGTTTTACTGTCCTTTTCTCTGGTTCTCCATGGTATTTATGTGCCCCAATTTGAAAACATGACAGTTTTAATCTCTGATCTATTTAGAACAAAAAAACAAAAACTCTAGCAATATATCATATACTAAACATATTTATTTCTAATAAGGATCACTTTATACTTAGACAATATCCTGACACCTTTTTTTTTAGTTTACAATCAATGATTTGTGCAGTTCACTTGCCATTTCTCTTTCAGGGTAGCTTAGGCATAACTTTTTTCTCAGGAATAGGTAAAGTGGGTGATCAAAGACACCAGTGTACTTGGTAAGGTCTATGAGGTCTATTCAATAAAGCATGAGATGGGATGAGGTGAGTTGAGGTGAGATGAACATTTCATATCATCATTTTAACTATCCATTCCCCCGCTCAGCAAACTCAACAGGATTGTCCCTGCACAGTGTATAGCTAAACTGATGAGACTAAATATTCATCTCACCCCAATGAAGGACCACAGAACATCAGTGTTTAACTATAAAGTCCATGAACAATGTTGGTGTCCAGTGTATACCCCTGACTGGATTTTAGATCTCATTGACAAAAAGTGGCTGGGTGCCTTTCCAGAAATGTTATATACATATCTTCATAGCTCTGTGTATTCAAATGGTTTAATTTGTAAACAAACTTTTAAATCTGTGCTACCAGGGGTGTCTACAGTACTAGCCGAGGGGTCTATTGTAGTATTTAAGAATAAGGGCAAAGACTTGCATTAAAAATGTCACTAAATGATGGGAAAATTCATTTAAAACAAAAGATTCAATACCAGTGAATAGATGTGGGTCAGGTACTCAATTCTATTTACTTCTAATGACTATAAAAAAAAATCAGTATCACAAATTATATTGTGCTCATCAGCTGGGTAATTTAAAATTTTTAGAAGTGTAGCAAAAAGAATAATTAAACTAAGAATGTATGGATGCTGAACACATCAATTTAGCTTTCCATGTACTCATTACTTTTGTGTATTGAAAAAAAAAAATCTCATTAAACATCTTTCACATTTTACTTGTTTTCACTATTCTTTGGTGTTCTATTTATAAATATATTTATATACATATATTTATAAATAGAATATATATATATATATATATATATATATATATATATGTATATATATATATATATATATATATATATATATATATATATATATATACATATATATATATATACATATATATATATATATACACACACACACACACACACACACACTCACACACATTACATACTCAATGGCACGAGATTCAAATATTTACAAGTTATTGCTAGTGATTTAGGCCCAGTACAAATTAACAACTTTTTCAAAATTGAAATGGGAGTACTTTAAAAAAAAAAAAAAAGGAACAAATCTTGCTTTTATTAAATACATCTTCATTCAATGTTTTAAAAAATGTTTAATTTGCTCACCCTATCGCTAATCTGTTTCCGTGCTTATCATAACAATTACACTTTCAACAGCAGACAAGGGGGAGTTCTGCTAGTCTAGAATAATAATTTATATATATAAGATATAGACTGATTCAGATACATCAAAAAACAAAAACTGTCTGCGCTTCTCAACCTAATAAAGTTTATTCAGATACATCCCCCAAGCCAAATCATGTTTAAGTAAAAGAGTATGGAAAAAGGGTTATACATTTATTTGTGCATGGGTTCTTCAAGGATTCTTTTTCAAAACTTCCTTCAAATAGTTTCATATTATGTGATGAAAATTAATCTAATTTCTGAATTATGGAGCATAAGATGTTGTTTTAATAATGATCATCAACCACAGGGATGGGCAAAACAGCACAAAAAAATACAAAACGAGCAAAATACTGGCATATTGAGTAGCAAAATCCTGGCATATTGAATGCAGGGGCGTATCCTGGTTATGAGAGACAGGTGTGCTGCTACTTAAAAACAATAACAATGTAATGTCAATGTCAGATACCAGTAATATTGTGTCATTCAATGCCCAGTAATATTGTGCTAGTCAGAGCCCAGTAATATTGTGTCAGTCAGATACCAGTAATATTGTGCCAGTCAGAGCCCAGTAATATTGTGCCAGTCAGAGCCCAGTAATATTATGCTAGTCAGAGCCCAGTAATATTATGCCATTCAGAGCCCAGTAATATTGTGCCATTCAGAGCCCAGTAATATTGTGCCATTCAGAGCCCAGGAATATTGTGCCAGTAAGAGCCCAGTAATATTGTGCCAGTCAGATACCAGTTATAGTGTGCAACTCAGAGCCCAGTAATATTGTGCCACTCAGAGCCCAGTAATATTGTGCCACTCAGAGCCCAGTAATATTATGCCATTCAGATGCCAGTAATATTGTGCCAGTCAGAGCCCAGTAATATTGTGCCAGTCAGAGCCCAGTAATATTGTGCCAGTCAGAGCCCAGTAATAGTGTGCCAGTCAGATACCAGGAATATTGTGCCAGTCAGATGCCAGTAATAGTGTGCCACTCAGAGCCCAGTAATATTATGCCATTCAGATACCAGTAATATTGTGCCAGTCAGAGCCCAGTAATATTGTGCCAGTCAGAGCCCAGTAATATTGTGCCAGTCAGAGCCCAGTAATAGTGTGCCAGTCAGATACCAGGAATATTGTGCCAGTCAGATGCCAGTAATAGTGTGCCAGTCAGAGCCCAGGAAAATTGTGCCAGTCAGATACCAGTAATAGTGTGCCAGTCAGAGCCCAGGAATAGTGTGCCAGACAGAGCCAAGTAATATTGTTCCAGTCAGAGCCCAGGAATATTGTGCCAGTCAGATACCAGTAATAGTGTGCCAGTCAGATACCAGGAATATTGTGCCAGTCAGATGCCAGTAATAGTGTGCCAGTCAGATGCCAGTAATAGTGTGCCAGTCAGAGCCCAGGAAAATTGTGCCAGTCAGATACCAGTAATAGTGTGCCAGTCAGAGCCCAGGAATAGTGTGCCAGACAGAGCCAAGTAATATTGTTCCAGTCAGAGCCCAGGAATATTGTGCCAGTCAGATACCAGTAATAGTGTGCCAGTCAGATACCAGGAATATTGTGCCAGTCAGATGCCAGTCAGATACCAGGAATATTGTGCCAGTCAGATGCCAGTAAAAGTGTGCCAGTCAGAGCCCAGTTATAGTGTGCCACTCAGAGCCCAGTAATTTTGTGCCAGTCAGATACCAGTAATATTATGCCATTCAGATGCCAGTAATATTATGCCATTCAGATACCAGTAATATTGTGCCAGTCAGATACCAGTAATATTGTGCCATTCAGATACCAGGAATATTGTGCCAGTCAGAGCCCATGAATATTGTGCCAGTCAGAGCCCATGAATATTGTGCTAGTCAGAGCCCAGTAATATTGTGCCACTCAGATACCAGGAATATTGTGCCAGTCAGATATCAGTAATATTTGTGTCATTCAGATACCAGGAATATTGTGCCAGAGCCCAGTAATAGTGTGCCAGTCAGAGCCCAGTAATAGTGTGCCAGTCAGATACCAGGAATATTGTGCCAGTCAGATACCAGGAATATTGTGCCAGTCAGATGCCCAGTAATAGTGTGCCAGTCAGAGTCCAGTAATAGTGTGCCAGTAAGAGCCAATGAATAGTGTGCCAGTCAGAGCCCAGGAATATTGTGCCAGTCAGAGCCCAGTAATATTGTGCCAGTCAGATACCAGGAATATTGTGCCAGTCAGATGCCCAGTAATAGTGTGCCAGTCAGAGCTCAGTAATATTGTGCCAGTAAGATACCAGTAATATTGTGCCAGTCAGATGCCCGGTAATATTGTGCCACTCAGAGCCCAGTAATAGTGTGCCAGTCAGAGCCCAGTAATAGTGTGCCAGTCAGATAGCAGGAATATTGTGCCAGTAAGATACCAGTAATATTGTGCCAGTCAGATGCCCAGTAATAGTGTGCCAGTCAGAGCACAGTAATATTGTGCCAGTAAGATACCAGTAATATTGTGCCAATCAGATGCCCAGTAATATTGTGCCACTCAGAACCCAGTAATAGTGTGGCAGTCAGATACCAGGAATATTGTGCCCCTCAGAGCCCAGTAATAGTGTGCCAGTCAGATACCAGGAATATTGTGCCAGTCAGATACCAGGAATATTGTGCCAGCCAGAGCCCAGGAATATTGTGCCACTCATAGCCCAGTAATAGTGTGCCAGTCAGATACCAGGAATATTGTGCCAGTCAGATACCAGGAATATTGTGCCACTCAGAGCCCAGTAATAGTGTGCTAGTCAGACACCAGTAATATTGTGCCAGTCATAGCCCAGTAATATTGTGCCACTCAGAGCCCAGTAATAGTGTGCCAGTCAGATACCAGGAATATTGTGCCAGTAAGATACCAGTAATATTGTGCCAGTCAGATGCCCAGTAATATTGTGCCAATCAGAGCCCAGTTATAGAGTGGCAGTCAGATACCAGGAATATTGTGCCACTCAGAGCCCAGTAATAGAGTGCCAGTCAGATACCAGGAATATTGTGCCAGTCAGAGCCCAGGAATATTGTGCCACTCAGAGCCCAGTAATAGTGTGCCAGTCAGATACCAGGAATATTGTGCCAGTCAGATACCAGGAATATTGTGCCACTCAGAGCCCAGTAATAGTGTGCCAGTCAAATACCAGGAATATTGTGCCAGTCAGATACCAGTAATATTGTGCCAGTCAGATACCAGGAATAGTGTGCCAGTCAGATGCCCAGTTATAGTGTGCCAGTCAGAGCCCAGGAATATTGTTCCAGTCAGATACCAGGAATAGTGTGCCAGTCAGATGCCCAGTAATAGTGTGCCAGTCAGAGCCCAGGAATATTGTTCCAGTCAGATACCAGGAATAGTGTGCCAGTCAGATGCCCAGTAATAGTGTGCCAGTCAGAGCCCAGTAATATTGTGCCAATAAGATACCAGTTATAGTGTGCCACTCAGAGCCCAGTAATATTGTGCCACTCAGAGCCCAGTATTATTGTGCCACTCATAGCCCAGTAATATTATGCCATTCAGATACCAGGAATATTGTGTCAGTCAGATGCCCAGTAATATTGTGCCACTCAGAGCCCAGTAATAGTGTGCCAGTCAGACACCAGGAATATTGTGCAACTCATAGCCCAGTAATAGTGTGCCAGTCAGATACCAGGAATATTGTGCCAATCAGAGCCCAGGAATATTGTGCCACTCCGAGCCCAGTAATAGTGTGCCAGTCAGATACCAGGAATATTGTGCCAGTCAGAGCCCAGTAATATTGTGCCACTCAGAGCCCAGTAAGAGTGTGCCAGTCAGATACCAGGAATATTGTTCCAGTCAGAGCCCAGGAATATTGTGCCACGCAGAGCCCAGTAATAGTGTGCCACTCAGAGCCCAGTAATAGTGTGCCAGTCAGATACCAGGATTAATGTGCCAGTCAGATGCCCAATAATAGTGTGCCAGTCAGAGCCCAGGAATATTGTGCCAGTCAGATACCAGGAATAGTGTGCCAGTCAGATGGCCAGTAATAGTGTGCCAGTCAGATACCAGGAATATTGTGCCAGTCAGATACCAGGAATAGTGTGCCAGTCAGATACCAGGAATATTGTGCCAGTCAGATACCAGGAATATTGTGCCACTCAGAGCCCAGTAATAGTGTGCCAGTCAGATACCAGTAATATTGTGCCAGTCAGAGCCCAGTAATATTGTGCCACTCAGAGCCCAGTAAGAGTGTGCCAGTCAGATACCAGGAATATTGTTCCAGTCAGAGCCCAGGAATATTGTGCCACGCAGAGCCCAGTAATAGTGTGCCACTCAGAGCCCAGTAATAGTGTGCCAGTCAGATACCAGGATTAATGTGCCAGCCAGATGCCCAATAATAGTGTGCCAGTCAGAGCCCAGGAATATTGTGCCAGTCAGATACCAGGAATAGTGTGCCAGTCAGATGGCCAGTAATAGTGTGCCAGTCAGATACCAGGAATATTGTGCCAGTCAGATACCAGGAATAGTGTGCCAGTCAGATACCAGGAATAGTGTGCCAGTCAGATGCCCAGTAATAGTGTGCCAGTCAGACACCAGTAATATTGTGCCAGTCATAGCCCAGTAATATTGTGCCACTCAGAGCCCAGTAATATTGTGCCAGTAAGATACCAGTAATATTGTGCCAGTCAAATGCCCAGTAATATTGTGCCACTCAGAGCCCAGTAATAGAGTGGCAGTCAGATACCAGGAATATTGTGCCACTCAGAGCCCAGCAATAGTGTGCCAGTCAGATACCAGTAATATTGTGCCAGTCAGAGCCCAGTAATATTGTACCACTCAGAGCCCAGTAAGAGTGTGCCAGTCAGATACCAGGAATATTGTGCCAGTCAGAGCCCAGGAATATTGTGCCACTCAGAGCCCAGTAATAGTGTGCCAGTCAGATACCAGGAATATTGTGCCAGTCAGATACCAGGAATATTGTGCCACTCAGATACCAGGAATAGTGTGCCAGTCAGATGCCCAGGTATCGTGTGCCAGTCAGATACCAGGATTAATGTTCCAGTCAGATGCCCAGTAATAGTGTGCCAGTCAGAGCCCAGGAATATTGTGCCAGTCAGATACCAGGAATGGTGTGCCAGTCAGATACCAGGAATAGTGTGCCAGTCAGATACCAGGAATATTGTGCCAGTCAGATACCAGGAATAGTGTGCCAGTCAGTTACCAGGAATAGTGTGCCAGTCAGATGCCCAGTAATAGTGTGCCAGTCAGATACCCAGTAATATTGTGCCAGTCAGAGCCCAGGAATATTGTGCAATTAATGTGCTCGTTTTTAACCACCCTCCTCCCCATCACTTACCTAGTAGCTGCTGCTCCGTGTCCCCGGACGGACACCTCCTCCGTGCAGACAAAAGCCCGCGAAACGGGCGAAATCTCACGTCTCGCGAGAATTGGATTTTTTTTTTTTTATCACGGCGGTTCAAATCCATAGCTGTGCGGCGCACACCTTGCACCAATGGAATATCCGCCACTGATTGAATGGAAAAATCCTTGCATACTGAATGGCTAAATCCTGGCATATTGAGTGGCAAAATCCTGGCATATTGAGTGGCAAAATACTGGCATATTAAATGGCTAAATACTGGCATACTGAATGGCAAAATACTGGCATATTCAGTGGCTTAATCCTGGCATACTGAATTGCTAAATCCTGGCATATTGGATGACTAAATACTGGCATACTGAATGGCTAAATGCTGGCATATTAAATGGCTAAATACAGGCATAATGAGTGGCAAAATCCTGGCATATTGAGTGGCTAAATCCTGGCATATTGGGTAGAAAAATACTGCCATATTGAGTGGCAAAATACTGGCATATTAAATGGCTAAATAGTGGCATATTGAACGGGAAAATACTGGCATATTGAGTGGCAAAATACTGGCATATTGAATGGATAAATACAGGCATACTGAATGGCAAAATACTGACATATTGAGTGGCTAAATACTGGCATATTGACCAACTGCTCCCAACCACCCTCCATATTATACTAGGCCTGGATAACATGCTTGTGAGGGTAGGTGGGGCGAGTGGGAGATATTGTCGAGAGGGGGTCTATAGGGCCCAGAAAATGTGTTCAGTAAGGGGCCATGAAATTCCTGGTGGCGGCCCTGATTGTACACATAGAGTTTCAGTTGTATTTCCCACTTATTTAATTGACATTGTGTTAGATAAGAGATGCAGGTCCATAATGGTGGACACTTGCTTGAACATTAGTGAATTCCTCAGTGTTTAGTATGATCACAAACCATAGTCGAGTAGTAAGGAAGTGATATAATGTTGTAATAATACTGACTGTCCATTGTGCATGGAAAGCAAGTAAGATAAAAACTGCATTTTTTTGGCATTATTGACATATTTTCTAGTTACATAACAAAACATTTAATTCACATATCGGTAATACCAGATGAAACTTATAATGTATTTCTTAATATATAACTGTAAAATGTTTTTGAAAATCTGTGCTCATATTCCATTTTCTAATACAACCAAAAGATTTTGAGCAGTATGATGCAGATCATGGCTCCAATATCATTTCAAATTTTGACATTGTGTCATGCAATTGGGCCATATGTTTCTCCATAGTGAACATATTCAATATGTTTTGGAGAATCTCAGAAAATTGAGGCACTGATGCTACATGGTGGCTGCACAAATGCTGTGTGCCAAATGATTTTGTGGTTTGGTCACAGTAGGAATGGGGATATCCTGACTGAGAAGGCAATCTCAGGGGTTTGCTGTATTTGACTGGCGAGGGCTATAGATAGAAGCTTGAAAGAATATTGCCAAATTAGAATAATTGTGAGACATGTCCACCAGGAGGCATACAAATATAGTCTGCCATGGGTGCATAGTTGTGGAGACACAGACCATCAGAGCCAGAAAATAGTTTCTTAAAGGGACTCTCCCACCAAAAAATGAAAAGGTTTTATTGTTATTTTGTATTTTTTATTTCAGATATGTCTTTTGGTTTTTGTATGTGACTGTATTTAATACAATATGTAACTAAACAAGTGTAACTTGGTGCTGCCATTTTGTCAAATGTAGTGTTTTTGGGTGCTGGGTGTTGGGCTAGGTAGTGGTGGCCAAAGTAACATATGTAGTGGTGTCAGTGCTACGTACTATGCACTGTCTCTCTATGTCCCCCCACAGTAGGTTCTTGTGTGGAAATGACCATGCGTATAGTTGTGCTAGTCTGGCTGCCTGATAATATTAGATCAGTTTAGGGCCTGCTAATCCTCCCTTAAATTTGTATAGATATAATTGACCTTTTTAATTCTAGATTTGTTTCTCCATATGTAGGTTAGGATTTCAGATTGTACATTTTCAAAGTCGGTTATGGTCATGCTTATAGTGAGCACACAAAACAGATAGAGAATTCTAGGTAAGATTTTAATTTTTGATGCATATGTTCTGCCTAAGAGGAAGATCTGATAAGAATTCCAGCAGGACACACACTTTAAAAAAAAAAAAAGATATCATGGTAACTGGATGTTAAGATGATTCCTAAATATTTAATTTATTTGTGTTTCAAAGTTAAAGTTATATTTTTTTTTATGTAATTTTATGTCTGCTGAGATTTGTTCATTTTTAGTGCTTCACATTTGCTATGATTTACTGTATCCTGATATTTGAAAAAAGCATTCTGTATCATCTCATATAAGTTGTGGAGTGTCATGTGTGGCCGATAGGGTAAGCAGGATATCATCATTGAATATCCCTAACTTATAGTCAATATCCTCTTTATATTGGCATTCTTGCAGATGGAGGTGGCTAATGATTCCAAAACTAAAACAAACAAAAGAGGGGACAAAAAGCACCCTTGACATGTTTTATTTAGGATAAGATATTTGTTCTTTGTTATTTTGTTGCTTGGGGATTCTTGTTCAGTTCCTGGATGCCCTACATGAAGGGGACTTTGAAACCAAACCTCTGTAGAACCTGCTAAATTGTGAAGGGTCATTCCCTTCTTGTGGGTAATTATAATTTTATCTTCCAGCATCTCTTATGCTTGGACCTGTCTGTTGAGGAAAGAATTAAAAAGAGCTAGCAGCATAGTATGCAGAGGGATGGAAACATTTTTGTAATAGCTGCCTGTGAGGCTGTTCAGGCCAGGGGCCTTTGAATTTTTAACAGACCTGGCAATGGTGGTCAACTCCTCCAATGAGATTGGGGCATTCAGATAATACATGTCTACAGCATCTAAATATAGGAGTTGTATTGGGCCAATAATTTATCTAGTTGTGTCATGTTCTTGCAATTGGCGGAGCTTTATTACCATTGTGAAGTTTTTGGTATTAATGTAAAATGTTGGTCAGCTATATCTGCCGGGGTTGTCCAGTGATCTGCATGTTATCTGTTTTTTTTTTAATATTTTGTTGTTTCCTCTGAGCCGTTTGTTGGAAATTTTTTTTATGCAATTTTAATAAACAAAAACCAACTGAAAAGATTTAAATAAAGCTCTAGTCAGATTTAAAGCACTACATGATGGCACAAAGAAGGTGTCTGATTAAAAAAGGCACTTTAAATATAAATTGTTAAACTAAGATTATTATTTTTTTAAATTGCATCTTTTTATATTAAGCTTACATTGATATAATTTATATAAATCCTAATCAGATTCTTATACTTTGAACACATTTAGTACTCCACCCTTAAGGTTTTTACATGATTTTTTGATTTAAATACTTTTAAAAACACACAAATAAAGTAAAGAAAATGTAAAATAATAAAAAGTACATTCAATTCTATTAATACTATGTTGTTATACTAACTACTGCTTTTTATTGTTAAAATTATCTGTACATTTGCTAAGTATTATCTTTTTTATTTCAGCTACAAAAAGTGTTGGAACATTATCTGGAGCATCTGTAAAAAATGAACCAGAATATGCTAACATTTAATTTACATATAGATTAAAAACAATTTAGCCTTTCTAAAATATGTGGAATATGTATTTATTCACAGCTAAATGCTTCTACTTGCCAGAAAATTTAGCAACACTGTTATACTAAATTGAACAAGTGACCTAAGAATTATTGTTTGGAACTTCTTCTATTTCCATTATGGAAGTCTAACAGTGATTTAAATGGAATATTTTTTCACTAGTTTTGCAAATAAAAATGCAAACAGCTTTTGGAAGGCAAAAAATAAAACATTTATATTTTTCATCACCTTAAAAATATACTATATGGACAAAAGTATTGGGACACCTGACCATTACACTAACAGGGATTTTTATGACATTGCATTCTAAATACATAGAGTTTAATATGTAGTTGGTCCGCCCTTTGCAACTATAAACGCTTACACTTCTCTGGGAAGGCTTTCCACAAAATTTCAGAATGTTTCTGTGGGAATCTTTGCCCATTCATCCAGTAGAGCATTTGTGAGGTCAGACACTGATGTTAGACAAGAAGGGCTGGCTTGCATTATCCTTCCTTCACAAAACTCTACATTTGGCACAATACAGTCATTCAGGTAACATTCTCCTGGCACTGCCAAACCCAGACTCGCCTGTCAGACTGACAAACAGTGATGACTCAACAGAAAATGTTTGCACTACTCCAGAGTTCAGTTGCAGCATGATGTATACTACTTGATCCAACATTTGGCACTGTACTTAGAAACATAGAATGTGTCGGCAGATAAGAACCATTCGGTCCATCTAGTCTGCCCAATTTTTTTTTTTGGAGTACTTTTATTAGTCCCCCGTTCCCGGTCTTATAGCTAGGATAGCCTTGTGTCTATCCCACGCATGCTTAAAATCCTTGACTGTGTTTACCTCTACCACTTCTGCTGGCAGGCTATTCCATACATCCACTACCCTCTCATTAAAGTAATACTTCCTGATATTACTTTTAAATCGTTGCCCCTCTAATTTAAGACTATGTCCTCTAGTTGTGGTAGTTTTTCTTCTTTTAAATATACTCTCTTCCTTTACTGTGTTGATTCCCTTTATGTATTTAAATGTTTCTATCATATCCCCCCTGTTACGTCTTTCCTCCAAGCTATACATGTTAAAATGCTTTAACCTTTCCTGGTAAGTTTCAACCCATCCTTCAACCCATGAACCAGTTTAGTAGCCCTTCTCTGAACTCTCTCCAAAGTATCAATATCCTTCTGGAGAAACGGTCTCCAGTACTGCGTACAATACTCCAAGTGAGGTCTCACCAGTGCTCTGTACAATGGCATGAGCACTTCCCTCTTCCTACTGCTAATACCTCTCCCTATGCAACCAAGCATTCTGCTAGCATTTCCTGCTGCTCTATTGCATTGCCTACCTACCTTCAAGTCCTCTGAAATTATTACTCCTAAATCCCTTTCCTCAGATGTTGAGGTTAGGACTGTACCAAATAGTCTATATTCTGCTTTTGGGTTTTTACGCCCAAGGTGCATAATCTTGCACTTGTCCACATTAAATGCCAGTTGCCACTGCTCTGACCATTTTTCTAGTTTATCCAAATCATTTGCCATTTGGCTTATCCCTCCATGAATATCAACCCTGCTGCAAATCTTTGTATCATCAGCTAAAATACATTATTTGCCAACAAGACCTTCTGCAATATCGCTAATAAAAATAGTAAAGAGAATGTGTCCAAGTACAGATTCCTGAGGTACCCTACTAGTAACAAGACCTTGCATCGAATATACCCCATTGACTACAACCCTCTGTTGCCTGTCACTCAGCCATTGTCTAATCCATTCAACAATATTGAAATCCAAACTCAAAGATTTCAGTTTATTGATAAGCCTTCTATGTGCGACAGTGTCAAAAGCCTTACTGAAATCTAGGTAAGCAATGTCTACTGCACCACCCTGATCTATTATTTTAGTTACCCAATCAAAAAATCAGTAAGATTAGTTTGGCATGATCTTCCTGAAGTAAACCCATGCTGTCTCTGATCTTGAAATCCAAGCGACTTTAGATGTTCAACAATCCTATTCTTTAACAAGGTTTCCATTATTTTCCCCACTACTGAAGTAAGACTTACTGGTCTATAGTTGCCCGCCTCCTCCCTACTACCTTTCTTGTGAATGGGCACAACATTAGCTAATTTCCAATCTTCTGGAACTACTCCCGTTAACAATGATTGGTTAAATAAATCTGTTAACGGTTTTGCTAGTACACCACTAAGTTCTTTTAATAACTTTGGATGTATCCCATCAGGTCCCATCGACTTATTTGTCTTTACTTTAGACAGCTGAAGTAAAACCTCTTCCTCTGTAAACTTACATGCATCAAAAGACTCATTAGTCTTTTTCCCTAAATGAGGTCCCTTAACCTCATTTTCATTTGTAAAAACTGAACAAAAATATTCATTAAGGCAGTCTGCTAAGCCTTTATCCTCTTCTACATAGCATCCTTCTTTTGTTTTTAATCTAACTAATCCTTGTTTTACTTTCCTTTTCTCATTTATGTATCTAAAAAATGTTTTATCCCCCTTTTTCACTGACTGGGCTATAGTCTCTTGTGTGTGTGCTTTGGAAGCTCTTATAGCTTGCTTTGTCTCTTTCTGCCTACTCTTATAGATCTTTCTATCTTCCTCACTCTGAGTATTTTTATAATTACTAAATGCTAGCTTTTTATTTTTTACTATTTTAGCCACCTCTGCAGAGAACCACAGTGGTTTCTTCAATTTTTTGCTTTTACTGACAAGCCTTATGCAATTTTCTGTTGCCTTCAGTAGTGAAACTTTTAGATAATCCCATTTCTCCTGGACTCCATTTAAATTGCTCCAGTCTGATAATGACTCCTTCACACCTAATCTAATTTTAGAAAAGTCTGTTTTTCTAAAATCTAAAACTTTTGTTTTTGTGTGGTGTGACTGCGTCACTGTTCTTATATTAAACCACACTGTCTGGTGATCACTAGATCCTAAACTTTCACCTACAGTAATATCTGATAACAAATCTCCATTTGTGAACACTAAGTCTAGTATGGCCTGCTTTCGAGTTGGCTCCTCCACTACTTGTTTTAGAGATAATCCCAGTAGGGAGTTTAGGATATGCGTACTCCTGGCGCAAGTAGCTGTTTTGTATTTCCAGTTCACATCAGGAAGATTAAAGTCACCCATGATGATCACTTCTCCCTTCATACTTGGTGATGTGAGGGTTGCATGCAGCTGCTTTTCCATGGAAGCTCCCACCACACACAGTTTTTGTGCAGATATTAGTGCCAGTGGAAGTTTGGAACTCTTCAGCTATGGAAACAGCAGAGCATTGGTGACTTTTATGCACCATGTGTCTCAGACTTGCTGCTGTTCCTATATGCTTCCACTTTCCAATAATACCACTCACAGTTGAACATGGAATATCTAGCAGGGATGTCATGAACTGACTGATCGCAAAGGTGGCATCATAGTACCACACTTGAATTCACTCAGCTCTTCAGAATGATCATTTTTTCACAAATGTTTGTAAATGCAGACCACATGATTTTTTTTCATATATAAGTTTTCTTTTATTGATACAAATAACACATAATTAAGACATGTACACTGTAAAAAAAAAAAAAAAGCCAATAGAAATGTTGCCTTATAAAACATTTCTTCCGAAACATACAAAAACATCAATTGACATCTACAAACAGTACAACAAATATGTGTCCATGAGTCTCAATTCAATAGGTTAGTATTAAAATGACTCGAGAATATCCAACAAGGAGATAGTTGTTGCCAGACTAAGTCAGATTTTCATGCCACTCCTTCCACACAGATTAGCTAGTCTATTATTAGTTTTTTTCATAGATAATTGGAAATCAATTTTTGTTTTAGATTTTGTCCAAACTGTTATCTTTTGTGATTTCCATGATCTTGCTATAAGGGGCTTAGCTGCTAGTAGGACTAGTAGGGCTAGTGTGTAACTATATACATCTCTGTTTTCGACAGTTTGGGCCAGCCCAAATGTAATATTGCGGTGGCCAGAGACCTATCAATCATTGTTGAAACAATATCTTTCAATAAAGAAAACACCATATTCCACAAATGTATCAAACTGCTACAATGTTTCTAATTTAAACACCTGAATTCAAAAATGAAGTGGTGTGTCCCAGTACTTTTGTCCATATAGTGTATTTCTGATGTTTTTCAGGCATCAATGACTTCTTAAAAATAATAATAAAAAGTGTAATAAGGTAATATGTTGCATGTATCGACATACAACAACAAAAAAACTCTGAATATAAAATGACACACAGAAATGATGCGATTGCATAAGACAGATTCAAATAGTGGGTCCTATTAAACTTTGTAAACTATCACTTGTCACTGATTTTTAACTAAAAATGTTTTATTGGTCTATGGTATTCAATGGCATGAGATAAATTAAGTTCAGTCATTGATTAGACCCAGGGCCGGTCTTAGCTGTTCAGGCGTCCCATGCGGGCAACCCCTATGGTCCTCCCCCTGTCCTCTCCACCACAGGTGGTGATGGTAAAGCATAGCTACCACATAATAAAATAGTTTTAAAAAAATGCATTATTTCCTTTCCTCTTCCCACTTCACTTCATTTCGCCTGCCCTCCTTTCATTTATGCGCTTAAATCCCTTGTCATTGTGCCCACAGCATCTAAAGGCACCCATATTACTTGCCATGGCACCCATTCCACTCAAAGGACTTGCTCCAGCACCCATTCAACTCGCAGGACTTGCACAAGAACCAAGATTACACTTCTAGGAAGTGCCCCATCACCCTGATGGCAACATGCACAAACAGTAGCCGAACTTAAGTTAGGTCCAAAATGATAGTCAAACTCCAAACTGGGCCTATTCAAGGATTTTAGTGTATAGAACCAACATAGTTAGAGAGGGCATAGCAGAGGATGACAACATGTACCACGCTGTACCACCAGGACTACTTTATGTATTCAGGAGAATGATAAATACTTTGGGTGAGCCTTTTTTGCCTACCACCAGAAAGCCACTTGTGAATCACAGTATTTTCCACTTTTTCTCGGATGTACTCGTGCACACAGCAGGTTCACCCAACCAAGAATTTTTTACTCACTTTACTTACAAAGACAATCTAGGAACAGTGAGACCAATTTATACCATCAGATGCATAAACCTCATGACTACATCATGCTAGATCATAAGAATGTAAAAGTGATATTATAAATAATTTTAATGGATACAACAATATCTGCAAACCTTAATTATTAAACTCTGGAGTTTACATTTATACATTGTATCCACTGAGAAATGTTAATAGCCCAAAACAGTTGTACTTTTGTATCCTGCAAATTGTAAACATTGCTAATTTGAAAGTTCTGGACATAAATATTTTAATTATTAGGGACTTTGATAAGCTTTTAAGACGTATTTTTGGTGTTTTCTATGTCATACAAATACCTACCAAATTCCTCGTAATGGAATGTGATTTGAAGAGGGACTAAACCAAACATTTTATATTTCAAATATTAAAGGCATTGTTTCCTTTTTCTACATTGTTTTCGCATGTTGTTTCTATTAAATATCATTCAAAAGATATCCTATTGTTTCAAAAACTTGGGAAAATTATTTAGTGCAGCTGGTGCTTCTCTGATCCAGTGTAGAGGGATGTTGATGCGTACGTCAGCTAAGCTTGGAGAAAATATATATGAAAATGAATGAGAATGCAAAAGAAAATGTGAATATAAGTGCAAACTGTAAGAAGAATAATAGTAAATTAGGAGTTATATGGAAAAAAAGAATGGTAAGGAGAATGTGTACAGTTTTGATCACATCAAAAGGTTTTTGGTAAAACCTTGACAAATTAATTTTTTAAATGTATTTCTAATGTTTAATCCATCTTTACAATAGCATGGCAGCAGTAGAAGTAACATGATTACCGTATTTGCTCGACCCTGATTATAAGACGACAACCCCCAAATTTGTACATTCCTTTAGGAAAAAAACTAAAAGCCTAATTATAAGACTACCCTATAGGAAAAAAGTTTAACTTGTATATATGTAAATTGCTTTTTAATATTTAATAAAAGCTTTATATTATACAAATGCATTTCGTTTTTATTTCCTTTTATGTGCCAATGCGGCCTCTCTCCCCCTCCCCCAGCTGTCTCTTTCCCCCCCAGAGTTGTCTCTCTCTCCCCCCAAAACGTATCTCTCTTTTCTCTCTGTCCCCCTCCCTCCACTTGTCTGTCTCCCCCTCCCTTTGTCTCTCTCTATCCCCCCTCCCCTTTTCTCTCCCCCCTCCCCTTGTCTGTCTGTGTCCTCCCCCCTCCCCCTCCCTTTGTCTCTCTCTATCCCCCCCTCCCCTTGTCTGTCTGTGTCCTCCCCCTCCCCCTCCCTTTGTCTCTCTCTCCCCCCCCTCCCATTGTCTGTCTGTGTCCTCCCCCCTCCCCCTCACCTGGTTTCGTTCCCTGGTGGCCAGTGTGGGCAGCCGGGGGATGTCTGCACGATACGTGCAGACATCCTCCATGCTGCCCGACACGGCAGTCTATTATGATGGACAGCTGTCCGTCATAATAGACTGCCGTGTCGGGCAGCATGGAGGATGTCTGCACGTATCGTGTAGACATCCCCCAGCTGCCC
Organism: Pelodytes ibericus; assembly: GCA_036172795.1. Lineage (NCBI taxonomy): Eukaryota > Metazoa > Chordata > Amphibia > Anura > Pelodytidae > Pelodytes > Pelodytes ibericus. The sequence continues at coordinate 96,619,663 of CM069860.1, forward strand.
GATTCTCCCTGGTGTCTAGCGGGGCAGCAGAGGATGTCTGCGCGACGAGCGCAGACTCCCCTGCTGCCGCCCGGCACGATCGCCGGGACTTCTGTGACGAAGCCGGAAGTACCCGGCTTCATCATAGAAGCCCCGGCGGACGTGCCGGGCGGCAGCAGGGGAGTCTGCGCTCATCGCGCAGACATCCCCTGCTGTTAGAGAGGGAGATCCAGGTCCCCTGCAGCTCTGCTGGGGACCTGGATCCCAGTCTTATAGTCTGACCTCAATTTGAGGTCAGATTATAAGACGACCTCGAATGCATTTGCTCTGAAAAAAACCTTGTCTTATATTCGAGCAAATACGGTAATTTCTTTTGATACAACTTTCATTGACGCATCTGCAACCTTCTAGCACTTTACAACTATTTATTTATTTAATTATAAAACCTTGCATTATTACAATAGGATACAATATAAAATAAAAAATACAAATAAATAAATTTAACACAGAACTTGAACAGGTAACAATTAATCAAACAAAAAAATCATGTGTGATCAGAAGGAAATAAATTAAGTAATAAGGATGGTGATATACCAGAACCATGGTACATAAATAATTGATTTCCTTCTGGACTCAAATGACTTCTACTTACATCAGGTTTTATGGGTCCGGTAAAAAACTGCATAGTTTAATCAAACATTAAAATACAGATCTGTTTGTTTTATTTCCTTTACATTATGGAGTACATTTTCGATTTCTAAATCTCTGGCTTAAGGTGGTAGTGCACCTGTAAGAGTTTTGGGTTCTGGCATTAAAGGAAAAAAAAAAACAATGGAGACTTGGAATATAAAAATAATAGTGACACAGTGAATAAATGCTGTCTCGCTGATAATAAAAGTGTGGTAAGAAGAAAAACAAGGATTTACTACAGTTTACAATTTATGTTGTTTCAAATCTGTGATATTAATTTATTCAGACAGAACATCATTTCTGCAAGACATTTTATTTGTGGTTTCTACCTGATGGGGATTCTATGATAATGTCAGTAAATGATATGTGGGAGGAATTGTTTACTGCTGTTTTGTAAGACTTGAATTGATAATTACGTTAATTTAAATGATCACTCTGACATCTCAGTTTGTCAATTTGCCGTGCAATGTTTGGCTTCTTGGATTATAATAACAACGAAGAAATATGTAGCAGAATCAAAATTGGCAAAATTAACATAGAAGTTGAAATTAAAGATACAGCAAATGTTGTTGTAATCTAGCCATCTGAACACTAATTTGAGGATCATACATATCAAACATTTAACAAAAAAATCTAGAATACAATTTTTATTTTAATAGGTTTTTTGATAATAATAAAAAAACTACATATCAGTTGTATAGAGTGTATAAAAACAAACTATAAACTAATATATTCACTGGTAGCCATTCCCTAATGCAACTCACCACAACTTCACAGGCAAGTTATGGTGGGATAAACAGTGTATTTTTAGGCTTAAACATGTTTATTGTTTTATGTGTAAAATATCCGAATTTGAACAGATACTCCATCTTGAGACCAAGCCAGGCAAATACTATGTTTAGGATTATATTCTTTGGAATTTTGTTAACTAATCTAAACTCACAGAGATTTGTTACAGGACAAAATGCTTACAAACTATTGTGTGTAGGCAGCCAAATATAATATCATATTGTAAACCAGTAGACAAGAGGAAAACTCTTAAAGTAAAGTTTAATGAATTGTGTTGATTTGTCTACCAAGTTGCAAAATTTAGGGCAAAAACACAAGTTGGAAAAATAGTCCAGCTATTTTTCCAAATTAACTATTTTATCTTAATTTTGTTATATTCAGCAGTTGAAGATTCCCCTATAGTTACAGAAGATTTGAAAATAATATTGAAAGATATATTGGTTTACCTAATACTTGCATTTAACAGCAGTGAACATGAGTACATATCCACGTCATCAAAACGAAAAAAAAATTCTGAATGTGTTAATCACAAATAATACATGCATTTATGAACTTTATGCAGACTTGACAACACATCTTTTCTATAAAGTAAAATGAAGATATCAAGCAGTGATAAGTATTTCACACAAATAAAATCTGTTTAAAGTAGAAAAACACCAAGGGGTGGAGGGGTTAATACAAGTTTTGTCTAAAAAAGAGAAATTGTGAAAATATAGTTCTTGCCTTGTAGACGATAAAGTAGCATCGAGTTTTTTTTTTTACTAGCCTGTTGAATTTTGATAACAGACTGCTTGATATCCATTCCCACAGTACTAAGAATTAATCAGAAACTTGTCATTTTCTGTCATAGCCAGCCTTGAAACAGCTATTATATGCTATTGCTTAAAATTCAAGTGACAACTGAGAGCAAGCTATTCAAACAGGAATCTCTTAAATGCTTTTTTTCTTATATATAACAGTCTATATTTTCTTTGTCTTGCAATGAACATGCTAAAAATGTTTTACTTTATCTAGTGTTTAATTTATAAGCACATTCATATTAGATTTATTAATATAATTTACATGATTAAAAAATGTCAATTAACTCAGAATTTAGATGCCAGTTTTTGCCTGATACAAAATAAAATATTCTCTAGTATATGACGTGAAGTCCATGCCTTTATACATGAAAGACTGCCAAGAAAGAAGAACACTTTGTTGAAGGTAGCTCAATACAGGAAGAAACGCTATCTAAACTGGGGCTTCCAACCTTTTGAGTTGAAGTTCCTAATCTTATTCTCATCAGGCTAGCCATTGTGTTTTGAGACCCTGTGACTCTCAGTCATCAATAACGTCCGCATTAGATATATACCTTCCATCAACTTCCTTAGGCATTTCTATTTTATCCTTTTCTTGTACTTAGCTTGCCTGTTTATTTGTGAGCCTGTGGCACAAACAATAAAGAATATCTATAAACCTGTCAGGAGCACTCAAAACTAAACCCCCCCCCCCCCGGGTGATGTCACATGACCATGCAAGGGGGCATGCCCCCAGTTATGGAAGCACTGATCTAGATTATTAAGCAGGCTATATATTACTGATGGCTATTTTTCATTTTCTGAGGTTAAGACTTAGGAAAAAGAAAAATTTACACAGACAAGTATATAAACATTGCAGCCCCCTCAGGAATTTCAGGGTACATTTACGCCTAGCTTCCTTAGTAAGTTACATGGTTTGCTACATAGTCTACTTTCTGCTATGTAATCAGATATCTCCTCTGCTACTAGTGTTTCAAGAGGTTTTGGCATCTATTAATCTGTAGAACCTCTGTTACTCAAAAAAACTACCATTCTGAGTGAGTGAACCCAGGAGGTACACCGGGAAACAAAAACATATCTGCAGTGGGAACTCTGGGAGTTGGACGCGACAGAGGATAGTTGGAGCTAAGCAAAAACACACTACATCACACTGGCTGCATATTAAACATATATCGCATTAAGAGCTGTGTTGTTTTAGAGGAACTTGTTGTCCTAAAAAAGAAGAATGGGGAAAAAAGGGACATGGAAGCCGTATATCTGTCCTTCTAAAACAGGGACACTTGGCATGTATGGTGGTCTCATAAATATTTAATTAATGCATAATAATAGTACTCTGGTAACTAGAAAAGAAGACATGACGTATAAAATACCACGGCACCCATTCCACTCACAGGACATGCCCCAGCGCAATCACTCACAGGAAATGCCCCAGCAACAATACTGCGTTCATAGGACTTGTCCCAGCATCCAGTTTTCACTCACAAGACTTGAGCATGTATTTTGATAACCCCCAGTGCCTTGCAGTACCCACTTGTCTTCCCAGGGCACCAAGATTGCAAACATAGGATGTGCCCCAGCAGTCATTTCACTCACAAGACTTGTTCTAGCAATTACCCCCAATACCCAGAATGCACAAAAGGACTTACCCCCAGCACCAGACTGCACAAATGACTTAACCCCAGCATCCAGATGGCACCAAGTTATTACCTCCAGCACCCACATTGCAACAAGGACTTGCCCTAGCACACACACATTACAACAATGACTTCCCCCAGCACAGGAAAAGGCACTTGCTTTGCGCTCCCTGCATCTCTGAGCTGTCTGAGCATCGCAACATCACGTGACTCTCTGACATGAGGCAAGTGTAGGGCAACCTAATCCTCACCGTAATATAATGCTAACCCTAACCCTAGTTTCTGCCAGGATGGTCCTAGTCTGTCCAATGTCATGAAGGTACTCAAAAAAATGTCCGAGTAAAAGAGGACATATGGTAACCTTACACAATCCTAACTTGTTCGACAATTTTAAAGATCTACCGTCATATGGTGGTAATTTCTCCCATTTACTCTTCCTTTAAAAGGGGCAAGGTAGCCACAAAGTGAGGTGACCTCTGGGGCACTGTTTTTCTCATGCATGTAAATAGAATGACTGAAAACACATAAAATAAATATAATTAAAATTAGCTTTGTTTTAAAGCCACATAATTGGGTACCTAAAGTCGTACAAAAAAGACAACAACCACAAAACGTATTAAAAATCGCACAGCTCAAACATGTTTTCCTCCGATAAGGTAAATTATATTTCTAAAAATATTATGTTGAGGTTTTCTTTAAAAATATAGCAGAGATTTGTTGTTTTCTTTAGACTAAAAAATTGTAAATATGTCAAAATTAACTCATAATATTTTTAGACACATAGCAATATAATTTGAAAAAATGACAGAAGAAAACATAATTCTATCAAAGTGCAAATACTTCCTTATAATGCTGCATAACAAAACATTTTTATTTAGAATTGTTCTTGTATTATTTATTGTCTTAAATTAAAATAGAAAACGTATATGTAAATCTTGCTGAAATACTTTCTTTAACAATGTGCCTTGTATATAAAATGGACCTATTTTCATGTGTAGACAACACACACATATATGATAAAAGATTTGTAGAAACTTCTATTAAGTTATGGTATAGCACAACATATATTGCTATGAGATGGTAGTACACACTTAATAACTTAATAAGCAAGTCAGACCCAACTCAAAAAAATAGAAATCTCTGCCCCATCTGAATTTAGTCAGAATCCTTATTATGATCCTAGATAAAATTAGTAGCAGGTTTCTAGCCAGTAGCCACCTTCAAGTGAATATTGGTGTGTATAGACTACAACACCTATTGTGATGTAGGATAGGAATATCAGTGCCTTGCTACAAGAGAAGAATTGTGTACATGGTAAATAACTGTTCTAAATATGACAAAAAGGAAAAAAATGTATCTGATCTTCTCAGCATAGACTTCTCAGCATACACCTGAAGTTTTACATTAACATGCTCCCCAATATTCCCTCTTTAAGCGGAAAAGTCCAAATTCTGGACCACAATCCCATTCACTTGCTACAGTACCTCAAAAGGTTCTTGGCAGCATGTCATCTTCTCTCCTGCCTGCACCATTTTCTTACCAACTTCTGAGAGATGAAGATAATAAGAATACAACTGCAACCTGTTCTATTATCACAACAGCTACACTAGTAACAATTATCAGCATTAAGGAAAAGAGTTGGAAATCGATTAGTGCCAAAACATGGAAAAATAATCCCATTGTTATAGGGGAAGTGTAAAGGAAAAACAACTCTTGGGTAATGTTGCATTAGGTGCATTAATTACTATATAGTCTATTGTTTTGGGGGTTTTTTAAATCTTTTTCTACCGTTATACAATTGAAAAACTATAGTTATACTATATACAAAACAATAGTATTTAGTAGTTACGCTATATTGTTAAACTATATTGTGACAATCTTATTTTCTGGTTTTAACTAAGGAAAAATGAAGAACATCCACAATTTATAGCATATTCATTGTACCTATACTTTATCCTTTAAATGTTACATTTCTTTTATATTTTGTGAAAGCAACATTGGCTAAATACATCTGTGCTGCTATTCGTACATCATTTATCATTCTTCAATATTATTCTATTCATAATAAAAGTTACGTTTATGTTCAAATATGAGACATGAGCAAGTTCCAGAATTCCTCTGCCTGCTACTTGTACCAAAGGAAACATAAAAGTAGAGGGTTTTTTAAAATAAATCTGAGCCAGCCATGAAAAAGCACTGCACATTACAACATTACCAACATGTCTGTTGTCAGGACACATATATACCCTTAGATCCCATGTATTGCCTAAATGGACAATTCTTTTTAGAATGATCCCATTTAGGATCCCAGTCAGTTGACTGGATATGGTGCAGTCATGCTTTTGGAGCTTTGTCTACAAAGTAAAAATACCTTGTATTACCAGATCTACTCTGTCATTATTCTTCAGTATTATAAGGCCTCATCTCTGCACCATGCCCACAATATGCAGTTATGTGAATGTTAACAAGAGGCATTGTATAAAATAGAGGAAACAGCTATTTATTATGGTGATTTACATTCATTCTATTGGAACATCAACAGCAATAAGGTTAAGAGGATCTTAACCCAAATAAGATTCTAGAGACAAATTTACCTTCAATAGAGGATATTTTTTTAAAAAGCCTGAATTTAGATCCAATAATCCCAGATTTTGCAAAATATGAAATCATAGAATACAACATTGAGGATATTGTATTGGATAGATGGAGAGATTCAGACATTGTGGCTATTAGGGACCTGATAGATCAATATATCTGTGTGTGAAAGAGAGAATGAGATGCAAAATTATTTAGTAAAATTGGCCATTTGTTTACACAGCAAATAATAAATAAGGCTATGGCTAAATTTGTAGTTATTATTGAAATAGATAAAAATAGCATTACAATCCCAAGTATTCTAAAATGGGAAAGAGACCTTCAAGCATCTTATCTGTGAGAATAAATGGAATGAGGCACTGGTAAGGGTCAGCAAAATCATACACAATCTCTCATTGGTATGGACATTTTATAAAGAAACAAACAGATAGTACATGAATTTCACATTTAATCTTCTGAGCAGAGTAGAAAATATTATCTTCACAAAAATTGTGAATTAGCTCTGCTGCACTTGGGATGTTCTCCTATGAATGAAGTTCAGACATATGTCACAGCACACTGTTTTGTGGCAACAAAAATTCTATTGGCGATTGTGTGAAGAAAAAGTACCACTTTATTCCTTTGTACATTTCCAAAAGGAGCCAGACAGAAAAAAAAAATTTTTCTACCAAAAATAGAGATTTGGGGAAAATGTTTAGAAAAGCTGAGTTCATGTCAGGGCCTTTACCATGTCTGGTAGGAGTTTTTGTGCAAAGCGACAACGGATAATAGAAACAAACTGATAGGGTTTGGAATAAGGACTGAAGGAGAAACAAAAGGGAACTTTAGCAAAGAACTGCAGAATAGGAAAAGGGGTTGAGCAGGAACTGCAGTATGAACAAAGAGCTATAGAAATGGACTGTAGGCAAAGCAGAGGTAGGGGTAGAGAGATTAAAACAAGGGGTGAGGTCTGAGAAGGGCAGCTAAACAGGAACACCCGAGAGAGGGTGAGGACTGAGAAGGGTAGCTAAACAGGAACACCCGAGAGAGGGTGAGATCTGAGAAGGGTAGGTAAACAGGAGGAACACCCTAGAGAGGGTGAGGAATTGAGCAGGAGTGACTTTTAGGGAGCAACGTAGCTGAAGAAATCTTGCTGTAGCCAGAGGGTCTCAGGAGATGCTGAAAAACATCCCTCAGGCTGGTTGAGCCATTGAGGTTCAATTTCCCAGTTCCTGGACAGGGTCACAATTCAAAAGAGCACTGTTTGCAATCCACTGCAGCTATGTAACATGGGTGTGTTGCAAAAGATAACGAGATCACCTTACACCAAACAGAGGGGAAGAAATACAAGTAAAGTAAGGTAGGGAGGCCTCTAGAGGAGGCAGGAGGTATATAAGCTCATAAATGATGACTTTTAAAAGTGTATAACCCTGGCAGTTCTAATACCCTCCAGTGTGTATAAGTAGGGCAGGATGGCTGTAGTAATGATATTTAATAATACCTTTTTTTTCGAACAAAGCCCTTCGAGTTGGTCCCTGGCACTGGAGGATATTAATTAGGGAGAACGGGGCACCCATTCATCATTACAGCAAATTTTTGTTTTAATCTATTAGGTATTAATGAACTGTTGTATTGGAAGTTGAGTATCCCTCTTACAAAATGCTTGGCACTCATCAATAAGATATATTAAAACCTCTCAGAACTCATGAAAATATAGTGGTATACCATATAGAGCAAAAATTAGGGATTGCCTGAAAGCTGCTGAAAGAGTGTCAGGCTTGCACATGTGGGCATGCTTGTGTTAGGGAAAGCTATATCACAGCGTAAGGGGGGTGGATGCTGAATAAACTGTTGTGCTCTTGCAGAAGAAAGGTGTGTGGAATTTGTAACATGTGGCAAAATTACCCAAATATTTTGGATAATGGATAATTATGAACAACAAATACTCTACTTGTACATACATATTGTCTTTTTATGTATGATAAAAAGTATTTAAAAAAAAGAATACATATAGGGTTGCTTCCTTGGCCATTTATATATGATCAGAAGGAAATCAATTAACTAATCAAGGATCAGATCCCACAAAATGTCACTGATTAGTTACATAATTTCTTGTCACAAATAACTTTTATATATTTCAAGGCAGCATACACATATGTGGTCAGTAAAAAAAGGACGAGTCACAACCCTAAATGCATATTTTCTCAACAGCAATTTCACAATTTTTGCATTTTTTTACTATTATAGCTAGAATGGAAGCTGTGTAATAATATTTTCCTTTTATTGTAAATATTTAGACACACACAGAAATATAAAAACGTATTTCCCCTCGAATGATGTAAGCCAAAATTAAACTGTATTGAAAAATACCAGTGGACACGGTCATGTGCTAGATGCTGATTGTCACATGTTCATGTGCTAGATGCTGATTGTATAATAATTTACTGATATAAAAGACAAACTATACATGATCACTGCTTTTGGCATTAGCAAATTAATTGAATAATCTATGTGTTAATCCCTAAAACATTGCTTAATTATACATTATAGAGTAACAAACCATGTGAGTCTTTCCAGCAAGAATAACAGAGTCCTGCACATTGTATCATATGTTCCATATGTTTATGTTTACATGGCAGGTATGCCATAAGTATGCAATGAACTGACACAGCTGTGCATGGAAATATTTTAGTTGGTGAGCATATCCTTTTTTGTGTGCACATGGTAATGTGTAACAAAATATACAATCAGGTGGAGGATAAAGTATTTTTAAACAAGTAGCACAGTTTAAATGAAATTAAGACTTGTAATTGACTGTGGTTTTTTTTTTTTTTACAATATATATCTGTACTTACTGTTTTTGTACTTTTGATTGCCTTTAATAAATAACCAACAAGTTAAGTATCTACTTTAAAAAAAGGTAAGATGTGATGCATACGCACACAGTATTTGGCACAGGCTAAAATAGCCTTAATGTACTACAAATAAAATGATAACCTCTAACAGAAAAAAAATGATGCATGAATGGTTACAGAAAACTGAAACTTGGATGTTCCAGGCAATGTCAATGTGTACCATTGCTTTACTATTGCCCTGGAAGGTAGCCACACTGATATGACTCATCAGCTGTGCAGTGCACAGTGCTTAATGTTAGCAATATTCTATATGTCCTTGTGGTTTTTTTTTTGCTTTTGTATTAGCAAGATCGTTTTAAATAATCCATCATCTCCAACACATTTTTTTTTAAATTAATGTAACTGATTCTGAGAGGAAAATGTTTATTAAATTTGACTTTGGAGGTCGACTTTGATTTTGAGACTAAGTCAAATTCGGCACCTGAGTTTGATTTAGAAAAAAAGTCCAGTCTCTAAATCAAAGTCGACCTCCAAAGTCAAATTTATGTGAATAGACCCATTAGTGAATAACACTTTTTATTGTTTTTCCCTGAAGGGAGTTTGAAATGGGAGAATGAGATGGGAGAATGAGCTTTGATCATTTCACATCCCATTACTTTCAATGGGGAAGATTCAAACCTGGGTTTTTTTTCTAAGTCATACTCGGGTGTTAAACCTAGGAGGTGAGTTAAACGTTGATGTCCAATTCCCCTCACGCAAATCCATGTCCTGTTAATATAGGGTTTGGCATCTTCCGAAATGACCCACCATATGGGGGGCCAGTTCAAGTACACCACCCACAAAAAGTGCCCTGTAAATACAACTATGTCTTAATGAAATGATCAGCGATGCCTAAACGGGCCATCCAATAAAAATGAATCTACTTATTTGGAAAATAAATGAAAAACTGTCCAGGTCTATCTCCTAAGCATCTCAGCAGAGGATAGACATAGAATTGCATTTCTGTTCCAGCCCTACTATTGCAGTATTTTCAAAACTAGTCAGGAACAAACCCCCATATTGGAGGGGGGGGGGTTATTACATATTTAGGGGTATTATTTATTTGGGGTTAATTATTTGTTTTAATTCTAGGGCCATTGCAAGCCCCCGGAATCTTACTATGCAGCTGGTGGGGGATGCTTGCTAATTAGTCAGGGAAAGTCTTTGGATTATTCCTTTAAGAGGGCCCTGTTCAAAGTATGGGGGGCAGGGCCACTTGCCCATGTCCCCCATATTAATGGCGTGGTGTCTGGAGCATCATCAGTTATCACCACCAATCTTATTTTAGGGGGCAGGGCTACTTGTCCTAACCCCCATATGTGATAGGTGTCCATTTTGGGAGCCCCAGCGACTGAGTATAGACCGGGGAGATTTTTTTAATCTATTTTTATATGGGGGAAGGAAATTTCAGCCTAAGTCCAACTCGACAGTTTGACTTAGCCTAAAAGGCATTTTTTTTTCCTTCCCCCATAGGGCTTCACCTCATCTCGATCTTTTCAAAATGGTTAGTGAATACCATTTTGCATGGGCAAGATGAGGCAATCAAGGTGGAAACAAAATGTTTTTGAGGTTGGAGGTCGAGATTCGTGCTAGTGAATAGACCCCCAATGTTTAGATGATAAGTCCCTTTAATTTCTATATTTTGACAATGCATTTTGTATTGAGACCTGAAAAAGGTTTTTCATGATTATGCCCTTAGTGACCGAGTGCTCTGCTGCATTTGATGTACCTTGAAGAACTGTGAATTTCTTTATTTGTGTTCAGTCCACCCACACAAATTATATATCATTTTTTAAAGGACGGATAGGGCTTTAATTTGATACTATTATTTTCATCATATGATATAATTTACTAATTAATAAAATCTGATGAAAATATGCCATAAAAAACTATTTTTCTAACTTTGACCATATTTTTTTTTAAACAATTACAATTAATATTTGTCCTGAGTTTAGAAATACCAATGTTTCCATGTTTGTCTATGTTTTATTTCAACTAATAGGTCAATAAACAATATTAGTGTTTTTTTGGTTTTCTAACCATTTTCTTCTACAGTGCCCTTTTTACCCCAACCCTAAATTTACCCTAACCCTTAATCTACCTCCACCCCTTAATCTAACCCTTGTACTCACCCAAACCCCCCTGTAACCTCAATTATACCCCTAATTATGACCCCAACCATAGATCTAGGTTTAGTAGATCTAGGGTTAACTTTTTCCATTTATTTATTTATTTAATTTATTTATTTAATTTATTTTCTATTTCTAACTGTAGTATTCTTAACTGCCCAGGGGGGCACGGAAGGTGTTACATGATGCTTCAATCGAGACATCATTGCAACACTTAACACACATAGGCAGTGATCATCTTTCACTGCCTATGTGTGTAACGCGCATACGATCACATTCGAGGGAATGCGCGGGGGGGCAAAGCACTCTCAGAGGCTGCTTTGGATCCGTCCTTATGCGTTAAGGGGTTAAAGAGACACATATTATGTAAACATACTGGTTTGAGTAAGTTCTCATTTGAAACCCTGTTAGAAATGTAAAAACATTAGAAGAACATTAGAAGAAGCGTTGCAGAAAAAGCATTGCAGAAAAAATGTAGGAAGTCAGCTGGGCACTAACTAGGGAACATAACAAGTGTCACCTTCTGACCAAAGTCAGAATCAGAAGAGGCACTTGAATGCCCAATCAAATGAGTTCCCGGTTAAATGCAATGTTCGCTATAAGTCATACTCAATAATAACATATATGTATTGTCAGGTTACCCCCAAACAATACATAGGTCTGCATCAGTGAAATATTCCAGGTATATAGAAATAAGTGTGCTGTCTACAATGACAGTGTGCAATATGAGTAAATGAACCCGACAATATTTGGAATGCGAAAATCAAGTCTCTTCAGGAAAGAAAAAAGTAGGGTGAACACATTGAAGAAGCCATGCTAGATACTGGAATAAACAGTATCATTTTCAGACCACAGTTTTGGTTGACTGCTCCTCATACAAATATATGAGACAAATCTCCAAGCCCAATAAGACCAGGAGACAAGTTATCAACAAATGGGGTAGAGCACCGGTCACAACTTTATTAAAATTCAAAAAAAATTTGTATATAACCAACCAGCTTTAAACAAACTGCTGGCATAGAGACCTTATTGGCAGATTTACACCCTGATTGTCCTAAAGTTTACCTCCCTGCCATCCATGAGCCACTGAACGGAACTCCCTCCAAAAAACTTTTGGGCGGTTCACCTTCTGTTTCCAAACAAGAACTGGCAAGGAATTCAAACCAACATTTTGACAATAACAATGACATCAATTAACAAAGGGAAACAGTGGGAGGGTGGAAGATAGTTGTTCTTCATCTGTTGACCGAGAACAAAGAGGAAAGTGAAACATGAGGAGAACACGGATGTGCAGACATTGTAGCAATTTTGTTTGAATAGCCCAGCCAGAGATAACTGTACTTTTGACCCTAAATGGCATGTATGTGCAGTCATAGCCCCTTTCACTTTGTTTGAAAAGGTGCCTACTTTATGATGAGTTATATTAAAAAGGTACTTTGCGACTCACATTTATGGTAGGTCACTAATGTATCTATTTGTACTGATACCTTTCATTCAGTATTCACCCTGAGTAACTACAATAACTCTTTATGACTTGGCAGCACAAGGAAGGCATCATTCCACCATACAAGCATTTGATAAAAGAAATATTTATGCACATAAATAAAAAGGTTGGGGAAATATAGGTCAAATCTGCACCTGTTTTAATAAACCCAAAAAGTACAAAAATACCTTAGCTATTGAAAAAATGTGTAGTTAGGCACACCACACAGTGCATGAACGTGGCTAAGGTTAACTAGAGTATCTCCATTAGGAAACACCCATGATACACGTCGTCAAACATACATTGTAATGCTAATTTGTGTATCTTTTACAACTCTGCATTAAGCAGTATGCAACTGCGAAGTATATAAACAACATAAATACTAACAAAGATTGATGTGATTAATAGTTTATCTATTTATAGCTCAGTACCCCAGTGGTTTACAAATATTTCTAAAGAAACATTGTTTACATGAAAATATTCAGTCTTCTTGCATTAAGTCACTGCACTGTTGTATTATTAATTAATGATACAACATGCATTCAAATTCCCCTGTCAGTCTAGTTTATCATTCCTCATATTATCTCTAATACCATGCAGCTCATCATTAAACATCAGAATGTTTCTTTTTTATTTGTATTTATTTGTAACTCTTATTTGTCATATAGGTACACCATCTCTGATTATGGTCAGATGGCTGATATGGTAAAATTGTATGTGAAACATTTTAATGTTTCAGTTTGTGAATAAAGGGAATATATTGTAGTTCATAACATTACTAACCATTTGGTTTTGATTATAATTTGTCTCTAAAAAAGTGTATCTTTATTACCGAAAGTACCATAATACATAAATCACATACTACAAAAAAAGCAGTTGAGTAAAATCTATTTGTTTGCAGCAATCAAAAATAAAGGTTGATAAAAATGTATTATTCATAAATATTTTATAGACTCCCTTTCCATTTTTGTTATAGTTTATATCACATAACAAAACAAGCACTTTGAATTGTATGTTGGATTTCACATCACAAAAGGTAGTCAGTTATAAATTATATTAGTTTGTACAGTTATTTCTAAAATAGGAATTGTGTTAAAGCGGCTGATCTACCCAATGCTTTCATCACTGATGATATTATAGTGATTGATACATCCTGTATGAAACTTACCGAAATGGTTTCCTCTTGATGATATTGCTTCCAGTTTCTTCCAGTATCACTAAACATCAGTGAATAGCTTGTTACCCAATCTGAACTTCCATATTTTCCTTGTGTTGCAATTGCAGTGATTTCATTTCTTTCTCCTAGATCGATCTGAAGCCATTGGTATTTATTTGAGATAAGAGGAGACCAGCCGCCAGCTCCTACATAAAGAAAATACAGAGTATTAATAATAGCATCTGTATTACAAGTTATAGCACCTTCAAATGGTTCTAATAGATCCAAGAAAAGTTACATGAATGTTGTACATACATGTTGATATGAGTATGTGTTTATATACTACCCAAAATCTAAGAATCCAAATATATGTGTTTTTATAATATTCATGAACAATTTTGCATATTTTCATTATTTGTGTACTGTGCATAACCACTGAAATTTGGAGCACATAGTGAATTACTGTCTGGAATGGCTATTGTTGCTAGGTGTGGCCCTTAGAGGTATGGAAGAGGCTGACCTAATGGTTGAAGCAAAGGGAGTTATGAAATTTTCAATTATTTAATGAAATGGGAGGCAATTTACCAAAAAGGAACTGACAAGTGAACTAAAACAATCAGGTATTTATAGCTTCATAAGAAAGACTGGATGCAAATGCAAATGCAATAAGTCCGTTTAGCTTTAATAATTTTGTGCTACATTTTTCACAATCCCTTTACACCTACCATATTTGCTCGAATATAAGACAACTCTGATTATATGATAACCCCCAAAACTATGGATATTCTTTTAGGCAAATAAGAAAAAGTCTGAATATAATAATCATATCTGAAGAAACTCATGCTAATCCCAATAAAAACAATATATAATTTAAGTTAGAAAAGTAAATTGACTTTTCCAATGCTGCCCCTGCTGCCCCCAGACTTTGCCAATGCTGCCCCCAGACTTTGCCAATGCCCATGCTCCTCCCTCTTCTTGCCTTGCTTCGAATATCCCTGGTGGCTAGTGGGGGCAGCCGGTGAATCCTCTGATGCTGCCCGACACTTCCGTCTTCTATGACGGACCACCAGAAGGTCAGGAGACCTCCCAGCTTTCATCATAGAACTCCCGACGGAAGCAAAAAAAGACGGCGCGTGATGAAGTAGCACACGTGTTACACGCTCCATGAGGCAGATTGGCAGAATGGTGTGGAGTCGGCTGAATGTATAGCCGGGTGAACAGCCTGGGTTTAGCAACGATAAGAGTCTGATGATCGTAACTACGAAGTAAGAAGATCTAAGAGGAAAGAATAATTTATTGAGAGGAGAGTGCGAGTGAGAGGACAGACCGAGCTGTGGATACATTTAGATTTAATTAATCTTCTCTACCCTATTAGCAGTACAGAAGTTATCGTTCAAAATTGTCCAGAACAAAATAGCTATATCTCAATAGTTCTGCTAAAGAAATCATGATCATGTTCTTACTCTTAACTGAATAACTTTACCTCAGCCCTAACCCGTATCTTATCATACTTGCTGTAATCCAATTACCTCAACTTTTACATGGTTGTTTATGTTTTACTGCGACGATGTCCTGGTTGTTGCAATAGCAACAGTCCTGCCTATGCCAACAAAAAAATTTGTGTTAAAGCACAGCACAAAATGCTAGCTGAAAACATGCCCTCTGCATTCCAAACACTTGAAACAGCTGAGTTCAACAGATAGAATCGCATAACATCACTTTTTTAGAGGAGACATGAAAACTGTTTCAGGTGGACACAAGCTGCCTCTTGTCTGCTGCCCCTCTCCTTAACTTGTAAAATTATTTTAAATAAAGATATACATCCTGGGAAAGTGACTAGTGTGGCTGTTGGTGTAGATATTCTTTTAACCTAAATGGTTATGTTACTATATTTCACTACATTGTTATATTTATTTAGATCATTGATTCTTCCCTGGGGTGCCAGCGATAAGTGTAGAAATGTATTAAAAAGTTTTGAAATGTTGTTCAAATTCAGCCTGGCACACCAGTCAGTACTTCTGAATAACATGGGTAGGATTCCCACGTTTTCTTCAAAAACATAGAGTATACATTAGGCCTAAGCCAATTTTTTACTGGTCTGCCAGTTTCAACTTTTTTGTTCTGGAAATAAAAATCACATAGCTGCACAGCTAACCAAATACCGTATTTGCTCGATTATAAGACGACCCTGATTATAAGACGACCCCCCAAACTTTGGATATTCCTTAAGGAAAAAAACTAAAAGCCTGAATATAAGACTACCCTATAGGAAAAAAGTTAAACTTGTATATATTCACATGTAAATTGCTTTTTTAATAAAAATTATGATATCAAAAAATGTATTTCTAGTTTATATTTCTTTTTATGTGCCAATGCTGCCTTTCTCTTTCCCTTGCCCCCATTTTTCTCCTCTCCCCCCTCCCCTTGCCTGTCTCTTAACCCCCTCACTCCCCTTGTCTCTGTCTCTTAACCCCTTCCCTCCCCTTGTCTCTGTCTCTTAACCCCTTCCCTCCCCTTGTCTCTGTCTCTTAACCCCTTCCCTCCCCTTGTCTGTCTCTTAACCCCTTCCCTCCCCTTGTCTCTGTCTCTTAACCCCTTCCCTCCCCTTGTCTGTCTCTTAACCCCTTCCATCCCCTTGTCTCTGTCTCTTAACCCCCTCCCTCCCCTTGACTCTGTCTCTGCCCCCCTCCCTCCCCCCTGTCTCTCTGTCCCCCTCCCTCCCCCTGTCTCTCTGTCCCCCTCCCTCCCTCCCCCTGTCTCTCTGTCCCCCTCCCTCCCTCCCCCTGTCTCTCTGCCCCCCTCCCTCCCTCCCTCCCCCCCTGTCTCTCTGCCCCCCCTCCCTCCCTCCCTCCCTCCCCCCCCTGTCTCTCTGCCCCCCCTCCCTCCCTTCCCCTTACCTTGATCCCTGGTGGCTAGTGGGGGCAGCCGGGGGATGTCTGCACGATACTTGCAGACATCCTCCATGCTGCCCGACACGGCAGTCTATTATGACGGACAGCTGTCCGTCATAATAGTCTGCCGTGTCGGGCAGCATGGAGGATATCTGCACGTATCGTGCAGACATCCCCCAGCTGCCCGATTGTCCCTGGTGCCTAGTGGGGCAGCAGAGGAAGTCCTCCCCTGCTGCCGCCCGGCACGCTCGCCGGGACTTCTGTGACGAAAGCGGAAGTATCCGGCTTCTTCACAGGTCATGCCGGGCGGAAGCAGGGGAGTCTGCGCTCGTTGCGCAGACTTCCCCTGCTGCTAGAGAGGGGGATCCAGGTCCCCTGCAGCTCTGCTGGGGACCTGGATCCATGTCTTATAATCTGACCTCAATTTGAGGTCAGATTATAAGAGACCTCGATTATAAGACGAGGGGGATTTTTCAGAGCATTTGCTCTGAAAAAAACCTTGTCTTATAATCGAGCAAATACGGTAAATAAGTATCATATTACCACCAAATCTAATAAGCCTTATATGCAGAAATAACCAATAGCTTAGGTTTAGTGTTGAGCAAACGCGAACTACACTTTTCGGGTTCGTACCGAACATTACGGTTTTTGGACCCCGGACCCGAACACGGACATTTCACTGTATGTTCAGGTTGGAGTTCGGGGTTCGGCAATTTAATGTCGCATTTTTAAAGGCTGCAGGGCAGCCAATCAGAAAGCCCATAGCATTACATACATATACATTGTATGTAATGCTATGGGCTTTCTATAAACCGAAAGTCTATAAACCGAATCTCTTTCGGTTTATAGACTTTCGTTTTATAGAATGCATGTAATTCTATGGGCTTTCTATAAACGAAAGTCTATAAACCGAATCTCTTTCGGTTTATAGACTTTCGGTTTATGGAATACATGTAATGCTATTGGTATTCTATAAACTGAAAGTCTATAAACCGAAAGAGATTCGGTTTATAGAAAGCCAATAGCATTACATCTATTCCATAAATAGGAAGTCTATAAACCGAATGTCTTTCGGTTTATAGACTTTCGGTTTATGGAATACATGTAATGCTATTGGCTTTCTATAAACCGAAATAGAGTCCCCATTCATACAAATAGGTCAATTTCACTGTATGTTCGGGTTGGAGTTCGCGGTTCGGCGATTACATTGTATGTAATGCTATGGGCTTTCTATAAACCAAAATAGAGTCCCCATTCATAAGAATAGGGACTCTAGTTTGGTTTATAGAATAGCAATAGCATTACATGTATTACATAAACCGAAAGTCTATAAACCGACTCTCTTTCGTTTATAGACTTTCGGTTTATGGAATGCATGTAATGCTTTGAACGAATGAACGATTGGTTAATAAACGAAAATCAGTCGTCCATTCGAGCTATTGGCTTTCTATAAACCGAAATAGAGTCGGTTTATAGAATACCAATATCATTAGATGCATTCCATAAACCGAAAGTCGTCCATTATGTCGGTTTATGGAATGTATGTAATGCTATTGGTATTCTATAAACCGACTCTATTTCGGTTTATAGAATGCCAATAGCACGAATGGACGAATGGACAAATGATTTTCGTTTATTAACCATTCGTTCATTCGGCTTTCGTTAGTTTAGCATTTTCGTTATTCGTTTTTCGGACGAATGGACGAAAATGCTATTTTCGGACGAAAATGCATTTGTCTGAAAACGAATGCACATGTCTACTATATATAAGCTGCAGTCACCGCACATCACATGAGCTATTCTTAGTGTAGGGAGAGGATGCTGCAGCTGTGAGGGACAGATTAAAAAAAATTCTGGTGTTGAATCTGCAAACTACAGCGATTATTCAAATTACAGTGATTATTTTAGTGGGTGCTATACTACATATTTGTACCCTGCCCTGAGCCCAGTGCCACAGAGAGTGCAGTGCACTTGCAACTGCATGTGTGCCAGGCACATGACTTTAATCCTGTTCTGTTAGCTCAGTGGGCAACATCTAGGCATTTTTAAATACTGCAATTTGTTGGTGTTAAATATTACATTTGCGTCCTGCACTTCATATCTGAGAGTCAAATAGAACCGTCAAATACTATGCTTACAGCGCACTTTGAAAAATTCTAATAGTTTTGGGTGCTAAATAGTACATTTGCGTATTGCGGTGCACTTCATTTCTGAGAGTTAAATAGAACCGTCAAATACTGTGCTTACAGCGCACCTTGAAAAATTCTAATAGTTTTGGATGCCAAATAGTACATTTGCATCTTGTGGTGCACTTCATATCTGAGAGTCAAATAGAACAGTCCAATACTGTGCTTACAGCACACTTAAAAATATTCTGGCTAATTCCTCCTCTTCCAGCGCCGCTACATAGTACATTTGCGTCTTGCGGTGCACTTCATATCTGAGAGTCAAATAGAACCGTCAAATACTGTGCTTACAGCGCACTTTGGAAAATTCGAATAGTTTTGGGTGCTAAATAGTACATTTGCATCTTACGGTGCACTTCATATCTGAGAGTCAAATAGAACCGTCAAATACTGTGCTTACAGCGCACTTTGAAAAATTCTTTTAGTTTTGGATGCTAAATAGTACATTTGCGTCTTGCGGTCCACTTCATATCTGAGAGTCAAATCGAACCGTCCAATTCTGTGCTTACAGCGCACTTTGAAAAATTCTGGCTACCTCCTCCTCCTCCAGCGCCACTTCCACCTACACCACCCCGGTCACCGCCTCCTCAACCTATGGGTCACTTAGTATAAAGTGAAAGAGAATACCCTGCACTCCAACCCTTTTTCAAATGGATAATTCTGTTGATCCTCCTGGCAGCCATGCTTTAGATTTAGATTTATGTTCTTCCAAAACTAAAATCAAAGATTCCATCTAGTGCTATTTAATGGCTCAGCTGTATTTTTAATTTGTATGCATTTTATGTTATTTGAAGTTATTTCCCTATCCATATTTGGTTGCTGGGCACTTGTCCTACTCTTACCCACATTTTACTTCATTTTGCAGGACTTTTTAGAGGCATTTTAGTGGCCAAAAGTTCAGGTCCCCATTGACTTCAATGGGGTTCGGGTTCGGGGTCAAGCTCAAGCAAGGACCCGGACATTTTTTCAAAGTTCGGCCGAACCTGCCGAGCCCGAACATCCAGGTGTCCGCTCAACTCTAATGACTATACAACATACAAAACAAAGTCTATCTTGCCTAAACCTCCCCTAAAAACCCTGTCATCTTTTAGCCATCCGAAACACAAAAAACACATTAATAAGTGAAATAGGATATCCCATTCAAGTGAATGATAATAAACAAAGCAATTTGACAACATTTCAAAGCTGCAATGCTGTTAGGCATCCCAAGTGTTTTGCGCATTAAAGAAAACCAGCACTTTCAAATAAGTAAGGTAACATGGAAGACATTGAAAATGTCAAATATGCATGCTAAAGTACTTTAAAATACATTTAGGTGTGTATGTCATATTTTTGGACACCAGCTTGCCTTTAGTGTAAAATGTAAAAAAATGCACCACTAAAATCAATATTTGAAAAAGGCCCCAATGAAAAACAAATGATTAAAAAAATGAATATATAATTAAAATAACTAAATAATTATATATGTATGTTAGATATTGCAATAATATGTATGAGATAATATAATAAATACAGTATTAAATTACCATTTATTTATATAGCGCCAAACAATATTAGGCAAAACATTTTCAAACTTAAAAATGAGGTAGAGGGCCCTGCTCACAAGCTTACATTCTAAAGAGGATGGGGAACATGAGACACACAAGGAGAGTGTGAACAGAAAGAAAAATGGGAGAGGTAACAATTAAAGTAGATTGTAATAATGTAAGGTATGGGGGGAACTGTGAGAACTGAGTCACACCACAAGTTACCTAATAGGTGATTAGTTGGGTGCATTGTAACCCTACAAACTGCAACCACATGCTTTGAGACTGCAAGTGAGTAAAGTATATGAGGTGGTTAACATATTGCTAGTAATTATGTGCAGAAGGGGGAAGGGTGAAAGGTGGTTGATTAGAGGTCAATTATCATCTGATTAACCAGACCTATAAAAGAAAGTAAGCTGTGGAAGGGAGGGCATTAACCCCTTCATGACAAGACATTTTGACCTTGACTTTCCCTTGGTGACAAGAGCTGTTTTTACATTTCTGGGTGTTTGTGTTTAGCTGTAATAAGAAGGGCTTTCATTAGATACCATTGTGTTCATCATATCTTATAATTTACTACAAAAAAACTTATAAAATATGATGAAAAAATAAAAAAACACTTTTTCTAAGTTTGACCTAAAATATAATTTACACAAATACAATCATTAAAAAGACTTCATCGAAATAGTTTCTAAATGTTGTCCCAAGTTCAGAAATATGCATGTTTCTCTCCATTTTTTGCTAGTTATGGGGCAAAAACCAAAAATAATTTTTTTTTTCCCATAGTGACCTTTTGACCCAAACTCGAACCCTAAATTTAACCCTAATCCTAAATTTAACCCCAATCTAACCCTTATGATATCCCTTAAAATATTTTAATTTAGTTAAATTTTAACCCTATCCCTTATTTAATTTTAACCCTAACAGCTAATCTAACCCTAAGCCTAGTTTTTTTTTTCCGCTGCAATGTTGCTGGCTGCCTCTGCAGCAAAGCAGCATATTCAGAGCAACGGAAGTGAATTTTTTTCACTTCCGAAGCTCTGACCACAAGTGGGCACAGCCATATTGTCGGAGCATGCTGCTCTGTCAATATGGCACCCACGATCCTCCGTGGGGTGATCATGGGTGCCCCAGAGACCAAATTTCTTTGCTGGCTATTCTCGACATCGAGGCAATAGACCAGCACCGTCAGAGTGGTTTTTGCGATGGTTGATTGCGAAAACGCTTGGTTCACTGTATTGTCGTGAAGGGGTTAAACAGTCTGGTCTTGTTGCAAAGGGATGATGTGAGTGTATGTGGGTCCAAGAGAAGTCTGAGTGGAAGATCGAGGAGAAAAAAAAATATAGAGCAATAAAACACATGGAAGAATGTGGGAGGAAATCAACTGGTGAGTGACCACAGATAGCGAGTAGGTAATTAACAGTGAAACAGATCAATATAAAATTAAAAGTTGCGTAAAATAAAGAGCATAGTGAACAAATATTGTAGAGACATGAGTATAGAGTACAAATCTAGATGTTTTCTAGCTGTATACCTCAGGAACATGTATGAAACAGTCTGGTCTTGTTGCAAAGGGATGATGTGAGTGTATGTAGGTCCAATATATTAAATATTAATTAATGTACAATAATAATAAAACAAATCCACACCAGCGTTGTCCTCACATCACTTATCAGTGCAGTGGTCACATGGGGGTCACACAGATTGCCACAGCAGCTGGGGCCACCTTCCTAGGTGATGCAGTCATCCCCTGCGACCATTGCAATACACTGAAGAGTGATTTGAGGATAAAGCTGGTCCTGTGGAAAGTGTGGGTATCATGTGGAAATGTACTTCATGATCAGTGGCTCATGTAGCTATTTCCCTACTGTGGCCTGGTGGTTTCTAGTGTCATCCCTGCATAACACACTCACGTATGTAAAAGGAATCTTTAACTTCAATAGTAAGAATGGTGCATTGGGAATTAATGTTGGCATTTAAAAAGTAATGTTATTCTTCCTTTGACTTAAAAATGCAATAAACCTTCCATAGCAGCTTTTAATCAGATATAAGTTCATAATTTTCAAAACTCAGATATATTTTATGTTGGTATCTTCGTACAATAAAAGATAGAACCCTTGCCCAGCAGGACGAGAGAGAAAAAAATGAATAATCCATAGTTGTCCAATTGGAAAGTGCTGTACTGTAAAACTATGGCCAAAAGAGGTGGAGGAAACAATATTTCAGGCTTGTGGGTGTCTTTCTCCCTTGGAAGGAACACAAAGAAAACATTTGCACTTTACATTTTGGACTGCATTAAAAAAATGTATTTTATAATGCCAAGAACTTGAATCCACAGTGATGCATGCAAACATGATGTTGCTGAAGCTAAAGTTGTAAATTGTATCAGTTCTTATTTCCATAGTTTTTCAGCATAGTTTTGCAATACAATATATATATATTGTTAGTTAGAATACTATTTTTTTAGATGTATTGCAAAAGTTCTCAGAGGTAAGGACCTAATGGTCCAAACCATTTATATCATGATCGACTGTTTTATGTGCCGGTTTTGCTGATATGCTTTTATGCAGGGTCATCAAACATGTGGCCTGTAGGCCAAATGAAGCCTGTCTGGTATAACTGAACTGACAAATTGTAAGAGATACAATCACATATATATGCAAAAATGCCAATTAGTAAAGAACAGGCCATAATACTTCTAAGTAAGAAAATATTTACTGGATATTTTAACAGAGAAAAAACAATATACAAAAATTCTTTACACAGCAGTATTAGAACAAGAAAACAGTATACTTACGATAGTCATGTGACAGAAATTGCTCAATAAAACAGACCTGAGAGCATACTCATGGTGAGCTAAATGGATCCTCACGGTTTCACCATAGTGGCTTTGTCATGGGGTATCACCCGTTTAATATATGTAAAGTCAAAAACTGTGGGTCTTGACATAAAGCTGAATATTTCAGATATTAAAGGAAACCACAAAAACACTTGTATCCAAGGCTAATGCACACAGACACATTACCTTTGAAGGGTTAATTTGGATCTGTGAGGGTTAAAAGCCAACAGATTGTCTAAGAAGCTGATGTCTGCAGCAACTTCTGTATCACGCCAGTAGTGTAATTGTTATGAGAATGGTCTTATCTTACTATTCCAAGGCTAGAACAGAGGTTTCTGGAACATCAACATATTGTCTCTGAAAGTTCTGTAATTTTCCATAAGAACGACTTTTGTAACACTATTTTACATATGACGTTTTAAGTGCATTTTCTTGTAAAACACACCTTTCTGCATATTATAATATTAGAATAACCAATTATATTGTAGTAACTAATGCTTTTATCTTTGTTTATATACGCTTGTCTAAACAATTAAAATCAGAGTTAAGGAACACGAAGCATTGTCTAGTCTTTTCCTTTGTCGTCCTTTGCTCTCCATGGCCTCATCATCAGCACGGTAGTTCACATCAATCTGGTGTTAAAGGTGTTATAGGTGGCTGAACAGACTACCTAACAGTCGGTCCCTTTCAACCTTGTCCAAAAAGAACAAACCTGACCCTTGAGCAATGGAAAAAATGTCTGATGAGTCATGTTTCAGATGGATCAGATATGTAGAAGGCAATATCACAGAAAGATCAAATGCAACATAGAAGACATAGAAGGAACAACATATTTATGTAATGACTAAAATGCTTAGTAATATAAGTGTCTGTCTCTTCTCGTAGGACCAGACTTCAACAAAGATGAAAACAGCTTTTATAGTTAGTATATGCAAGCTAACTTCTTTAGGGGCATATAATGAAACACCATTTGACACTGACTGATCGTGGACCAGACTTCAAAAATGATGAAAACAGCCCTACTCATTTTGTTTCTTCAGGATTATACAAAAATAATTACATAAGTTCATCTTGTTCAAGTCTGGTCCGCTGTCAGTTTCTTGGAACATCCATACTTAGAAAGTATATGAGGATCACTTGGAATGCTAACATTGTAAACAAGACACCCTGGACCACCGATCCAAATATCTCTGTACTGCCAGAAAGCTGCCTCTGAGCTGATTCTAATCTCCTGCAACAGAAATGGTTGACAACTAACTGGATTACTGATACAATATTTTAGGCATTTTTCAAGGACCAGGTGCACTCAACAATACTGTTCGCTCATATTGTTTTCATATTCGAGGATAATAGTGCCCACATAACTAAAACTAAAGAAATGCAACAGTGATTTCATAATCACCAGAATAAAGTAAAATGTCTATCATGGTATCCCTAATCACAAAATATAAACACCTAGGGAGCTTTCTGGAAAGTTCTTGAGTACAAGTGTAAGGTAAATTTCCACTTTCATCATTTCTCAAACAACTGAAGGCTTTTCTTTTTGAAGTATCAAAAGTCAAAGAAGTATTGAAGCTATATCACAAATTTCAACAAAATAAACAATGTACAGGCAACTCATACATAGGTATTGTATTAGTGATGTACTACCATATATACTATGCTAATGTTCACATAGATTATCTTGTTCTATACATTTGTCAATGCTTAATTTTAATCTAATATATGTAACTGGAATGTCCCAATAGAGCTAATTATATTGGTGCACTGTTTATTATATATGTATGTATTTATTTACAATCAGTTATGTCACAATGAAATCAATGAAATGTATTAGACAGCACATTCTGCTTCTATTTTTATTCAAAGTATAAATGGCTTTATTGGAAAAGTCAGCTTTCAATTAAAAATGCGCAGTTTAGTATTGATTTCATGGAAATAAAACTAAATTAATAATACAATATCATACTAGTCATATTTTTGTTATATAACAAAAAAGTAAAAATACAGAGTGAGAGAAACAATTTTAATGTAGGATATTTCCAAAAATTAATGATTTGTGGCTCATTTCCTTGGATTAATGTGTTAAAATGAGTTTCTATACTCTTGGTGACCTTTGAGTCTTTTTTTATCCAATGTTTTCCATTCAGTTTTTCCATTCATGTAAATAACCAGGATCCTATCCGTTAGCAACGGATTATTTGTAGAAAAATTGGGCTAATTTGTGGGTTGGTAATGAAATAACCCTTTCCCATGACCCACATTAATTCTAATATGCTGCATTTGTGATTACTATTCTAGATTTTAGATTAGCTATTTACTCTGCCACTAACTCATATGCCCATGCCTCAGGCCTTCTTGACAGTTCAGGCCCCAGAGGACAATTTTCCTCCACCATAATCATTATTTCAATACATTACAGCATTAGGTTTCATTACATGTGATGAACCTAGATCACAAAGTGCCAAATAGCTGGCAAAAACTGAACAATTTTACGCCTAATTTCCAGTTTAGAAAGATGTTGTTGTTAATGCAAGTAAAACTACTTTTAATGCAGAATTACTTGGCATTCAACCATGCTAGCTAGAATTCTATTTAGTCATTTATAAATATTGTACACATTATGTTCCTTACGAACACATTATTTATCAGTGTTAACATTTAGATAATGGGCAAGGTTATAGTTTTTATCTTGTTATGCATGTATAAGCAGTGTCCACATTCCATTCAGTCTTAAATTGGTTAGTCATCAAGCCATTTTCTTGTTTTTCTATATGTTCATTAAAATTGTAGCTATTTTCACATACCTGCAGGTCTACCTAATTTAGCTTTGTTTTTATTAAAACATTCTGACATTTGAACTGCTTTTCAAAATCTCTATATTTATTAAACATAGGTAAAAAGAAATAATTTAAAACCCTCCAAGATATAAATTTCCATTAACAACATAGCACAAGCAACTGTTCCACCTTCTTGCAGAAGAGCATGGCAAAGAGTATGGATGCCACCATCAGGCCGGTAAAAAATTGGTTTGAGGCCAAAGTTAAGTCTATTGAGGTAGGGAAATAGCCAGTATTTTTTTCAAACGTTCCTAACGTAGCAAATAGTTCTAGCAAAAGTTATTGATCCATGCGACTTTAATTAACAGTTGGAATTAGTGTATATTTTTTGAATAGTCATTACCCATAGGTAGGGGGACTTTACATTAATACTGCACGTTTTTTAATCAGCAATTTGGGTAATAGTGTAAATAGTAATAGCAGCAGGATTTACTTCATTCTTTTTTTTAATATTAGTAAATATCCAGCTGATAATTACCCAAACTAAATAAGATGTAGCAGTTTACCTTATTTTAATGTGTTCTAGAAAAAGTTATTTATTTTCAGCATTTACAATGTACAGAGAAAATTATTGCAAGCACACAGTAGCCTTGAAACATACTAATAGCTCCAAAGTCGAATTTTAGTGAACAGACCCACTTGTCTCAGGCATTTAAAAAATGTATTTTCCTATTTTTTTTTTTTTTTTAAATACCATATATAAAATAAGTAGAATTTTGGTGAATAGACCCATATGTGTGTGTATATGTGTGCCTAACATACAAGGGTAAATAGGAAAAACTTTACATGTTATTTAACTATCCGTAAGGAAAACACTCTTATCAAAATGATAATTCTCTCTTTTTATGTACCTCTCATATCATATCGAGAAAGTTAAATTGTTGCATTTTTCAGTAAGGTTATATTAAGATTTCTATAGAATTTATTGCATATTATAATTTCCAATTTTTGCATTTAGATTGTTTTGGTATGTAATTTGGTGTAACCTGAATTGTTCCTGCTTTTTTGGTGTGGTGTTAAGATACTTCCAGTCTTATATTATTATACTCATAGTCACACAAATCCATTTGACACAGGTTTACCTAAATATGTCTAATTTCTTTTACAGGTTAAGGACCATTATTATATAAACATATTAGTAGGGGATGACTCTGTATGTTCACTGTTTCTTCGCACCTATGATTAAGAGTCAGTAGACTCGAAACGCATCAAGTGTTTCTGTCCATCTTTCTGTTGCATTGTTGCCCATGATTAAATCACATTGTGATACAGACATGATGATTACTGATGTGTTTGCAAAATACCCTGGGCACCCTCATGACAATTATATACTGAGTCTATCCACTCTCTACATGGACTTTGGGACTGTTTTTTGGCTGATTGAGTGATCATAGAAGCAGTGTATAAGTTGGAGACAGCTACTTGGTGGGGAGGAGGGTTGGAGGGAGGACGTGAGGAAAGTCATGATGTGGTTGGGACAATGTTGGATAGGGACATGCCAAGCACGAGGGACACTCTTGTAATTTTGCAACCCCACAGGTGGATATGGGTTTAAAATATGGACTAAACTAATATGGTGCCCAATCCAAGTACCTCAGGTGAAATAAAGGGCAATGAGCCTCATGTAACAGCTAAAAGTGTTCTAGAAAAGCACCTTTGGCCTCCTGAAATCTTGGTTTTGATGCCTGTACATAACCGTTGGGTCTGTAATAACATTCCCTATTGAAAGTGTGTCAAATTATTGAAGCATGTTGTTTACTCCACAACATTCTTGTAGATACATGTAGGACACCCCACCTCCACGGCAGAAAATTCTGACGATTGATCCCGAAGAAGAATCGTCATTATAACAGAATCTCTTCACTAGCTAGGTCCTACACACCACCTTACACTAACATCTGTTTGGTATGGTAACTGGATGCAGAACTCATTATGGCTTTATCTGAATTTCTTGAGTTAGGTTACCACACATTTTGCAATTTTAAAAAGAAAAGTCAATATTGCCTTAGTGCAGAACTCGCACATTAACATACATTAATTCAGGGCACCCTGTTTGTGTTGATTTGTACTTTATTCTTTCCAAAATAATGTGCATTCTTAAAATGTACTGCCTATTTTATAAATTGGCTTTGAAAAAGCATAGTTTCTTTTCATAATAAAACAGCAATGAGCGTGAGCAAAAGTGCACAGAAATTGAAAAGAGCTTAACAATGTATCATGATATTTCTTGTAGGTAGATTAAACGAAAAACAAGAAATACAAATAGTAACATAATTTAGGTTGAAAAAAGACCTACGTCCATCAAGTTCAACCCTTCTACCTGCCGTTCCTGTTTTTGATCTAAAAGAAAGCAAAACCCTAATTAAACTATTTTCATGTTTTTAGGTTGAAAAATTTCTTCTTCACTCCAAAAGGCAATGAGAAATCTCCTTGGATCAAGAAGCTCTAAAATATTAATATTTATTCTATTATGTATAGCCCAATATGTAGTGCTTTTCTAAAAAAATAAATAATTATCCAGATCCTTTTTAAGGACATCTATTGTATTTGATAACACCACCACTTTTTGCAGTTAATTCCATATCTTTAATGTCCTTACCATTTTTATGTGCCTTATTTTGGATCAACAGCAGTAAACATGGAATAGGAAAAGGGTTGAACTTGATGGATGCAAGTCTTTTTTCAACCTAAGCTACTATGTAACTATGTTATAATATCCCCTCTAAGATGCAGTTTTTCAAGCATATATAAAAGTGTATATAAAAATAATGTAGTGTTGTATAGCAAGACACTAGAGTTCCAATGTCTAAGAATCCCTACCAGGGGTACACTCGCACTGATCAGAGACCATCTTCCAGATTCATGGATAGAGCATTAGAAATTAGGGTCAGCTAATCCCATGTCAGGATCTTTCACATGTAAGATGAAGCCAGAGTGTTAATATCCCAGTATAACCGACCAACAATAATGGAGGAGAGCAAAAAAGAATAAGCAAGACATAGAAGCAAAAGGTGACAATTTACCTTTTTTGTATATGCATACCCAGAATCCATTGCAGCTGTGGTAGCATTATGAATCTGATATTTTTGTAGGAAAAGCAAATCTTTTGATTTGTCTGGTGTGTGTGTATAGTTGTGTTTAAAAATGCCTTTTCTATACCTTGAAATTTAGAACATGCTGCAATGCTATATTTGGTTTTTATTTCCCTCCAACATTATAATGAATTCTAGTGATTATTTTTAAAGCATTATCAAAAACAGAAAAAAAAAGAAACAAAGCCAAATTGTGTCATTTTTTTCAAATGACAAAAAGTACCTGACTGCTGGAAGTCAGATAATTTTTTTCTGCATAACTCTGGTGCTATCTCCTCATTACAGTGTTTAAGCATGTAATTTCAAAAGAGAACAAGAGTATTTTATATTTCCAGTTACAAACGGCTGTGTTGGGTGATCTATTTAAATGTTCTGAGAATATGTCTTAAACAGCAGATTGAAAATCGTTAATCTTCTTCTCACGTACACTCACATAAGCAAGTAAAGCTTATTGATGGGAACTTTAATGAGAACACATTACGTTTATGTCACTGATAATTCTGTACACTAGCAGTTCACCTCATGTTCCAGCTCTGTACGTCTGGGTCTGTCAAAATGGAACTATGATGGTGTTTCAGTACAGACAATGAGTGATGCATAATGATTTTAAGATGAAGGAGCTCATGGTGAAAATGTTTATCTTTTAGCATTCCCTAAATGTGAATCAGAACTTACTTGACCAGGCAGTCTTGGAAGTAGGTAAGTTGAATTCAAAAAAAGTTTCTGTCATGATGAGCTATAAAGCCAAGTTGATATTAAAATAATAGATCATAAGCATATTTCCTAGAAGGCACCAGGGCCAGGTTTTGTCCCATGGGCATGTACCCCATCAATTTCATGTTGTAAAGGGCTGGCCAAATGACCATGGACCCTGGGACCCAGGTGTTGCCCACATGCCCTTGCTTGCCTCCCCATTTTGAAATGGCACCAGGGGCTGGCTAGATGTCATAAGTCTGAATAATATATAAACAGGTCCAGGGGCTGGCCCAAATGCCCCTAGCTCCCCATACAAGATAATAAATATGGCTGTCTTTAAAGCCAGGCAAATTGTTGTTGGTCTCAGACCGATAGGCCCACAGTTGACAAAGTTGATTGGCTCTATGACCTTTAGACATGATGTTAAAGTCTAAAGGCAACAGAGACAACTGTTCTAAAATGCACTTAGATTTGTATAACATGTTGCCTGTAGCAGGTTTTGACCAAAATGTTTTATTTCAGCAGTCGTTGAACTAAATCTGATACTTTCATCTGACTACCCATTGCTAAATACAGGCTGCACAACTATCATGAGATATCTAGTTCAACAGGTGTTGAACAAATCCCAGCAGCCAGATAGACATGATTGCTATAATTTTTCTCCTAACAACCAACTTTGTGTGCTACTTTATAGTATTAAGCTTGGTGAATGTATCTGTTCCTAAATGTAACTTTAATGTGCCCAGTTGCTTGTACCAGTGTAACCTCTCTGGGATGATTTCTGCTGTGTCACTGACTACCCTGCATGTTTGTGTAGTGACCAGCTGATGGCTTCTGAGAACATGGATATATTCAAGACTCCAGTTTGGTTTCACTTCAGAGCTGGATATGATCTAATGCTCAGAGGAGTGCTGGGGCATCCTGAAAGTGCATTCCAGCAGACAGCTGTAACTAGCCCAAGAAACAGAGCTGTTTGTAAGAAATCTTGCTGTGAACAGTGAAGAAATCTTAGCAGCTGTTAAAGGAGCAGGCGCACCCCTTCCTGAACTGATTGCAGACTGTGGAGTGGTAAACTTAAAACCTCTCACCCTGGTTCACAACAGGGCACCCTGAAATTGGTTACACAAAAGACTTTAATCTCTAGTTTTAGTTACCTGTGGAAGATTTCAGTATAACCCAAGCCATATTGTGGATTAGAAAAATTATAGGCTCCAACTATGTGCACCAACTAACGATACCCGAATGCCACTGGGGTGACACATAGGGTGGGTCTCAGTATTAATTATAGGGTGGGTGAAGTTCATATTGTCTATTGCATTCATAACTATTTTACCGCATTACATTAATATATCTGTTTTATCCTTGCATAGTGTTTTACTGTTTACAAAGTTACACTGATCAGCCATAACATTATGACCACCTTCGTAATATTGTGTAGGTCCCTTTTTGATGTCAAAACAGCCCTAAACCATCAATGTATGGACTCCACTAGACCTCTGAAGGCACCAAGATGTTAGCAGAAGATCCTTTAAGTCCTAATGTGGGGCCTCCATTAATAAGACCTGTTTGTCCAGCACATCCCACAGATACTCGATTGGAATGAGATTTGGGGAATTTGAAGGCCAAGCCAACACCTAAAACTTATTGTTGTGTTCCTCAAACCATTCCTGAACCAATTTTGCTTTGTGGCAGGGAGAATTATTCTGCTTAAAGAGATCAATGCCATCATGGAATACTGTTTTCATGAAAGGGTATACATGGTCTGCAACAATGCTAGGTAAGTGGTTCTTGTCAAAGTAACAACCACGTGAAAGGCAAGACCCAAGGTTTTCCAGCAGATCATTGCCCAAAGCATCACACTGCCTTCAAAGCTTGCCACTTGTCAGTGGTTTGAATGTTAATCGAGGTTTGAATCTCTTAATCGTGTTAAGTTGCTCTGGCATTGCTATAAATACAGATCTTGTCTCAGGCATTTAAAAAATGTATTTTAAACATTGATTGAGTTTCATCCCGAGCATTTAACAAATTTAACAATTTAATAACTTAATAACAATAGGACATCTAGGCAACCCATCTACTCCCTAGTTCAGTTTAGCATTAAAATCATGTTATAACCCCCATCTCGTTGGACCTCTCCGATATATATTTGAATGTTTATATGTTTATAATAAAACATATAAAAAAACTTTTTACTATTTTGTTATTTTTTAAATACCATATAAAAAATAAATGTGTATTTTAGCAGCAGCTTTTAATTTTTGTTAGGGCTAGAGGATCTGTATAAGGACACCCGTGCTAATGGGAAGATCTATGAAGGTCCATAGAACATCAATAAATTGTCCATTAAAACGTCAACAATGTTGCTACCATTGGTTCTAGATCCAGATATTTTATGAACTTGGCAATGTCCCTGGCTGCAACCCTTCTATGTTCCTTTGGGCACATATTTGAAGTTGTAAACTTCTCTTGTACTCTATAAGTGCAAATGTCTGAACTTTAAGGTGTGAGTAAATATTTTGCATATATGTGTTATATGAGCTGTATAATCGGGGGAAAAAACAATACTTCCTGCAAGTAAAATCATAAATTAAAAAATCTGGTAGCTGTTAGCATCATTCATTTTTTTTTTTATTTGATAGAAAATAATATCTAGTATAGTATATAAAATGTTTTCCTTGATTTGTTGCAAGCCAATAATTCCATTGCTTTGAGCTCTCTGGCTAAATCCTATTATATAATGATCTTCAAAGATCTCCTAACTTACTTTATCCATCGGTAAATTATGCCTACATGAAATAAATGCTTATGTACTATATTAGAACAGGAATCTATTGCCTTGTGGTAATACTATATGCTTAATTCCTGTAGCTGTATGTTGCTTATTAAATTGGTTATTAACGTATAATTAAAAAATAACAGTGTTTGCAAACACATTTAGATTTAAGTATAGCGTTATGCAATATAATAGTCTAACAAAAGTGCCAATTTAATAAAAATTCAATACAGTTGCATCTACTGTATTCTTGGTATCATCTCAATTGCTGAGAATTCAAGTTTGATCTCATTTATAAAGGGAAATGTGTGTGTAACACTATTTACAACATTTGCCATTGTAATTTAAGAGTGATTAAACATCCCTAAGTGGCTTTCTGTCTGTTTAAAACTTGTTTTAGTTTTTGTCTATCTTCAGCCTGAGAAATTTGCCATAACAGTATTAAGGTTTAAACAGCATGTATTTGATAAAACAATTTGTTTATTTTGTAAACAATCATGACTGTTGTTCTTTAAATCTCAGACAGAATTTGCATCAACCATCATGAAAACTATACGAAAATACAACCCCCTGGACATACATGAGAAACATTGTGTCCTTGAGTGACAGGTGTGCTCCACGATACGCCCCTGTGTGTAGGTCACCTTTTGACCCTAGAACATCCCTGACCCGACGAGGCATGGACTTCATTAGACCTCTGAAGGTGTGCTGTGGTATCTGGCACCACTTTAGCAGCAAATAAGTCCTGTAAGTTGTGACATGGGGCCTCCATAGATCGGACTTATTTGTCCAGCACATTCCACAGATACTCAATTGGATTGAGATCTGGGGAATTTGGATGCCAAGTAAACATCTTGAACTCGTTGTTGTGTTCCACAAACCATTCCTGAACCATTTTTGCTTTGTGGCAGTGCGCATTACCCTTCTTAAAGAGGTCAATGCCATCAGGGAATACCATTTCCATGAAAGGGTTTACATGGTCAGCGACAATGCTTAGGTAGGAGCGATATGTCAAAAGTAACATAAATGGCAGGATCCAACATTTCCAAGCAGAACATTGCCCAAAGCATCACACTGTCACCACCGGCTTCTCACCTGTCAATGGTCTTAATGTTATGACTGATTGGTGTTAGTAAAAGATCGAGGTTCGCTATTACCAGTAATAAACAGAGCATGTCTAAATATGGGTATGTGGAAGAACATTAATGTAATCCCCACCCCCTAGGAAAGTGGTACTCTAAGTGTATGAGTATGTTCCATGCCCTAGCTGTTATTAAGGTGCGCACAGAAATCGCTGCTCCTTGGCCTTTATACTTCTGAGTCCTGGTGTAGAACATCAAAAGCACAAGAGATGCTATTTATGAATATGAATCAAAACACAGTGTAAGGATAAATTAACTTTTAATGTATTTGTTACTACACAAGGCACCCCCCAAGGCTTTGCTGCTGCACACATTAGACTTGATAAATGAAAGTTACTAGTATTGATGCAGTTATCCATAATAATGGAATAACTGAAAATTGAGTTAAAGAAAAGGCCATGATCCACAAAAGAAATATTATTGGAATTAATCTATATGTATATTCAAGTTCATGCCTTGATTAAAATAATTTATAGAAAACAATAGCATTATATATTTCATTCTAGGCATATAAGCAAATGCACAAATACACTACAAAGTTCATTAACATATCACTGGTTAATGCTATAGAAAACATATATAACTATTCACTTTTTTATGGTGACTACATTGTATGCCTTTGAGGAATAATGATGTCTTAGGTCTATTAGGTTTGAATTTTTTTTCTGGGACATGTTTGAAAAATTAACGTCATCCAGTACAAAGTATTCACTGTGTAATATAGTTTAATCTGTGATGTATTAGAAACTGATATCTCTTATAGCAAGACTGTCTCTTACTCATTTTATAACTAGGCAGAGCATTATGATGTAATATTTTTTGATAGTGTTGACATAATTTCACTTTGTTGCTTCAAAGAGAAGAGGTGGCTGTTGCGTTGACATACCGTATTTGCTTGAATATAAGAGGACCCTAATCATTAGACAACCCCCCAAAACTAATTGATTTAAGGGGAAAAAAAGCATGACTATAAGTATACCATATAGGAACAAGTTTTACTTGTAAATATTCATTCACATGTAAACAGTTTTTTCATATTTAATAAAAATTGTGATTTAAAAAAAAATGCATTTCTTGTCATTATTTCCTTTTTTTCCAATATGCCCCCCTACCCTTAGCCATCCTGCCATACACTTAGCCATCTGCCCCTCTTGCAATGTAACCAATGCATCCCCCCACACACAGTTTTCCATCTGCCCCCAGACTTAGCCAATGCATCCATCCACACACAGTAAGTCATCTGCTCCCAGACTCAGCCAATGCATCCCCCCACACAGCCATCTGCCCCAAACTTAGCCAATGCATCCTCCACACAGCCATCTGCCACCCATACTTAGCCAATGCATCCCCCACACAGCCATCTGCCACCCAGATATAGCCAGTGCATCCCCCCCACACAGCCATCTGCTACCCAGACTTAGCAAATGCATCCACCCAGTGCTCTTCCAGAATCCCTGGTGTCTAGTGGTGGCACCTGGTGGATCTTTATGCAATGCGCTTCCATCTATGATGGAATGCTGGGCATCACGTAATATGCTGTTCCATCATAGAAGTTGCGGAGGAAGTCTGCACGCACCATGCAGACAACCACCTGCTGCTTGCGAAAGAGGATCGAGGTCTCCTGTGGCTCAGCGGGGAACCTGGATCTTAGCCTTATAGTCATACCTCTGTTTGAGGTCTGATTACAAGAAGGACCTAGTGTATTTAAGCAAATACGGTAATTAGAATGCAAAAATGTTGGCAATGTCTATTTCTGTTTATGTCTTGCTGTATCACATGTGTCTTTTTATATGTTATTGAGGGCACACCTTCAGTGAGTGAAAATATTTGATACCACATCTACACTACTTTCACACGTTAGTTCAACAGACAGAAACCTGTATATTGATGATCGGGGGAGTGATCCATTGATCATCACAACTGTGTATTAGGATTTGCAATAGTGCCTAAGATTGATGTCTGTGTATGTATTCAGCAGTGAACTGCAGCAGTGATGCAAAGTATTGCATATTACCATTTTGTCTAATAAAGTCCCATTAATGTCATACAAAACGTGACCATTGTAGCTAACCAAATGCACAATCTTTCATTTATGATTAGTTAAACTCATCTGCTCTTTAGCTAGCAAATCTCTTAAATCTCTAAGTAGAATCAAATTACAAAACATAGCACAAAATACATATTTCTAATGCTTTTGTATATCTTCATCTCCAATATCCAATTATATATTATTTTATGCTTACTTGATACTAATTTTGTAACTTAAACCCATGTACAACACACGTAATGCTTTTTAAAAAGCTCCGTAGATTACATACAAAGCACTGGTTTAATCTAAAAAGCTCTATTCTTTATCCAAAATTCAAGGGTTGTATTTGCTTAGTCTGCAGTTGCCATATTCATTAGTTAGAATCTATTTAATTTAAATGAAAGTTACCACCTATAAGATTTGTGGCCAATTAAGACAAGAAGGAGTAATGGCAAAAGGATGGAGAATGAGATGCAAGTTACAGATTGTAGAACAAAGACTAATGATGAATATTATTAGATAGTTAATTAGATCTACTACCTGTTTACAATTATTTTTTTACAGCTAACCAAATCTTTTCAATAAATTACTCAAATGCATTTAATTTATGGCCATAGTGATCAAACAGTATGGGGAAGTAAACTGATTATATTTATGTGTTATATGATTTATTCTCTAAAACATTCTTTATATTACTCATAGAATAACAGTTATTTATATTATGTTATAACTGTGAGCTAAAACATTGTGCAATATGTGTTTTAAATGAAATATAGACAAAAACAATGCAAAATAGGATTATGTATTTCTAGAAAGGTTTGTAGATTCATGGAATAGTCTTCCTATGGTGTTAAAAAAAAAAATCTATATTTGAGGCTGCCCTATCTAAACAAATAATCAGTAAACTAAATTAGTAAATTCATTTTTATCTGCTGTTTATTAAAACAATTATAAAGGAAAAAAGTGCCTAACTGGAAAACATATGAAGTATGTTGATGTCTCAATACTATATATTCATATACAATATAGTGTAGTATATATTTCTCCATATTTTCTCATTATATCTTTAAAGTGACTGTTTGGTGCCTAAATTGCGTCTTTCAAATGTTAATGCATATTAAAGTATTTTCAAAGTACTTTGAAATGCATATTTTACATTTTGCATTGCTTAAAGTATAAAAAAAACTTACAGTCATAATTAGTTTGCACCTATTGTCCACACTGAGTAAATGTCAACTTCCTATTATCACTGAAAATCATCACCATTTATTTGAATGGGACTTTTTGTTTTACTGATATCATCAAGCGGTTTGCTACTGCCAAGTCCCCATTGTACAAGACCATGACAAGTTAGTTTCCTGTCTCAGTGTGTATCAAAGAGAAATGTTTTCTTCTATAGTAATAAAGATAAAGTAAGTTAACAATAACCTAATAACCCCATAACCTAATAATCATATGATTATTATGGGCATTGCAGTCATTACCATTACAGTCATTATCATGGCAGTATGATGATGATGGGCTTTGAGTCATTATCATTTCAGTCAGTATAATTGAAATCTGATTATGATTGCAGTCATTATCATGTCAGAATGAATATGATGGGAATAGCAGTCATTATCATTTCAGTATGATTTTGATAGGCATTGCAGTTGGTATCATGGTAGTGTGCTTATGATCAGCATTACAGTCAGTGTCATGGCAGTACTATAATGATGGGAACCAGTGGCATCCCGAGGAGGGTGCGGGGGGTGCGAACTACACCGGGTGACACCTCCAGCGGCATCCCGCTGCACCGTGCTGCCTAACTTTTTTTTTTCTGGCTGGATGCGGCCGCCGGAAAAAAATAAAAAATCACTGCAACCGGATGTGGAGGAGGTAACATTACAAGGAGACGTCCAGCGGGGGACACGGAGCAGCAGCCAGAAGGTAAGTGATGGGGAAGGGGGGAGGAATAACAAGCAGGGTAATGGCACAATATTCCTGGGCTCTGACTGGCACAATATTACTGGGCTCTGCATGGCACAATATTCCTGGTATCTGACTGGCACAATATTCCTGGGCTCTGAATGACACAATATTCCTAGTATCTGACTGGCACAATATCCCTGGTATCTGACTGGCACAATATTCCTGGGCTCTGACTGGCACAATATTACTGGGTTCTGACTGACACAATATTACTGGGCTCTGACTGGCACAATATTCCTGGGCTCTGACAGGCACAATATTCCTTGTATCTGACTGGCACAATATTACTGGGCTCTGACTGGCACAATATTACTGGTATCTGACTGGCATAATATTACTGGGATCTGATTGGCACAATATTCCTGGTATCTGACTGGCATAATATTACTGGGCTCTGACTGGCACAATATTCCTGGTATCTGACTGGCATAATATTCCTGGGCTCTGACTGGCACAATATTCCTGGTATGTGAATTGCACAATATTACTGAAATATGAATGGCACAATAATACTGGCATATTAATGGGAAAATTGGCTGTGGCTTATTAATGACAAAATGATACTGGCATATAATTGGGCAATTGTCACCTCGTGGGGCTCCTGTGTGTTGTATAATTAATGACGGTCCCATGTGTGCATAATTATGGGGCGCTTGTGTGTGGCATATTTATTGGGCCCCATGTGTGGCATAATTAAGGTACTCTTTTGTGTGGCATAATTATGGGGCACCTGTGTGTGAGTGGCATAATTATGGGGACTCTTTTGTGTGGCATAATTAATTGGGCAGAGGTGAGGCATAAATAGTGCTGCTCTGGTGTGGCATAATTTATGGGGCTCTGGTGTGCCATCATTTATGGGGCTCTGGTGTGGCATCATTTATGGGGCTCCAGTGTGTGGCATAGTTATGGGGCTCCTGTGTGTGGCATAGTTAATAGGCCATCTAACTGGCATTACTAAGGAATCTGTTTGCCATTGTATTGGAGGAAATCCAGCGGGGTGACACCATGAGTTTCCGCACCGGGTGACACCAACCCTAGTGACGCCCCTAATGGGAACCAAGGAAATCCTCAGTGGATAGATCCTCTGCTTCCTCTACTTCAGCAAGGCACACTGAGCTAAGCATGCTGGTTAGAGATGCTCACGCACAGACAGAGAGGATGTTGCAGTGCTTCAAGGAACAAATGCAGGTGCGGGTGGTGCTGGGAAAAAAATTAAATGGTACATGTGCAGTTGCATGTGGATGCACTACTTTTGTTACCGAGGTATGGCCATTTGGGGGGACTAGAGCAACTAAATAATTATTATTAAAATAAAATTATTATTTTAGAAGAATTACTGCATATTTTAACAAAATGAAAATGACAGTCTGCTTAAAATTGTGATGCTTGCAACTTGCACCAAAGTCAATAGGGTGACTTAAATCTTTCTTTTACCTCTTATCCCATCTGGACGTTTATATATACGTCCTGCAAAGCATGGTCCTTGAGGACATCAAGTGCAGCAATGTTGCAATGTTTGTGTTCTGTGGTATTTTTAGTCATAAACATAAATCGATATTAAATGACTTACCATCACGTCTGTTCAGCCTTGCAAAGCCTGCATTGTGACTGCTGGACAGTTCGGATGAACTGCTAAAAGAGGTTGGAGGAAGTGAAGATGCTAGGTGGCTCTCACAATCATCTACATGAAAAAAGAATAACAGTTTTACTTATATTATACAAATCTTCTAAGAAAATGTATTACAAGTATATAATGGTTTAATAATTGAACATTGTGTTTCTATGTAATAAATACTTATAGATTCACTATATAGACAAACGTTTTGGAACACACCACTTAATTAATGAATTTCAGTATTGCCATCAGACCCATTGCCACAGGGGCACCTAGACTTGCAGTCTGCATTTACAAACAGTTCTGAAAAAAAAAGAGTCATTCGTGGAGGAATAATGGTATGGGGCTCTTTTTCAAGGTTTGTGTTAGGCCTTACTTCCAGTTAAATCTTAATGCTTCAGCATACCAAAATATTTTGGACCATTCTATGCTTCCAATTTTATGGGAACAGTTTGGGGAAAGCCCTTTTGTATTCCAGCATGCCTGTGCCCTAATGTACAAAGCAAGGTCCTGTGCCCCAGTGAACAAATACATAACTGCATGAGTTTGGGTTGGAACAACATAACTGGCCCACACAGAGTCCTGACCTCAACCCCATCGAACACTTTTGGGTTGAACTGGAATGGAGATTGTGAGCCAGACTTTCTTATTCAAAATCAGTGCCTCATAAATGGTCTACTAGAAGAGTGGGCAGAAATTCCCACAAAAACACTCCAAAAGAGTGGAAGCTGTTGCAGCTGACAACAGGGTTCCAACGTCATATTAATGTCTATGTATTTAGAATGCAATGTCATAAAAGTCCCTGTTGGTGTAATTATCAGGTGTCATATGGGGTATTTTTTAACCTGTTCTCTATATACGCAAACAATCCTGGGTGTATGCTATCTTACAGTATTTGGTTTTATACATGTTTTGTACGTACATATCTATGGATGAACTATATATCAATTTACCTTTTTAGTTTTTTCTTCTGATATTTTGAAGAGTTATTTCTTACAGTCAACCCATTTTGCTTTCTCCTGAGAGACTGCTTTGAAGTGCATCCTACACTTTAACATGGTTTTCATTGCTTAAAGTCTATATAGCGACATCTGTCATTCCAGATACAATTCACTGGTGAGATGTGCGTATCAAGTGAACTTAACAGATGCTGAATACCTCTCTGGGTGTTGTAAGTCAATCTGATTACATTGCATTATGATCTCAAAACAAGGTTGTTGTTCTTGCTTTTGTTTCATTTAGATGAAAAATGATAGCCAGTTATCCATAATTTACAAAACTAAACACGGTGCACATAAAGTAATCAGAAATAACGTGAAAAAGCAAGGTCTTGCTGGAAACACCCAGTTATAAGTGTGTGTTTTGTCTATATATATATATATATATATATATGGTTCTCTGTATAAAACTCTGAACCAGTCTTCACATAACATATTATACAATAGCTACTTCCTTCCTGTTTCCCTCTCTCCCTATCATTTATACTCCATGTTTTTTTTACACATATTTAGCTTGTAGGGAATAACAAAATTATAATAGAAATAGTATTCACTGTTTGATTTAAGGTGCAAATGATGTGTTTTTCAATTGGTTTAGAATGAAAGGCTGTTTATTGTATTTCATTTAGCAATAACCCTGGTTTAAGTGCATTGTTTTCCGCTCCCTGCGGTGAGTGAAGATAGGTCACGTGACCCGGCGCATGTCAGAAATCAGAGTGCCGGGTCATGTGACCTATCTTCACTCACCGCAGGGAGCCAAACAGGCTCCCCCTCCTCATAACCCCTTGTATTTGCCTATTAATATGCCACAGCCAATTTGCCCATAAATATGCCACAGCCAGTTTGTCCATTAATATACCACTGTTAGTTTGGCTATTAATCTGCCACAACCAGTTTGCCTATTAAAATGGCACAGACAATTTGCCCTTTAATATGCCACAGGCATTTGTCCTGCCTACACACATACACAGCCACACTTACACACTCACACATAAATACACACAGTCACACAGACAACCTTACATACTTAGACACACAGTCACACTTACACACACTGAAACACACACACACATTGACTCACACACAGAGAGAAATACACACACTTAGACACATTGAAACACACACACATTGACACACACATTCACAAGCACACACACACATACACTTCTTTTTTTTTTTTTAAACAAAACGTTATAATGTTGGTCCCCCTCCCTGCTTAGTTAACTTAACCTGCAGGGAGGAGGACTTTTCTGATGGTGTCTGCATAGGCAGAACATCGCCATTCAGTTATTCTGCCAGATGTCACCTGACATCCGGCAATCTCAGGGCGCGACAGGGCGGAGCTTGCAACCGTCGAGCTCTACTAGAGAAGACAACAAGGTGCAGTGACCACAAGCGCTCACCTGTGGGTGGCACATCTACGAGGAAGGATGAGGCAGAGAGCTCACTGGGGAAGCACACCGGCCCAGGATCAGCGCTGAGTTTCTAGCACTCACTCTGTTTGACTGGGCACATGCTGACACTGTCAGCAGTCTCCCCACTGGCTCTGCCTAATCTGTGAGCAGAGCTGAGATTAAAGTCATGGAAGAAAGGGTTAAAAAAAAGAATAATTGTCTTTTAAGGATCCTGGACTGAGAAACATGGAGCCACAGTGATACCCAAGCATTTAGATAACTGACTTTAACTACCACCCAAAATACCTTAGTTTATATATATATATATATATATATTTATATATATATATATATATTTATATATATATATATATAAGTATATATATATGTAATTGAAAATTGTTTCATACTTACCGTCATTTTCTTTTCCTGGTTATTATCCATGGCAGCAGTTACGTATGGGTTAGCTCCACCCTCAAGGTAGGTAGGACAGAAACAAAACTATAAGAGAGCCCCCGACCCCTGTCTCCTCATGCTAGTAACCAGCTCCTCATAAAAAAATAAACAAAGGGAGGGAACTCACTGCTGCCATGGATAATAACCAGGAAAAGAAAATTCCGGTAAGTATGAAACAATTTTCAATTTTCCTGGCTAACCATGGCAGCAGTTACGTATGGGACATACCCAAGCCAGAAACTAATAGGGATGGGAGAACATACAACCAATAAACACAGACACAGAAGAAATACTGCAAAAATGAAAAAAGGTTTAATGAGAGGAGACAGATGCCAAAACAGCGTGAGAGAAGGACGATTCACCAGTCCGTCGGACATCCAGACGGTAGTGTCGAAAGAAGGTGGAACCAGATGACCAGTTCCCAGCACTGCAGACAGTCGCCACTGAAGAACCAGCTTCAGTCGTCCATGAAGAGGAAACAGCCCGAGTGGAGTGAGCCTTGAGGCCCGAAGGAACCGGAACACCACTGGAGACATAGCACCTGGAAATAGCAGCCACAAACCAGCGGCGTAGAGTGGACACCGAAGCCACCTCACCACGTCGAGAGCCCAAAGGAAGGACGAAGAGTCGGGAGGACTTCCGCAGGGAGGAAGAGGCGGCAATATAGAGGCGTAGGCAGCGAACCACATCCAAGGTATGCCACCGGCATTCACCAGGAGTAGAGGGGTTCGGAAAAAATACTGGAAGAACTGTATCTTGATTCAGATGAAAGGCCGACACCACCTTAGGCAGGAATTCCGGAACAGGGCGAAGGAGGGCACGATCCGGAGAGAAGACCGTGTATGGAGGCACTGCAGAAAAAGCTTGAAGTTCGGAGCAACGCTTTGCAGAAGTCACAGCCAACAGCAAGAGAGTCTTCAGGGTCACCAGCCACAGGGAGGCATCCTGCATGGGTCCAAAGGGGGGTCCAGATAAGGCACGAAGCACCAGGGGAAGACTCCAAGGGGTCGAGAAGGAACGAGCCGGTGGACGGAGTTTGAGAACCGCCTTGAAGAAACGAATCACCAGGGGTTCCAGAGCCCAGCGCACTGAGGTGAGGGCCGATAAGGCCGAGACGTGGACTCGTAGAGTGTTCAGACCCAAACCCCGATCCAGGCCAGCTTGGAGAAAAGCCAGGACATCCGGCAGGGAAGGAGACAGAGGATCGAGAACCCTACCCTCAGACCACACCAGAAAAGGCAGACCAAATACGATGGTATGTGGACGACGTATTAGACTTCCGAGCTTTCAGAAGGGTAGAGACGACACCTTCCGACAGACCATGGGACCGCAGTGACTGCCGCTCAATCGCCAGGCCGCTAACTGAAGAGAGCGAGGGCAGGGATGTAACACCGGACCCTGAGACAGGAGGTCCAGGCGATGCGGGAGAAGCCAAGGGTCCTGGCAAGATAACCTGTCTGCCAGTGGAAACCAAGGCCTCCTGGGCCACCAAGGAAGGAAGGCCATAACTTCCGCCTTCTCCAATCATAACTTATTTAGGAGTCTCGGGATGAGAGGGAGAGGAGGAAACACATAAAGGAACTCCTCGGGCCACGGGAGAGAGAGAGCGTCCACGCCTTCCGCCCTGGGGTGAGGGTTCCTCGAGAAGAAACGAGGAAGTTGAGTGTTCATGGGAGAGGCCATCAGGTCCAAGGCCGGACACCCTACAGTAGACAAAGGCGATCGAAAACCTGAGGCGAGAGGCTCCAGTCCGTGGTAGCGAGAGTGGTGCGACTCAGGAAATCCGCCACCGTGTTCTTCGGACCCGGAAGGTAAA
The DNA here is from genome assembly GCA_036172795.1 of Pelodytes ibericus. Taxonomy (NCBI): domain Eukaryota; kingdom Metazoa; phylum Chordata; class Amphibia; order Anura; family Pelodytidae; genus Pelodytes; species Pelodytes ibericus. The sequence goes on from CM069860.1 coordinate 96,664,052, forward strand.
CAGCTGACAGGTGCTCGACCGATTCCTGAGCCCAGAGAGCAATTGGTTCGAACTCCCGGCTGAGAGAGAGGTTCCTGGTACCCCCTTGATGGTTGATATAGGCAACCGCACACCTGTTGTCCGTCTGAACCTACACCCAACGATTCCGCACAGTTCGATGAAAAGCCAGCAAGGCCCTGTAAATCGCTCTCAGTTCTAGGACATTCGCGTGAAGACCACACTCCGCAGGGGACCATTCGCCCTGGGCGTAGCGACCGTCCAGGTGAGCACCCCAACCGTGAGCACTTGCATCCGTAGTAACCACTACTTTCGAGACGACCATCAGAGGAAAACCCATTCTGAGGTGACGCACCTCCAACCTGTCCAATCCTGACCGGGAGACCGAGAGGTGAGGTAGAAGGAGGGACTGAAGAAAAACGGGTGTGCCACTGAGCCCAACGAACGAGGCCGATCGTGGAAACCAGGACCCCCAGGAGGGACATAAATTTTCTGATGGGTAACCACCCGGGGAGGACAACCTGCTGAATGGCCGAAATCAGACGCGACTGACGGTCCAATGACGGGGAAACGGTAGCCGTGATAGTGTTGAAGCATGCCCCCAAAAAGACCAGGGTCTGGGACGGTAGGAGTTGACTCTTCGCGAAGTTGATGATCCAACCTGCGTCTTGGATAAAAACCAACGCCTCCTCCCGTTGAGCGAGGACAAGGTCTCGTGAAGGAGCCACGATGAGAATATCGTCCAGGTAGTGAAAAATCGTCAGACCTCTCTTGCGCAGTTCCGCGATACAAACCACCAGAACCTTGGAGAAGGTACGAGGAGCCGTACTGAGGCCGAATGGGAGGGCCCGGAATTGGAAGTGATGTACTCCAATGACGAATCGTAGAAATCTCTGGTGCCGGATACTGATGGGAACGTGGAAATAGGCGTTCTGGAGATCGATGGAAACCATCCAGTCGCCGGGGGAGACAAAAGGAGTAATCAATCGGAGAGACTCCATCCTGAACTTTCTGACTTTCAAAGAACGATTCAGAACAGACAGATCGAGGACCGGTCTCAGGTCACCGGAGGCTTTGGTGACGAAGAATAACGGGGAGTAGTTTCCTTGGAACCGCTCGAGGCCAGGAACAGGAACAACAACTGACCGCAGAAAAAACCTCAGGATGCCCAACCGATGTGGGTCCACGGGAAACTTGGTGCGGATAAAAACAGGAGACGGGAGGGAATCCGAGGAAAAACCCTACCCAGACCTTGAAAAAGCCAGAAGTCGAGCACCGACTGGAGGAGGCTGGGCAGGATAACTTCATGACTGAAACTTCCCACGAAAGGAAGAGGTCGGGCGGGAGCGGGAACCTTTCGGAGGTCCGCGGAAACCGCCCCTCCATGCAGACGTACGAGCCACTTCCCAGTGGTATTGTCCGGAGTCCCGAAAGGAGGAACGAAAATTCCGGCGATCGTTCCAAACGCTCTTGGGAAGACGCCTGCATTCCTGCGGCAAAAAAACTTTCTCACTTTCAGTGGTCTAACGGATGGCATCTTCCAGGACTTTACCAAACAACAATGAGCCATCAAACGGAATGGACACCAGGGAGTTCTCGGAGGCATTGTCGGCATGCCAGTGTTTCAACCACAGGGCACGCCTGGCCGATACCGACAAGCCCATGCACCTGGCCGCCAACTTCAAAATATCCGAAGACTCAATAAAAAACTCAGCCGCCAGCTTGATGTTGGACAGGGAGTTTAGAAGCTGTTTCCTGGGGATCCCACCCTCGATATCATCCTTGAGGTCAAGGATCCAACACTTCAGGGCACGAGAGACAGATGTCATGGCAACCGTAGGCTGACAGATAGAACCTGTCGCAACATAAGGTCTTGACAGAGAGGCCTCAATTCGACTTTTCATGGGATCGTTCAGTAGAGCCGGACCATCCAGAGGGAGGGACGACCGCCGAACAACCCTAATGACTGGGGCATCCACCACGGGGGGAGAGGACCAGGGGGACGCATCCTCGGCAGCAACCGGATATAATCTAGAAATCCTCCTGCCTGACGAAACTTTGCGATCAGGGTTCTTCCATTCAGTCGAGATCAATACCTCAATGGAGCTATGGACTGGGAAAGAAGGTCTCTTCTTACGTAGACTGGCAAAGTATTTGTCGGATGCACCCATCGTGGGTAAAGAGTCGGTAATACCCAAAGTGGATTTAACTGCCCCAATGAGGTGGTCAATAAGAGCCGGGTCCAGGAGAACGCCGGAATCCCCATCTTCCTCAGCTGAAGAGCAATGCCCCGCATCCAAAGGATCTCCAGATTCGGGCTGATCAGAAAACAAACACTCCTCAGGAAGGGGCGAGTGGTGGGCCGGAATGAGATTCCCCAAATGCTCTTTCAGGCTCCTCTCAACTGCCTGATTGACTAGGTGCATGAGGTCTGGAGAGGGCTCAGAGGGGCCAGCAGCTTGAGCCAAGCAATCCCCGCAGAGACGTTTGCCCTCCAAGGGGGTGGCATCACAGGCCAAACAGCGAGGACGCTTTTCCGTTTTCTTCCTTGGATGATCCGATTCCTGGTCTAGGGCTGGAAGAAGATACCAGGGTAAGCAAGTAAATGGCACTCTTAAAAACACAAAAGAAAAGCAAAAAATCAAAAAATAAAGAATTACTCACCTAGAATGACGAGAACGAGACCTCTAGATGAGGTGGACATGATAACGAAAAAACAGAAAAAGGAAGATTGCATGAAACAAAAATGCACTGAAAAGTCAAAGGCAGACCAAACAAAACAGTACCTGAGGCTGGAATGGAGTTCAGACACAGGGAACAAGAACTGGTGGGACCTGGAACAAAATGAAGACTGCAGGGTCCACCTAACACGCAAAGGAGCCCTTAAATAAGAAAAAATAAGTGGTGGAACGCATATGCGTTCCACCTGAAAGGAAAAAGGGGCAAAAACGAGGCGTGGAACGCATATGCGTTCCACCGCCGAAAAACGGAAGTGAAAACGAGGCGTGGAACGCATATGCGTTCCAACGCCGAAAAATCGGCACAGAAAAGAGGCCTGGAACGCAAATGCGTTCCAGCGCCTGAAACAGGCCACAAACTGAATGCTGGAACGCGTTTGAAGCGCTCCAGCATTCAAAAGGAAAGAGGCATGGAACGCATATGCGTTCCACTGCCGAAAATAGAACAGAAATGAGGTGTGGAACGCAGCCTCAGAAAACAAACGGGAAAGGAAAATAAAAATGAAGAAAAAAGAAGACAGGTGTGGACATAGACAGCCCAACACCTCCAACATACCTCCAAGATGATGCAGGAAATGAGACCTCTGCACAGTCACCAACCCATCTCCAGTACCACTTGCAGTAAGCTTACGGAGGAACATGGCATATAACTTCATAATTCAGAATCATCTCCAGTACCACTAGCAGTAAGGGTACGGAGGAATAAACATCCCAAGGAACCGGTATCAGGAAACTGGGCTTCGGAAAGAAAGAGGCTGAACTTTCCGGAAGGTGAGTAAAAAATAAAAGAAAATATCAAAAAACAGGCCCGAAACGGGCCCCGTCCTAATACCAATGAGGACAGAAAAAAGACTGAGGAGACAGGGGGCGGGGGCTCTCTTATAGTTTTGTTTCTGTCCTACCTACCTTGAGGGTGGAGCTAACCCATACGTAACTGCTGCCATGGTTAGCCAGGAAATATATATATATATATGTATATATTTATATATATATATATATATATATATATATATATATATATATATATGTATGTATATATATATATATATATATATATATACACATATATATATATATATATAATTATTATTTTTTCTAAACTGGTGTAATGTGTCTATACATACATATATATATATATTGCATTATATAGTGTTATGATGGGCGATCATTATAATATTTAAATTTCATTATTTCTCCTTGTTGGCACAGACAATGTAAGACTGTATTCCCATAAATTGTATATTGTATAATAGTCTATACTGGCATTGACAAATTTGCAAAAATGTAAAAAAAAGTTCAGATTTCAAGGCATTTTAAACACTGAATAATGATTTATTGAAATAAAAAAAGTAACCAAGCCAAAGCACTAAAGGTAAGAAATCGAAAAATTGCAAAACAAATTCATTTAAATGTATAAAAATAATTAATAATTTAAAGTTCACTGAACAACAGTGTTCAATATTATTTTATATGTTAATAATGCTCAGCTTATGTTCATAATAAAATGGAAAAAAAAGTTGTTATTTTGACATGATAAATGACTGTATTTAGTTTAAAACTTCCATTTAATTAACTTTTAAAGTTTTGAAGCACTGCGGTATAACGTTAACATGGATCCAACAGCCTGAGACATTATTTATTCATTTGCTGCTCCTGCAGCATATTTATATTTCAGTAACTTTATTCATTTGGGATTTGGGCTTCTTAAGAATTAAAGGATGCGAGAAGTGTCACAGGAAGGCAAAACAGGTACTATAATGTGCCTTTATTTAGAGCCCACAGAAAATGTTTGTATGCACTTCATAAATTAACAACCCTTTCTGTGTCAATTTGGAAAACAAAACATTTACTTTTGAATATACCTGTAAACCCATAAACAAATCAAAGAATAATATTAGGAAATCCATACAAATCCATTAATGGAGAATACAATCTCTCTACATATACAAGAATACATATACATGTATCGGTAAGTTGGTGGCAGATTGGAAAGCCTGGAGGTAGATTGGAAAGCCTGAGGGCAGATTGGCAAATCGGGGAAGATTGACAAGTCTGGGGATGCATTCACAATTCTGTTGATGTATTAGCAAGTCTGGGGGGCAGACTGCTAAGTGTGGTGAGCAGTTTGGCATATCTAGGGATGCATTGGCAAGTCTAGTGTCAGGTTGACAAGTATGGTGGTGCATTGGCAAAGAAATGCAAATAAAAACAGGAAATACATTTTTTCAAACATTAAAGGTGAAAAACAAAATTAATTAATATTTAGTAGTAAACCTTTTGTCTTATAGGGTAGTCTTATATTTTGGTGTTATCTTTTTTTATTAAAATCCAAAGTTTGGGGGGGGTCATGGTATTATCCGGATCATCTTATATTCATGCAAATACGGTATATTCATTTTCTCTTGGCCATAATGTCTAGAGTTGAGCGGACACCTGGATGTTCGGGTTCGGCGGGTTCGGCCGAACTTCGGAAAAAAGTCCGGGTTCGGGCTCTAACTTGACCCCGAACTTGACCCTGAACCCGAACCCCATTGAAGTCAATGGGGACCCAAACTTTTGGCCACTAAAATGCCTCTAAAACAGTCCTGGAAAGGACTAGAGGGCTGCAAAAGGAAGTAGAATTGGGGTAAGAGTAGGAGTGCCCTGCAAACAAATATGGATAGGGAAATAACTTCAAATAACATAAAATACATACAATTTAAAAATACAGCTGAGCCATAAAATAGCCCTAGATGGAATCTTTGATTTTAGTTTTGGAAGAACATAAATCTAAATCTAAAGCATGGCTGCCAGGAGGATCAACAGAATTATCCATTTGAGAGAGGGTTGGAGTGCAGGGTATTCTCTTTCAGTTTATACTAAGTGACCCATAGGTTGAGGAGGCGGGGACCGTGGTGGTGTAGGTGGAAGCGGCGCTGGAGGAGGAGGAGGAGGAGGTAGCCAGAATTTTTCACTGTAAGCACAGTATTGGACTGTTCTATTTGACTCTCAGATATGAAGTGCACCGCAAGACGCAAATGTACTATTTACCACCCAAAACAATTAGAATTTTTCAAAGTGCGCTGTAAGCACAGTATTTGACGGTTCTATTTGACTCTCAGATGTAATACATCTAATGCTATTGCTATTCTATAAACCGAAATAGAGTCCCCATTCATACGAATAGGTCAGTTGACCTATTTGTATGAATGGGGACTCTATTTTGGTTTATAGAATAGCAATAGCATTACATGTATTCCATAAACCGAAAGTCTATAAACCGAATGTCTTTCGGTTTATAGACTTTTGGTTATGGAATACATGTAATGCTATTGGCTTTCTATAAACCGAAAAAGAGTCCCTATTCTTATAAACCGCTTCAGGTTCGTTCAACACTAATAATGTCACCTTAAGTTCAAGGTTCACTATCACTTCTGTTGGTCTGTTGCTGTTGTCAGTCTGCTCCTTGTGGCAGTCAGCAACATTTCAAAACAAAAAAGGCTAAAATAGCCTTAGATCTAGGATTAGCATAAGATTTAAGAGTTAGTGGTAATATAAGGTAAGCACAAGGGTTTGGGTTATAGTTACATTAGGGTTAGGTTTAAGGTCAACATAAGGGTTATATTTAGGGTTAGGGTTAAGATTGGGGTCAAAAGGTCACTGTAGGAGAAAATGGTTATTATAAAAAAAAAATGCCACTTTTGGTTATTGTGCTGGGACTAGCAAAAAAAACTACAGAAAAACATGTACATTTGTCATATTTCTAAACTCAGGACAAAATTGTGAAAATATTTAGATTGGGTCATTTTTACTGTTTGTAATTGTGTAAAATCGTTTTTAGGTGAATGTCAGAGAAAGTGTATTTTTTAAATTTTTTCAGCATATTTTATGTTTTTATTGTAGTAAATTATATGATAAGATGAAAATAATAATATCTGAATAAAGGCATTCTTATCCCAATAAAAACAATGTATAATTTAAGTGAGAAAAGTAAATGAGAAAAAATAAAAATAAAACACAAACACTGCATAAATGTTAAATTAATCCATGTCACCAAGGGCATGGCATGGCTAAAATGTCACTAGGTTATTAAACAAACCTTTTTTTCCCCTACTTTTTCAATTGTAACATAATCATTTTTGCAAAAATTATCTTATTCATATTTCAGGATTATTTTTTTTATTTTTTTACAAAAATCAATATAATTTAAAAATATACAGTTAGATTCTAAGATTATGTCATACACATTTTCTCATCATCTTAATAGGGTATCTAGACACAAATGTTTTAATAAAGTTTAATTTTGAAATAATTATTTGGGAATATAAAAATCTCTATGGTTTTGGCAATAACTTAATGCACAGCCATGTCCTTGGATGCATCTTGTCAATGCAATTCTGTTGCTGAATTCAGCATAATAATAGATGCCTTTATGGTACCTAGGTTTTTGCAACCACAAGCAAAAAGTAACAAAGTCAAACCATGTAAGAGATCATATCATTGCAGAACTACTTATGTAAATATATACAATTACTTAATCACAGTACAACAGATGCATAAAGTGCAATTAAAGAGTGTTACAGTAAATTACCTAAAACAGGGTCAGTCGAGAAGATAAAAATACAATATGATCCAAGGTGCGGGCTGGAGGAACTGAATCAGGAGCAGGAAGATAAACTGGACCAAAGCACACAATGGCAAATTGAGATATATATATATATTGGGACAATACAATTAGACCAGAAGAATCCATGATTATGCCATGGATGGTTAAATTACCACTACATAATAGATCAAATCAAATATGTGTACAACTTGCTAGGCAACTCCACAATGTGCACCAGCAACTCCATTTGGCAACTATATATATATATATATATATATATATATATATATATATATACATTTTTATTGAATTTTATCAAAACGTATTAGAAACAAAGACATGTGATGCTTCATATTCAAATTACAAGTCTAGAGTAAATAATCTTTCTATAATGCCCCACATTAAACAACATGTAACACAACATATCCCAAAGTCGCCTGGCTTAAACAAGGAAAAACATTTTTTTTTGGGAAGGATCTCATATATGGACAAGCCTTTGAACCTCCAAAAGAGACCCCCAAAGGATCCCAATCTTACTCAATCAATTAATTGAACTTGAATCAACTCACCTCCCTCCAAATGTATAACCCTTTTCCATTTTTAATCTGAAATCAATCCGGAATCCTCCATGATTTGCAATGTTTAACCAGGACTTACTTAGCTGCCATTATAATACATATACCCATATATTCTGATTCTGTCTTTCATTTTGACACCCCAGGAGTAACAACACTTCTCATTCATTCAAAGACCATGTTCCAGAGGGTTTTAATATGTGGATATAGGATCCCACCTAAATGTCCAGCACATGGGCGAAGAGGAGGGAACCATCTTTGAAAATGCTTTTGGGTGCCATCTATGGTTAATCTAGCTTGGCTGCTCTTCTAAGAGCTGCTTTTCAAAGAGTATATTTAAGAGATATTCTGGAGACAGACTTGATTTTTTGAACTTGCTGAGATCTTCTTTTCTACTGATACAAGTAAGATTCATTTAGTCAAGTTATTGTGTGGTGGTTTGTACTGATTTCCTGCTTCAAATTGCTAAGGAATTTGAATTGAATACTTAGGTGTTTGTCATTGTTTGGTTCTAATTAGCATAGGCTCACTCAGGTGTTAAAACCTTCCTTGGTGCTTGTAGGTGTGTGCTGTGGGTGTATATAAGGCATAGTAGAAATTAGCTTGGCTAATTTAATAGCTTGGCTGCTCTTGTAAGAGCTGCTTTTCAAAGAGTATATTTAAGAGATATTCTGGAGATACTCTGGAGGTAGTCTGAGGTATACAAGAGGTGAGAAAAACTAAAAGATCTTTTTGATTTAAATTCTTAAAATGGCAGATTTGGTTTACTGTGATAATTGTTCTGCATTTGTTTCACATTCCATTTTTTGGAGGTTTGGAGGCTGTCTAATCTGTAGACAGTTCTCAAGATTGCAGCAGGAGATTGCATTTTTAAAGTCCGAGATTTGTAATTTATCTGTAAAACAAACTCGGGCTGAGACTGTTGCGAAGTCACTGACACAGAGGCCATTGCCGCAGAGGCTTCCTAGGAATGGCAGGTGGATTACTGTTGGATCTGGTAGGCTTAGAGTTGTGGATAAAAGGCATGTCCCACAGTCTGTGGCTGTCCAGAATTCATTTTCAGCACTTGCAGAGTGCAGTGGTGTTGTGGAGGCAGGCTCAGACGCAGAGTTTGAGGAACCACTCTCCTATGTGGCTAAGGTGTGCAAGGAGAAGGTGAGGCCTGATAGAAAGCAGTTGTTGTTGGGCGATTCTATCATAAGAGGTGCGGAGTTGGACACTATTGGCTTAGTGAGATGTCTTCCTGGAGCTACTGCTCGCAGAGACAGGAGGCGTATTTCTAATATTGTTAAGCAAGCAAATCAGGAAGGAGAATTGGATGTACTGGTTCATCTAGGGACAAATGATTTGGCTTGCAATGAGGTTTCAGAGGTGAAGGAAGCTTTTCGTGTTCTTGCCAATGATATACGGCAGGTTGTGTCCACACTGTCCTTTTCTGAAGTTATGCCTGTGCACAACATTCAGAATGATAGACGGATGCGTATTAGGAACCTCAACTTGTGGCTTGGAGAATGGTGTCGGGAGCAAGGATTTGGCTTTGTTTCTCATGGAAGTTCACTATGGGATAGAAAGGAACTGTACAAAAAAGATGGTTTGCATCTTTCTCAAAAGGGAACGAATGTTCTCAGTGAGCAGTTCAGAGGTTTTGCTAGGAGGTTTTTAAACTAAAAGAGGGGGGCAAAATGGCGATAAAACATCAATCCAATTGCCCCCCCAAAAAGGTACAGAAGTTACCTGTAGTCAGCGTGCTAAAAAAGGATAAGCTTAGGGTCATGTCTACAAATGCTCGCAGTTTAGGGAATAAGATCCATGAACTTGTGACAATATTGGCAACTGAGAATGTAGATTTAGTGGCTGTTACTGAGACATGGTATAATGAAAAACATGACTGGGACATTTCAATACCAGGGTACTCTTTATATAGAAAAGACAGAGAAGGTAAAAAAGGGGGAGGGGTGGCCCTGTATGTGAGGGATAGCTTAAAATGTAACGTAATACAAGTTAGTGAGGCGAACATAGAGTCAGTTTGGGTTACATTAGAATTTGGTAATCATATGGTAACTCGGGTAGGTGTGATTTATAGGCCCCCTGGACAAATAGAGGAGTTAGATAATCTACTAGTTGAGGAAATAGCTAAAATGACAATGAAGGGAGAAGTGATCATCATGGGTGACTTTAATCTTCCTGATGTGAACTGGAAATACAAAACAGCTACTAGTGCCAGGAGTACGCATATCCTAAACTCCCTACTGGGATTATCTCTAAAACAAGTAGTGGAGGAGCCAACTCGAAAGCAGGCCATACTAGACTTAGTGTTCACAAATGGAGATCTGTTATCAGATATTACTGTAGGTGAAAGTTTAGGATCTAGTGATCACCAGACAGTGTGGTTTAATATAAGAACAGTGACGCAGTCACACCACACAAAAACAAAAGTTTTAGATTTTAGAAAAACAGACTTTTCTAAAATTAGATTAGATGTGAAGGAGTCATTATCAGACTGGAGCAATTTAAATGGAGTCCAGGAGAAATGGGATTATCTAAAAGTTGCACTACTGAAGGCAACAGAAAATTGCATAAGGCTTGTCAGTAAGAGCAAAAAATTGAAGAAACCACTGTGGTACTCTGCAGAGGTGGCTAAAATAGTAAAAAATAAAAAGCTAGCATTTAGTAATTATAAAAATACTCAGAGTGAGGAAGATAGAAAGATCTATAAGAGTAGGCAGAAAGAGGCAAAGCAAGCTATAAGAGCTTCCAAAGCACACACAGAAGAGACTATAGCCCAGTCAGTGAAAAAGGGGGATAAAACATTTTTTAGATACATACATGAGAAAAGGAAAGTAAAACAAGGATTAGTTAGATTAAAAACAAAAGAAGGATGCTATGTAGAAGAGGATAAAGGCTTAGCAGACTGCTTTAATGAATATTTTTGTTCAGTTTTTACAAATGAAAATGAGGGTAAGGGACCTCATTTAGGGAAAAAGACTAATGAGTCTTTTGATGCATGTAAGTTTACAGAGGAAGAGGTTTTACTTCAGCTGTCTAAAGTAAAGACAAATAAGTCGATGGGACCTGATGGGATACATCCAAAGTTATTAAAAGAACTTAGTGGTGTACTAGCAAAACCGTTAACAGATTTATTTAACCAATCATTGTTAACGGGAGTAGTTCCAGAAGATTGGAAATTAGCTAATGTTGTGCCCATTCACAAGAAAGGTAGTAAGGAGGAGGCGGGCAACTATAGACCAGTAAGTCTTACTTCAGTAGTGGGGAAATTAATGGAAACCTTGTTAAAGAATAGGATTGTTGAACATCTAAAGTCGCTTGGATTTCAAGATCAGAGACAGCATGGGTTTACTTCAGGGAGATCATGCCAAACTAATCTTATTGATTTTTTTGATTGGGTAACTAAAATAATAGATCAGGGTGGTGCAGTAGACATTGCTTACCTAGATTTCAGTAAGGCTTTTGACACTGTCGCACATAGAAGGCTTATCAATAAACTGAAATCTTTGAGTTTGGATTTCAATATTGTTGAATGGATTAGACAATGGCTGAGTGACAGGCAACAGAGGGTTGTAGTCAATGGGGTATATTCGATGCAAGGTCTTGTTACTAGTGGGGTACCTCAGGGATCTGTTCTTGGACCCATTCTCTTTAATATTTTTATTAGCGATATTGCAGAAGGTCTTGTTGGTAAAGTATGTCTTTTTGCTGATGATACAAAGATTTGCAGCAGGGTTGATATTCATGGAGGGATAAGCCAAATGGCAAATGATTTAGCTAAACTAGAAAAATGGTCAGAGCAGTGGCAACTGGCATTTAATGTGGACAAGTGCAAGATTATACACCTTGGGCGTAAAAACCCAAAAGCAGAATATAGACTATTTGGTACAGTCCTAACCTCAACATCTGAGGAAAGGGATTTAGGAGTAATAATTTCAGAGGACTTGAAGGTAGGTAGGCAATGCAATAGAGCAGCAGGAAATGCTAGCAGAATGCTTGGTTGCATAGGGAGAGGTATTAGCAGTAGGAAGAGGGAAGTGCTCATGCCATTGTACAGAGCACTGGTGAGACCTCACTTGGAGTATTGTACGCAGTACTGGAGACCTTATCTCCAGAAGGATATTGATACTTTGGAGAGAGTTCAGAGAAGGGCTACTAAACTGGTTCATGGGTTGAAGGATAAAACTTACCAGGAAAGGTTAAAGCATCTTAACATGTATAGCTTGGAGGAAAGACGTAACAGGGGGGATATGATAGAAACATTTAAATACATAAAGGGAATCAACACAGTAAAGGAAGAGAGTATATTTAAAAGAAGAAAAACTACCACAACTAGAGGACATAGTCTTAAATTAGAGGGGCAACGATTTAAAAGTAATATCAGGAAGTATTACTTTACTGAGAGGGTAGTGGATGTATGGAATAGCCTGCCAGCAGGTAGAGGTAAACACAGTCAAGGATTTTAAGCATGCGTGGGATAGACACAAGGCTATCCTAGCTATAAGACCGGGAACGGGGGACTAATAAAAGTACTCAAAAAAAAAATAAAAAAATTGGGCAGACTAGATGGACCGAATGGTTCTTATATGCCGACACATTCTATGTTTCTATGTTTCTATGTTTCTATCTTATGGCAACTAATATTTGACCACTGTGGCTTGGGTTAAGATATCTCCAGTTGGGATAGAATACCAGATATACTAATTTGTGTAAGTGTTGAAAGTAGATTCCTCAATGTAGCCATTGCAGTATTTTACCAGTTGCAGTCAAATTTGTTGTTACATATAGTGATTTTGGTAATTAACCTTTTTTAAAACATCAAGTTGCTGTATTTGCTATGTGTGTTTAAAGGTGCAGTGCTACCTACAGTGTCCAAAAATAGTTTGAAAGAAATACTGTATCATAAAGTAATAAAATACTATATCATAAAGTGTTAAATTATTTTCAGTGTAGAATTATATGTGAACAGTTCATTTTAACATAATTGTAATGCAAAGAAAACCATTAAATCACATACAAAAAGAAGGTTACACACACAACTTTTATTTTACAATTATCCAGTTCATAATCTGCATTTTTATAGTGCACAAATATAAATTGTCTATACAAGAGTTCAGTCAATGCTATGTTTCTACTAAAACTATAAAAGAACTGTGAAAAATATTTTCACAAATCAATCAATTTTCTTTAGAATACATTACCTTAATCCTACAGTATGTACCCAATTAATAGACCATCCAAAATTACCAGTTGCTGTATTTAAATTTATAGCATTACTGAGATTTTATTGAAATGAAACAAATCCCTGTATACTATCTTATCTATGTCTCTCTACTTAATTAGCACTTTTAAAGCACAGACAATTAAAAAAAGACAAAACATAGCATGTATTATATTTCAATAACCAAAAGACAAACTGCAATTGCTTGTATTTTATGTGATACAATTTTAACTAGAAAATTGCATTGTGTTATAAATGTACAGTAATGGGAAATGTGTAGTGCAAACCTGAATCCTAGCATTTATGTGACCATGTTTCCATTCTTTTCTACAGGATATGAACTGTCAGACTCTTTTTGATATTTGGCTTTTTTTCTCTAAATCATATGTAAAATGTCTTTCTATGGAAAACAATAGCCAAATCAAACTGTGGTTTATGTGTTTTACAGGAACTCAAACATTGTTTATCCTGTCAATGTAGATATTTAATATCAAAAAGACATTTATACATTGCTGGTCTTTTCACTATATATCGAATTTGGTCAGATTTGACTTAAAGGACGACACAGTAGTTGTCAATTTTCAGTTACAAATTCATGCTTCGAAGGTCCGGACATATTCGGATCACATTGGGGGCACGAAAATACCAGAATTTCATGCTACCCTGCTAGCTCCCATTTGCCTAAAAATAAATCCACAATTCAATCATTACTGATTCCACACTGATATTTGCCAAAAGCAGCTGAAACATGCACAAAACATGAACCAAAGTAGAAGCCTCAAAATCCCCATTCTATCCTATGGGAGCATTTGAACAAAGAAAACATAGCCCAGACAGACCAAAAATCCTCTGAAATTCAACAGAACTTCCATATGAAATAGGCCAGATTAAAAAAATGTATACAAAATATTGGTATAGTTGTTTAGTGCAGGAGAACGATGTTCTTGATCAGGTAATGTATAAAATGGCTGCCACACATGTAGAAAGAGTAAGGGTGTGTGTGTAGAGAACTGTAGCTGTTCAAGAATGTTAGCTGGAGAGAGGGTGGGCAAGCAGCACATTCCAGCAATTAAGATGTACAAATGAATGCTACAAGTAGCTAAGGGCAATGGGTGTTGCAGTCCATGTCAATGTCTGTGTAGTAGTAGATCAGTAGTAGCACATGTACATTGGTGTTTATATATGTAGATATCAATCTGTACATACATGTATAGATACAGTGAGGGGGAAAAAAAGTATTTGATCCCCTGATGATTTTTGAACGTTTGCCCACTGACAAAGAAATGATCAGACTATAATTTTAATGGTAGGTGTATTTTAACAGTGAGAGACAGAATAATGAAAATAAATTGATTTGCATGTCAATGAGTGAAATAAATATTTGACGCCTTCGACTTAGAGCGAGGCAGACACTGATGGCATTGGGGTGAGTGAAAGAGACAGCGATGGAGTAGAGTGAGCGTGAGACAGACAGGGATGGTGTAGAGGTTGTGTGAGACAGACGGATGGCATGGAGAGGGGGGGGGGGTTGCCAAAGATAGTATCACACCGCATGTATAACTGTGTGTGAATGTGTGGCTGCATGTGCATGTGATATTGTGTGTTACTGTGTGTATGTGTGGCTGCATCTAACATTGCATTTGTGTGTACATGAGCCTGCATTTGTATGTGACACTGTGTTACTGTGTGTGTAAATGCCTGAGAGCAAGATCAGCAGGTGTCCGCTCAACTCTACTAACAAGGTTATGTCCTGTTTATAAATATATCACAAAATTAAATAATTATCATTTGCATTTAACTTTATTTAGAAGTAGTTAAAGATAAGTAATAATTATAATAATGCAGCTCCTATCTTTCTAGCCATCATTTTTTTTATATTCCAAAATTTCAGTTCTTATCATACTTTTTCCCTATTATATTATTTTTCTTTGTTTCCTCTGTCTCTTTCGGTGTCTTTCACTTGTTCAGCCATGGTGTACGCCTCTCAAATTCTCTTCTTCCTTAGTAGTTTTCTTTTCATATATTTCTTTTATTCCTGATTTCCACTTGCTGTTTCTGGCATAATTTCACATTTTGACTTTGCTTTGTTTCTTTATCCATTTTCCCCCTCTTGCTTCTCCTTTCCACTGTGTTCACCTTTGTCAATTCTTTCCCTTCACTGCATAGCATCTTATTAAAAGACATTTGAGTTTTTCTTTTGATAAATTTAGTGCAGCCAGTTTGCATTGATTTTATCTCAGCTTGCTAGCTAAGAAACATTTTTATAAATAATTGGCATCTCTGTCTGTGGGTCTTTTTACTTACTGTACCTGAAAAGTACAATATTGACTGTCAATAGTCATTGTCTAGTGACAAGTATTAAATAAATGACAGTCAACGTCTTAAAAATAGAATTGCTCAAAACACATTTACTCACATAAATATGTGTTATTAATAAATGCTTTCTTCTTAATACAAATATCAGAATTTAAAAAATTGCAATAATCACTGGGTTATACTAGTTTTTTAATCAAGGAATGTGTGCTGATCCATAATGGTTTGGTATTTACTTCTGGAATTGTCATCTATATTAGTTTTAACTCATGCAGGTCCATGTTGCAGGTCTGTTGGCTCTGACCAATACACGGAACTACTAAGATTTTGTATTTGTCTGGGAACCTTGGTCTTTCTTTTTATTAGATAGTTGGCATAAGTTAGAATAGTGTTAGTGCTGCACTAGTTGTCTAGATAACATTGTGAAAATAGTAAACACTTTTTTTTTCAAAAATTTTGCTCATTTATATGTTTCTTTAATAATAAATTGTAAATATCATATGAACTACTCTTCAAATGTTTATGGTCACTTAGAAATGTTCTTGTTTTTTTCAAAAGATAAACACATTTTGTCCACTGAAATAACATCAAATGGATCAGAAATGCAGAAAATGACAATTATAGCTGCAAATAGAAGATTTTAATGAAATATCTACATAGGCGTACAGTGGCTCATTATCTGAGGCGATTGCTCAGGCACATACGCCACATTAAAACACAGGATGTGTATATATATACATCAACATGGTAATTTAAGGACCATGATTTGAACACACACACACATAATTAAATATATATATATATATATATATATACATATATATATACCCATATGGGTTAAGCATAGTTGCCAAAAATCCCGTTTTTTCTGGGACAGTCCCATCAAAACCTAGACTGGGCAATAAGGCAATAAGGCTGGGCATATTATTGGGTAGTCAGGTTATGGCATATTACTGGGCAATCAGGCAGGGCATATTACTGGGCAATCAGGTTGTAACATATTACTGGGCAATCAGGTTGGGCACATTACTGGCCAATCAGGTTGTGGCATATTACTGGGCAATCAGGTTGTGGAATATTACTGGGCAAACAGGCTGGGCATATTAATAGGGAATAAGGTTGTTGCATATTACTCAGCATTTGGGCTTTGGAATGTTACTGGGAAATCAGGTTGTGGCATATTACTGGGCAATCAGGTTGTGAAATATTAATGGGCAATAAGGCTGAACATATTATTGGGCAATCAGGTTGTTGCTTTACACTGGGCAATCAGACTGGGCATATTACTGGGAACCAGGTTATGGCATATTACTGGGCAATCAGGCTTTGGAATATTACTTGGGAATCAGGATGGGCATATTACTGGAAAATCAGGATGTGTACTATTACTGGGCAATCGGGCTTTGGAATATTATTGGGCAATCAGATTGTGGCATATTATTGGGCAATCAGGATGTGGCATATTACTGGGCAATCAGGCTGTGGCATATTACTGGACAATCAGGATGGGCATATTACTGGTCAATCAGGATGGGCATATTACTGGTCAATCAGGCTGGGAATATTACTGGGAAATCTGGCTATGGCATATTAATGGGCAATCAGGTTGTGGCATATTACTGGGCAATCAGGTTCTAGCATATTACTGGGAAATCAGGCAGGGCATATTACTGGACAATTAGGCTATGGCATATTACTGGGCAATCAGGTTGTGGCATATTACTGGGCAATCAGGTTGTGGCATTTTACTGGGCAATGAGGCTGGGCCTATTACTGGACAATTAGGCTACGGCATATTACTGGGCAATCAGGCTGGACATATTACTTGGCAATCAGGTTGTGCCATATTACTGGGCAATGAGGCTGGGCATATTACTGGAAAATTAGGCTATGGCATATTACTGGGCAATCTGGTCTTGGCATATTTCTGTGCAATCTGAGCCTGGCATATTACCGGGCAATAATCCTGGGTATATTACTGGGCAATCAGGCTGGGTATATTACTGTGCAATAAGTATGGGCATATTACTGAGCAATCAGATTGTGACATATTACTGAGCAATCTGGCTAGGCATATTTCTGTGCAATCTGAGCCTGGCATATTACTGGGCAATCTGACCCTGGCATATTATTGGACAATTGGGTTGTGGTATATTACTGGGCAATAAGTATGTGGCATATTACCAGCCAATGAACCTGAGCATAATACCGGGCAATAATCCTGGGTATATTACTGGGCAATCAGGTTGCGGCATATTACTGGGCAATCGGGCTGGGCATATTACTGGGCAATAAGGCTGTGGCATATTACTGGGCAATCAGGCTGGGTATATTACTGTGCAATAAGTCTGGGCATATTACTGAGCAATCAGATTGTGACATATTACTGAGCAATCTGGCTAGGCATATTACATGGGCAATCAGACTGTGGCATATTGCAGGGCAATCTGGCTGGGCATATTACATGGGAAATCAGACTGTGGCATATTACAGGGCAATCAGGCTGGGCATATTACTGGGCAATCAGGCTGGGCATATTTCTGGGCAATCAGGTTCTGGCATATTACTGGGCAATAAGGCTGGGCATATTACAGGGCAATCAGGCTGGGCATATTACTGGGCAATCAGGTTGTGCATATTTCTGGGCAATCAGGTTGTGGCATTTTACTGGGCAATGAGGCTGGGCCTATTACTGGACAATTAGGCTACGGCATATTACTGGGCAATCTGGTCTTGGCATATTTCTGTGCAATCTGAGCCTGGCATATTACCGGGCAATAATCCTGGGTATATTACTGGGCAATCAGGCTGGGTATATTACTGTGCAATAAGTCTGGGCATATTACTGAGCAATCAGATTGTGACATATTACTGAGCAATCTGGCTAGGCATATTACATGGGCAATCAGACTGTGGCATATTGCAGGGCAATCTGGCTGGGCATATTACATGGGAAATCAGACTGTGGCATATTACAGGGCAATCAGGCTGGGCATATTACTGGGCAATCAGGCTGGGCATATTTCTGGGCAATCAGGTTCTGGCATATTACTGGGCAATAAGGCTGGGCATATTACAGGGCAATCAGGCTGGGCATATTACTGGGCAATCAGGTTGTGCATATTTCTGGGCAATCAGGTTCTGGCATATTACTGGGCAATAAGGCTGGGCATATTACTGGGCAATCAGGATGGGCATATTAATGGGAAATCAGGGTGGGAATACTACTGGGCAATCAGGCAGTCGCATATTACTGAGAAATCAGGTTGTGGCATATTACTAAGCAATCAGGCTGGGCATATTACTGGGCAATCAGGATGTGGAATATTACTGGGCAATCAGGTTGTGGCATATTACTGGGCAATCAGGCTGAACATATTACTGGTCAATCTGGCCCTGGCATATTACTGGGCAATCAGGTTGTGGTATGTTACTAAGCAATCAGTTTGTGGAATATTAATACCCAATCAACCTGGGAATATTACTGAGCAATCAGGTTGTGGCATATTACTAAGCAATCAGGCTGGGCATATTACTGGACAATTAGGCTATGGCATATTACTGGGCAATCAGGTTGTGGCATATTACTGGGCAATCAGGTTGTGGCATTTTACTGGGCAATGAGGCTGGGCCTATTACTGGACAATTAGGCTACGGCATATTACTGGGCAATCTGGTCTTGGCATATTTCTGTGCAATCTGAGCCTGGCATATTACCGGGCAATAATCCTGGGTATATTACTGGGCAAAAAGGCTGGGCATATTACTGAGCAATCTGGCTGGGCATATTACATGGGCAATAAGATGGTGGCATATTACTGGGCAATCAGGTGAGGCATATTACTGGGAAATCAGGCTGTGGCATATTACTGGGCAATAAGGCTGTGGCATATTACTGGGCAATCAGGCTGGGTATATTACTGTGCAATAAGTCTGGGCATATTACTGAGCAATCAGATTGTGACATATTACTGAGATATCTGGCTGGGCATATTACATGGGCAATCAGACTGTGGCATATTACAGGGCAATCTGGCTGGGCATATTACATGGGCAATCAGACTGTGGCATATTACAGGGCAATCTGGCTGGGCATATTACATGGGCAATCAGACTGTGGCATAATACAGGGCAATCAGGCTGGGCATATTACTGGGCAATCAGGATGGGCATATTACTGGGAATTCAGGCTGGGAATACTACTGGGCAATCAGGCTGTGGCATATTACTGAGAAATCAGGTTGTAGCATATTACTAAGCAATCAGGCTGGGCATATTACTGGGCAATCAGGTTGTGGCATATTACTGGGCAATCAGGTTGTGGCATGTTACTGGGCAATCAGGCTGAACATATTACTGATCAATCTGGCCCTGGCATATTACTGGGCAATCAGGTTGTGATATGTTACCAAACAATCAGTTTGTGGAATATTACCAGCCAATCAACCTGGGAATATTACTGAGCAATCAAGTTGTGGCATATTACAGGCCAATCAGGCTGGACATATTACTTGGCAATCAAGTTGTGCCATATTACTGGGCAATGAGGCTGGGCATATTACTGGAAAATTAGGCTATGGCATATTACTGGGCAATCTGGTCTTGGCATATTTCTGTGCAATCTGAGCCTGGCATATTACTGGGCAATCTGACCCTGGCATATTATTGGACAATTGGGTTGTGGTATATTACTGGGCAATAAGTATGTGGCATATTACCAGCCAATGAACCTGAGCATAATACCGGGCAATAATCCTGGGTATATTACTGGGCAATCAGGTTGCGGCATATTACTGGGCAATCGGGCTGGGCATATTACTGGGCAATAAGGCTGTGGCATATTACTGGGCAATCAGGCTGGGTATATTACTGTGCAATAAGTCTGGGCATATTACTGAGCAATCAGATCGTGACATATTACTGAGCAATCTGGCTAGGCATATTACATGGGCAATCAGACTGTGGCATATTGCAGGGCAATCTGGCTGGGCATATTACATGGGAAATCAGACTGTGGCATATTACAGGGCAATCAGGCTGGGCATATTACTGGGCAATCAGGCTGGGCATATTTCTGGGCAATCAGGTTCTGGCATATTACTGGGCAATAAGGCTGGGCATATTACAGGGCAATCAGGCTGGGCATATTACTGGGCAATCAGGTTGTGCATATTTCTGGGCAATCAGGTTCTGGCATATTACTGGGCAATAAGGCTGGGCATATTACTGGGCAATCAGGATGGGCATATTAATGGGAAATCAGGCTGGGAATACTACTGGGCAATCAGGCAGTCGCATATTACTGAGAAATCAGGTTGTGGCATATTACTAAGCAATCAGGCTGGGCATATTACTGGGCAATCAGGATGTGGAATATTACTGGGCAATCAGGTTGTGGCATATTACTGGGCAATCAGGCTGAACATATTACAGGTCAATCTGGCCCTGGCATATTACTGGGCAATCAGGTTGTGGTATGTTACCAAGCAATCAGTTTGTGGAATATTAATTCCCAATCAACCTGGGAATATTACTGAGCAATCAGGTTGTGGCATATTACTAAGCAATCAGGCTGGGCATATTACTGGGCAATCAGGTTGTGGAATATTACTGGGCAATCAGGTTGTGGCATATTACTGGGCAATCAGGCTGAACATATTACTGGTCAATCAGGTTGTGGTATGTTACCAAGCAATCAGTTTGTGGAATATTACCAGCCAATCAACCTGGGAATATTACTGAGCAATCAGGTTGTGGCATATTACTAAGCAATCAGGCTGGGCATATTACTGGGCAATCAGGTTGTGGCATATTACTGGGCAATCAGGTTGTGACATTTTACTGGGCAATCAGGCTGAACATATTACTGGTCAATCTGGCCCTGGCATATTACTGGGCAATCAGGTTGTGGTATGTTACCAAGCAATCAGTTTGAGGAATATTACCAGCCAATCAACCTGGGAATGTTACTGAGCAATCAGGTTGTGGCATATTACTGGGCAATCAGGCTGGGTATATTACTGTGCAATAAGTCTGGGCATATTACTGAGCAATCAGATTGTGACATATTACTGAGATATCTGGCTGGGCATATTACATGGGCAATCAGACTGTGGCATATTACAGGGCAATCAGGCTGGGCATATTATTGGGCAATCAGGTTCTGGCATATTACTGGGCAATAAGGCTGGGCATATTACTGGGCAATCAGGATTGGCATATTACTGGAAATCAGGCTGGGAATACTACTGGGCAATCAGGCTGTCGCATATTACTGAGAAATCAGGTTGTGGCATATTACTAAGCAATCAGGCTGGGCATATTACTGGGCAATCAGGTTGTGGAATATTACTGGGCAATCAGGTTGTTGCATATTACTGGGCAATCAGGCTGAACATATTACTGGTCAATCTGGCCCTGGCATATTACTGGGCAATCAGGTTGTGGTATGTTACCAAGCAATCAGTTTGTGGAATATTACCAGCCAATCAACCTGGGAATATTACTGAGAAATCAGGTTGTGGCATATTACTAAGCAATCAGGCTGGCATATTACTGGGCAATCAGGTTGTGGCATGTTACTGGGCAATCAGGTTGTGGCATATTACTGGGCAATCAGGCTGAACATATTACTGGTCAATCTGGCCCTGGCATATTACTGGGCAATCAGGTTGTGGTATGTTACCAAGCAATCAGTTTGTGGAATATTACCAGCTAATCAACCTGGGAATATTACTGAGCAATCAAGTTGTGGCATATTACTGGGCAATCAGGCTGAACATATTACTTGGCAATCAGGTTGTGGCATATTAATGAACAATGAGGCTGGGCATATTACTGGACAATTAGGCTATGGCATATTACTGGGCAATCTGGTCTTGGCATATTTCTGTGCAATCTGAGCCTGGCATATTACCGGGCAATAATCCTGGGTATATTACTGGGCAAAAAGGCTGGGCATATTACTGAGCAATCTGGCTGGGCATATTACATGGGCAATAAGATGGTGGCATATTACTGGGCAATCAGGTGAGGCATATTACTGGGAAATCAGGCTGTGGCATATTACTGGGCAATAAGGTTGTGGCATATTACTGGGCAATCAGGCTGGGTATATTACTGTGCAATAAGTCTGGGCATATTACTGAGCAATCAGATTGTGACATATTACTGAGAAATCTGGCTGGGCATATTACATGGGCAATCAGACTGTGGCATATTACAGGGCAATCTCGCTGTGCATATTACATGGGCAATCAAACTGTGGCATATTACAGGGCAATCAGGCTGGGCATATTACTGGGCAATCAGACTGGGCATATTTCTGGGCAATCAGGTTCTGGCATATTACTGGGCAATAAGGCTGGGCATATTACTGGGCAATCAGGATGGGCATATTACTTGGAAATCAGGCTGGGAATACTACTGGGCAATCAGGCTGTCCCATATTACTGATAAATCAGGTTGTAGCATATTACTAAGCAATCAGGCTGGGCATATTACTGGGCAATCAGGTTGTGGCATATTACTGGGCAATCAGGTTGTGGCATATTACCGGGCAATCAGGCTGAACATATTACTGGTCAATCTGGCCCTGGCATATTACTGGGCAATCAGGTTGTGATATGTTACCAAACAATCAGTTTGTGGAATATTACCAGCCAATCAACCTGGGAATATTACTGAGCAATCAAGTTGTGGCATATTACTGGGCAATCATGCTGGACATATTACTTGGCAATCAGGTTGTGGCATATTACTGGGCAATGAGGCTGGGCATATTACTGGAAAATTAGGCTATAGCATATTACTGGGCAATCTTGTCTTGGCATATTTCTGTGCAATCTGAGCCTGGCATATTACTGGGCAATCTGACCCTGGCATATTACTGGGCAATTGGGTTGTGGTATATTACTGGGCAATAAGTATGTGGCATATTACCAGCCAATGAACCTGAGCATAATACCGGGCAATAATCCTGGGTATATTACTGGGCAATCAGGTTGCGGCATATTACTGGGAAATCAGGCTGTGGCATATTATTGGGCAATCGGGCTGGGCATATTACTGGGCAATAAGGCTGTGGTATATTACTGGGCAATCAGGCTGGGTATACTACTGTGCAATAAGTCTGGGCATGTTACTGAGCAATCAGATTGTGACATATTACTGAGCAATCTGGCTGGGCATATTACATGGGCAATCAGACTGTGGCATATTGCAGGGCAATCTGGCTGGGCATATTACATGGGCAATCAGACTGTGGCATATTACAGGGCAATCAGGCTGGGCATATTACTGGGCAATCAGGCTGGGCATATTTCTGGGCAATCAGGTTCTGGCATATTACTGGGCAATAAGGCTGGGCATATTGCTGGGCAATCAGGATGGGCATATTACTGGGAAATCAGGCTGGGAATACTACTGGGCAATCAGGCTGTGGCATATTACTGAGAAATCAGGTTGTGGCATATTACTGAGAAATCAGGTTGTGGCATATTACTAAGCAATCAGGCTGGGCATATTACTGGTCAATCTGGCCCTGGCATATTACTGGGCAATCAGGTTGTGGTATGTTACCAAGCAATCAGTTTGTGGAATATTACCAACCAATCAACCTGGGAATATTACTGAGCAATCAAGTTGTGGCATATTACTGGGCAATCAGGCTGTGGCATATTACTGGGCAATCAGGCTATGGCATGTTACTGGGCAATCGGGTTGTGGCATATTACTGGGCAATCAGATTCTGGAATATCACTGGGCAAACAGTGTGTGGCATATCACTGGGCAATCAGGCTGGACATATTACTGGTTAATCAGGTTGTGGCATATTACTGGGCAATGAGGCTGGGCATATTAATGGGCAATCAGGTTGTGGCATATTACTGGGCAATGAGGTTGGGCATATTATTGAGCAATAAGGCTGGGCAGATTACTGGGCAATATGGTCCTGGCATATTACTGGGCAATCTGGCCCTGGCATATTACTGGGCAATCTGACCCTGGCATATTACTGGGCAATTGGGTTGTGGTATATTTCTGGGCAATCAGTTTGTGGCATATTACCAGCCAATCAAGCTGGGCATATTACCGGGCAATCATGCTGGGCATATTACTGAGCAATAAGGTTGTGGATTATTACTGTGAAAACTGGCTGGGCATATTACATGGGCAATCAGACTGTGACATATTACTGGGCAATCAGGTTGTGGCATATTACTGGGCAATCAGGTTGCGGCATATTACTAGGCAATCAGGCTGTGGCATATTACTGGGCAATCAGGCTGTGAATATTACTGGGCAATAAGGCTGTGGCATATGACTGAGCAATCGGGTTGTGGCATATTACTGGGCAACCAGGCTGGTCATATTACTGGGCAATAAGGTTGTGGCATATCACTGGGCAATCAGGCTGGACATATTACTGGGCAATCAGGTTGTGGCATATTACTGGGCAATAAGGTTGTGGCATATCACTGGGCAATCAGGCTGGACATACTACTGGGCAATCAGGTTGTGGTATATTACTGGGCAATAAGGCTGGGCATATTACTGGGCAATCAGGCTAAGCATATTGCTGGGGAATCTGGCCCTGGCATATTACTGGGCAATCTGGGCCTGGCATATTACTGGGCAATCTGACCCTGGCATATTACTGGGCAATTTGTTTGTGGTATATTACTGTGCAATAAGGCTGGGCATATTACCAGCCAATGAACCTGTGCATATTACTGGGCAATCAGGCTGGGTATATTACTGTGCAATAAGGCTGGGCATATTACTGAGCAATTAGGTTGTGGCATATTACTGAGTAATCTGGCTGGGCATTTTATATTGGCAATCAGACTGTGGCATATTACTGGGCAATCAGGCTGTGGCACATTACTGGCCAATCGGGCTGGGCATATCACTAGGCAATAAGGCTGTGGCATATTACTGGGCAATCAGTGTGTGGCATATTACTGGGCAATCAGGCTGGGCATATTACTGGGCAATCAGGTTGTGGTTTATTACTGGGCAATCAATTTGTGGCAGATTACTGGGCAATCAGGCTGTGTCATATTACTGGGCAATCAGGTTTCAATCCAACCAATCAGAGTGCTAGCTATTTTAAACAGAGTTGGAAAATTCAAAAGAACTTTCCCACACTGTGTAAAATGACACAGAGAACTCTGATTTGTTGGATTGAAATCCAACCAGAGTGCTCTGAGCTTAATTGCAGGGCAGGGGAAGGCTTTATAGAGAAAAAGGAAGATGGATTATTTTTCACCCGTGGATTTTTTTTTGCGCTCGTTTTTTTTTTTTTTATTATGGTTTTTTTAGTGGCTGAAGAAAGAAAAAAGAAGAATGAAGAAAGAAGACCTCAAATGGTAAGTATAAAATTGTTGTTTTTTTAAAGGTTAGCTTATTGCCCACCCCCTCACTATTATTAGGGTGAGGGGGGGTAGGTAGGAATTTTTTATTTTATTGGGGGGGGGGGTAAGTGACTAAGGGCTGGGCACCCCTAGTCACTTTATTTGTGGTCCCCACCCGCCGCTCATGGGTGGGGACCGGGGGGGGGACACCAGGTTCCCCCCTCATTCTTATTAAGGTCCCCACCCACCGGCCATTGGGTGGGGACCAGGGGGGGACACTAGGTCCCCCCCTCATTCTTATTAGGGTCCCCACCTTCCGGCCATGGGTGGGGACCGGGGGAGAGACACTAGGTCCCCCCCATTATTATTAGGATCCCCACCCGCTGGCCATGGGTGGGACACTATGTCCCCCCTCATTCTTTTTAGGGTCCCTACCCGCCGTCATCGGGTGGGGACCAGGGCAGGGGGGTATTTTACTAGTTACTGGGCAGCAATAGCAATTTTAAATTTAAGGCGAAATTAATCGCCGAACCCCGAACTACAACCCGGACATACAGTGGAATGTCCGTGTTCGTGGTCCAAAAATCATAGTGTTCGGTACGAACCCGAACTTTGCGGTTCGGGTTCGCTCAACAATAGCCATAGGTATTCTAGATCTCGAAACAATTTCTGTACATTGCCTTTTGTGGAAGGGGTCTCTTAGGAGCTAAGTAATGTTTTCAAGGTGTGGTTGCCCCCAGGTTCATTTTCTTCATACAGTGTGGTGTCTGAGCTGTCACACAGTATTGTGGGTGTTTGTGTGGGTGTGGCAGGCTGGGGCCTAGTAGGCTGAGTTATTAGGGTGCCTATGTCCACATTTTCATGGATCTCTACCCTATCTCTTTAGCGTTCTTCTCTGAGTTGTTGATGTTCTTTTTAGCAGGAGTAGTCATGCATTTTAAGATTATTAATCAGTTTGATGGAGGAGCTCCTCAGTTATATGTCCTTCCTCGTCAGCAGAAATCATAATATGTGTGTACATTAAATGAGAAACAGGAAAATGACTAAAAACAACGAATGAATGAGATATGTTGCTGGTGATCTGATTTAATGCTGATATTATTTAGTAATAAGTTCTGCTAAAAAAAATGTGTGTTATACAAGGTGGATAACTTCTACATTTTGAAGTTACCTGTACCATTTTGTGTATCTCCTATTTCTTTTTCTTTTTTTAGGTTCCACTATGTAGGGCTGATCCTAAGAAATCCAGAAGAATTGACAGTTGAAGATATTCACATTCACTTCCGCCTTAAAAAATTTAAGTAAAATATTTATTTTTTAATATTCACATAGGTGGATAAACATTTCTTTAACTTTACACTTTTTTTTTTTATTTATGACTTACGTAAAATAGTTATGTGAAACACAAATTCAGATACTTCATAAAAATACAAACACCTTATGATGGCTTGTTCATCCCTAAAGGGTGATCATGGCTTTTGAGCCACTGAGTTTGGCATTAGAATAGATATTATTTCATTGGTTTTACTGATTTTTTTCCATTACTTAAGTAATTTGAATTTAGACATACAAACATACAATTATTGTTAAACAAGAGTTGTTATGATAGTCTAATGTATATAATTACTTAGTTTACTGTTACTATTTATAAACTGAACTTGTATTCCACACTGCTTTTGATCTAGGCTCAGAAACAAAGCAATGTGGGTGTATTTATGCAAGACTTGAATAGTACAAATTAATCATTTTTGACAATGTAAAATGTAAACTTCAAGTATGATATCTCGTCTAATAACTGATTTAGGAAAGAAAAATATTGATTTGTAATCCTTTACAAATGTAAATAATGGATGTCAGCCATGAATAATATTAAACTGCACAGATGACTTCAAATGGAAATTATATACTTATTGTTTGATTGAACATATAATATGTCAGGAAAGTAGTCAGGATTGAGGCAAACATGTATAAATTGAATGTGCTTTAAGTATGCTTACATTTAAAATCTAATTGTAACAATTAATTTTGTTTCACCGACTAATCGTTTAATAAAATGTTTACTTATTTTTATTAGTCAAATATAAGCTATGTTAATATCTATATTAAAGACAGTATTTTCTTTAGTCTGCTTTGAAGAATAGTAAAAATGATTCCTTGTGGCAAATTATCTAAAGAGGGCTTGTACCTTTACAGACATTTTAAGAATTCAAACCTGCACCCTGTTTCTTAATGCTTTTTTCCCATACTTACTAAAGCAATCATTTTATGAACGCTTACTAACAGAGCTGTTCTAGAATGTGCAATTCAAGTTAAAACGATGTATAGTTTAATGCCTTTCCCATGCCCTTACTTAATTCCAGTGTTTAGTTTTGTAATTCATAGTCTAATAGGACTTTGTGTAATAATCCTCTTGTTAGGACAATTTCCTGACTGTAGGCAATAAAAATATGTATAATATGTATAATAAAACCTCCAATATGAGGTTTATGCCATACCTCCCAACTTCTGCTCCTGGAAAATTGGAAAGTTGGGGGCAGTGCTTGGGAACCTGAGTGGTAGCGCTGTCAAAAACTGGCTGCACTACTACACAGGTACACAATTGTGCATTGTGCATTCTTCGATGTTCCAGACACCGGAGAATGAAAGTGGGACAGTTTTGAGGTCTGTTTTGCCAACATATCCACAATCAAACTGGTTACCAGTCTGGTATAAGAAGAATTTTAAAATGAAATCCTGACAAGTGTAATTTTCTGTATTTACTACAGAAATGGAAACTAAAGTACAGAATCCAATTCTGTACTTTTAAAAAAATATATACATTCATTTAATTGCTTTATTTTCTTCTACAATATATACTATAGTTTTCCAATGTCAAGTGATAGCTGCAGTATATTTTGATTACAACATTGCTGAATAGATATATAGATATATGTTGTAATTAAAAGCATCCATTTTCTTACTGAACAATAAAATGCTTTAAAATGCCTCCCTTCCCCAATGCCTCCTCTATCCTCACCAGCATACATACGCACACATTGTATATTTGAACAAGGGAATTCTCCCTTTAACATAACCCTGGCTGCCATGTGAATGTCTAAAAAAAAAGTGTGGCTAGTGATCACCAAAAGGGGCAGCCACTGTGAGACACTGTCCAGTGCTTAGCTCTGGGCAGTTGCACATTTTCGATGTGATAATAATTACGCACACAGATATATTCATCTGTATATCAGTCTTCCTATACAAATATGTATTATTCCATTATAGTAAATAAATCTTTTATGTGTGAGTACATGAATTTACACAATATCAGCACATCATGTGTTTTTCTGCATTTTGTACAACCCATAAAAATCCATTAATTTACTTTGCAAAATATATTTTGTATAAAAAAAAAAACAGGAAGGGAGGTTATGTACAGTTGTACAAACTAGATTAAGACATTTCAGCATAGTATATGATTTGTATCAAATGCTGACTAACCATTGGCAAAATTTTTAATTACTATTTGTACCTGCTGATTTAGTATTAGCTTTCCTTCATTTTTTTTAGATGGTCTGATATCATTAGAATTTTTTTTTTAATTTATACAGTGGTTTTCCACACTTTATTCTTTGTTTTTGTAAAAAAAAAATCATGTCATTAAAGGTTTACCAAAAATCAAACAAAACTGTCCCTGAAATTGTATTCTACATATAGTTAATTCTAACCATAATATGTCTGTGTTTTCCACATGAAATGATGGCAATTGCAGGTAAATAACATCAACAGATATAACTTAATGAACCCAGGCAGATTTTGTAATTACTGGCAGAGTGTTGTAATAATTAGCAATTTATGCTAATGTAGATTTATCCCATCTGATGATGATGACACAACAATTACTAATATTTAGAAAGATTAACAAACTATGTCGTGTGGAAGAAAGTAAGCTACCAGACAGGCTTTATTTATTGTGATGGTTTGGCGTGAAACAGAGGCCTTCAAGTTGAATTATTACATACTCTACACAATAAAAGAAAATAGTATGCTTAAGAAGCAAAAAGAAGAAGATTAAACAAGCAGAAAATGTGTGAAAGGGAAGGGATATACATGTGATAATGATAGAGGCTGTCAAATTTGAAAAGTAAAGCAGTTGCTAAAAACCAAATTAAATATGTTTCTTGCTATAGCTGTGCATACTTAGATGCTAGACAGTGAAAATGAAGAATTTCTATATATTCTCTTTCATCTAAGCAATAGAAGGGAGAATTGGTCACCCAGTATACATAGAAACCAAGGAAGGAAAGAAAAGGAAAGTAATGGTCAGGAAAGGACAAGACGACGGCCACATGTTCAATGAACTGCTCACCTATTATTTAAGTATTTATATGTAGCTAAAGCTTAAACAGTGTTAAGTAATAAAATGTGTACATGAATTTTATTTCTATCTACATATTTTAATAGTCTTCATTATCATCTCATTAATAATACTTTAGCACTCTATTGTTTTATTGCACTACATCTGTTTAGATTTAATGAAAACATCTTTTCCACTTTATTTTTACTTTAAACCTACTTCTTTTTTTTTATTTATGTAAATTTATATTATGTTCTTTTTCAGAAATCTTTTAAAAAAATTCCTAAAAGATGAAAAGAAATATCACCTAACTGATTTGTGTGAATGATCATCTTGTGTACATTTAATTTGAACAAAATGTGATAGATAATCTGAAATTAGAAAAATAAAATAAATGTTTCTTATATGCACACAAAACCCAATATTGTTTTAAAAATTTGTACTAGACAGATAAGAAATAATAATTGTTTCCGATAAACTTCATCATACATGTGTGTGTTTGCATTGTAATTACTAGCACTAAAATACTATATTAGTGAACGAGACAACATTTTTGTTTTCACTTCTAACTAAATCATTTGCATCCTAGAGTCAGGAGAAGGCATCAGCATTGTTTAAGGTGGACATGTACCTGACTTTTTGATGGACAAGACAATTTATTGGTGTTCTGTGGACTTTCACAGACCTTTCCACAGACACTTTGTCTATCCCTATCCTGAGACTTTCTACAACATAATTCAAATTTATTAGGGGTTATAGAAAAAATAGGACTGGTGAAGAAGTACATAGAGTAAAATATCCCCAGGCAGAAATACAAACAGAAAAAGGCAAGAAGGAAGAGCTGACTTTAATATCTGAGATTTAATTTTATCTCGGGTTTCACCTTGAAATGTTGATGTTGCCATGTTGAGGTGCACGGTGATAACATAGAAGTGAACATTGGTAAGCTCATTAGATGAGCTTACCAGACCTTTAATTATGTGGTGCACATACCAATTCGTATTGGTCCTAATTAAATGATGTGCCTATTCTACATTTCAAATCATCATTTTAATATATAACATTACTTTTCTTTTAAGTTTTATTTTAATATGGATTTTAAATATGTATGGATCTTTCCTGTGTAAATGTTCATTGCACTGTATTTAAATATAAATGACATTTTTTGTGGCTTCAAGGACGAATGCATCTCTTCACCTTTTTTTCTAAGGTGATGCAATCATTTTTTCCAAGTTAATATTGAGAGAGGGCATTTTCAGTTTTTGAGGGTTTAAATTGCTCTTTCTAATATAAAGACATGCACATATTCTGCTTCATTTTACATGCATCTTCTATTGGCCTTGATGTACACATGTCTTTTTCTGTATAAGAACAGGAACACGGACTACAATATCCTTAGTGAATTACAGAACCTCTTCCAGTATGTGTGTAATTCACCACAAAGACAGGCACTCTCAAACAAATGGGCTAAATGTATGGGTGTTAATCAAACTAGGCATGCATTTCGAAATAGAAAGTAGTGAAGTACCAAAATGTAATGCATCATTAGAGACATATTAACATTTACAGCAATCCCTGGTGAATATGCCATCAAGGCGACAATAGTGGATAAATGGCATTCATTTCTTTTCATTTATATAACAGGACTTTTAGATGCATCCAGTCTTTTAAAAAGCCTACAAAGTAATCGTTTATTATAGGGAAAAATATGTATATTATATTATATATATTTATATTTTATAAAACATTATTTATATTTTATAGAAAATACTTTTAAATACTTCTGCCCCAATCACCTGTTCATTTACAGAACTAAGACTTGATGATAAAAGAGTTTATTTACAGCAAATAATATATGTTAAGGACAATAAAGATTGAAGGGTATGATGGGAGCAGCTGCAGCTCCAGGCCCCTACCTGAAAATATACCCAGCCTTGAGGTCGCAAATGACACTTTAAATGCCGCCAGCTGGTGGTGTTCCCCTGCAACTAGTGGCACAAAGAGTGTAGAGATCTGATGACCTCTCACTCTCTCAGTGCACACTGTCAGATCAAGCATGCAGCTTTTAGGGCTATGGTGGCAGAGAGAGGATGTTTGGGGTCGAGAGACAGAGAGGCTGTTTGGGGAGCAAAAAATGCACAAAGTAACTGTTTGGGGGGTCTATGGTGGCAGAGAGGGGCAGTTTGAAGGTTAGAGTGGCAGAGAGACTTTTTAGGGGAGATGAAGACACACAAAGAGGCTGTTTGGAAGGGCCATGGTGGCAGAAAGAGCCTACTTGGGAGGATGTGGTGGGAGAGAGAGCCTGTTTGGGAACTGGGATGGAAGAGAGAGGCTGTTTGGGATCTATGGTAGCATAGAGAAGCTATTTGGGGGTTCTAATGGCAGAGATTGGCGGTTTGTGGGTTAGAGAGGTTGTTTGGGGGTCTATGGTGGCAGAGAGAGGCAATATCTAAAAAATATAATTACACACAGAATCCATAGTGCAGTATTTGAATATAAGATACATAAATACCCCGCCTCCTACAGGGTTTGGGGGTTATAGAGGTTGTTTGGGGTGCTATGGTGGCAGAGAGAGGCAGTTCAGAGGTTAGAGCTGCAGATATGCTGTTTGGTGGGCTAAATAGGAACAGAGAGACTGTTTGGAGGGGCTAAAAGAAATGCCTTTTTTTAATCATTATTTGTATTACATATGATAAAAGAGCAGTTTACATGTGAATATTTACTACTACAACATTTTTCCTATAGGGTAGTCTTATATTTAGGTTTTTTTCTTTTTTCCCTAATATTCCAAAGTGTATACATTATAGCTCATCTAGCAATGCTATATCAATTATATTTTAATGTTATATTTTCCTTATTAACTTTAAGTTTAAAAACGAGAAAGAACGATATTAATAATGATATCCAATAATTTCAATTATTTCAAAGGTTCTGCAAGGGTAAAAAGATTGAGAAACTCTGGTATCTATATGTTTTTGACTCAAAAAAACTTAGATGAACTGTACAACCTATATATGATTTTACTGGGAAGACAAAGAATACAAATGATCTAAAAATAGGAGAAATTTTCTTTATTGGGTGCTACTCGCCATAAAGGGCTGATCAAAATCCTCAGCACTAGATCCATGATGCTCTTAATCCGGCCCTGGCCATACATTTTAAAATCTACATTAACATTTAGATCTTGTTGAATCAAGGAGAAATGTGATTACGATTTGCAGTTAAGGAAAGATCTTTCCACACAAGGCAAAATCTAAATTCACTGAAATAGGATTTACATTTTTTTTTTGCCTTCTTCTGGATTAACAGCAGAAACATGGATAGTAAAAAAGTTGTGATTGATGTTTATGTCTTTTTGTTACCTAAATGAATGTTGCTACATTATATTACTCACTTAAACAATGTTAATTTGGTAACATTTAGATACATTTGTTTTTTGTATTTATTTGTTTGCATAAATGTTATAGGGGAAATAATGTCTTAATGTTGACAACAGAAAAAAAGTGACTGACAACTAATTTTTTTTTTTTACATACGATAACAATAAATAATGGGTACTGACCAGAAAATGTGTGGATAAGAGTAAACTATTAGTAAACTCCACTGTCTGCAGCAAAATCACAAATCTCAATTGTGCATTTATTTGTACTTCTTAAAAGTGCTTTTTATATATAGTAACCATTTACAATAATTTTATGAAAGTTATACTTATTTTTTTATATTTGTTTTGACATAACATGTTTTCAAAGCAGAGTACTATATACTGTATCTGAATATAGTTTAACATGAACTCGGTGTATTTAAAGTGAAGCAGGAACACTCTAGAGAGGGTGAATGAAGCAGGAACACCATATAGAGTGTGACTGAAGCAGGAACACCCTAGAGAGGGTTACTGAAGCAGGAGTGGGTCCTTTGAGGGAGCAATGTAGCTGAAGTAATATTGCTGTAGCCAAAGGGTCTTAGGAGATGCTGAAAAATAGTTCCTGGACAGGGTAGAAATTCAAAATGAGCTTTGGCAGAGGATCAGAAACAGAAGAAGCAGCTCTCGGAAGTCAGGCATCCAACTTAAATGCAAAAGACCCGTTTGCAATAAACTGCAGGTATTTAACATGGGTGTGTTGCACTAGTTAACGAACCAACCTGACACCAACAGAGGTGAAGGAATACAAGCAAACAAAGGTAGGGAGACCTCTAGAGGAGGAAGGAGGTATATAAGCACAAAATGTAGGACTTTTTAATGCATGAGTCAGGCGGTCAGGGTAGAAGTGTTATTATGTATGCATTTTTATTGATTAAGTTTGTATAGTATATTTTTTACTGGTGTCTATTGTCTATCCTTTCTCTTAGCGCTTGTACAACTATCTATCCATTTTTAGTATTCATGACTTAAAAAAGATAATTATGGTAGGTTGGATACTGAAAATAATAAGTTCAACCCATTAGCACAATTTCCTATTTATTCCCCATTTTTTTAATTCTATTAAAAGTAAACATATTTTCCATCAATCAGAAATGCATCTCACACATCATCTATGGAATGATTTTTTATTTAACAAGCATTTTATTGCAAGCAGTGATGCTATTAATCTATTTTTACTTGCGAGATTTGTAATGAAAAACAAGATAGGTTAGTTTGACATCCATATTTCTTAAAAAGATGTTGATAAATTATTAGGATATGAACTAATCATCCCCTCTCCTGACTATTTGCTAAGGAAATATGGCCTTCTAGATATTGCTCCAAATACACTGATTAGGTTTCTTGATTTCTCAATATTGTTGGCGGTGAAATGTATATAACAATGCGGCTTGAGGTGTTGCATAACTGCAACTTTGGAAAGCTTGGATTCAACATGTTTTAAATATAGAATGGATAAAGAACAAGATGGTAAAACATTTTATGAAACTTGGGAAACGTTTATTTAAACTCTTGACAGACATATCCAAAGCAATATCTTAAATAGTTTTAAATACACAAAGCAGTTTGATATCAAGTTCTTACTATACATACAGTTTTGCCTATTTTATTTTATAAGTCAGTAAGACTTCCTCTTTTGGGAAAATCAGCACCCGGATATCTTTCAGTTTTCAAAACTGGACATTGAGTTGTAGAAACTATTTTAGGTTATATTTGTTATTATTTACTAAGAAGAGAGTTAGAGCTGATTGTGATTGTCTTGTCAAAGAATTCATATTCTGCACACTATTTAAAATATCAAACTAAAATGTTGTTAGTAAATCGCAAAATCATATAATAATCTGATAAAACGCATTATATGTAGATGTTTATGGCATGTGGAATGATTATCTGCAAAATCTCATTATAATCATTATTCATTAAACATAATTGCAGTATATGTATAATTGCCATGTATATTGCATACATTCTTAAAAAGCAATAAAAAAGTTTAAAAAAAGAAAAATCAAGGACTTTTTTTGTACTTTGAATTATTCAAATTCATTTTATTTCAAAAGTATGCTCTAATTTATTTTTAATAATTATTTGACACCTTTTTAAGTAGCAGCTAGCTTTTTAATTATAATGAGGTGTTACTTGTTTGGTAAAAAAATTTTTTAAAACAAAGTCAATTAAATGATTTAATGATTATTTGTAAGTGCCAGGCATAGGCACCTTATGTACTTAACACTTAATAATTTAGTTAACTGCTGCTCTATTTTAGAATTCTAGCATGTTTCTTAATGTGTGATGCATAAATTTAAAGCAGATGAACAGCTGAGCACTGAGTAATATTAAGTAAAATTTTCATCAGTGGAGGCCCAGAAAGTTATGACCTGGGGTGCGGTAGATGGATAGCCACTGTGTTTATGCAGACATAACATCACATGAGCAGCAAACTGCTTTTTTCCATCTTTGAAGGGATTTTAAATAGAAATGCTTTAATGAAAAAATACAAATACATTACATTATTGCGCCCTCTTGGCTACTAGATATAGCACTATCAAGATGAGGACATGATGTTTGAAATTTTTGGTCAGAGTAAGGAAGATTTGGCCCATCTGATCCAATATGTCTGGCTCCTGGGTACTGCAATAGCAGCAGTGTGGGCTCTGTAAGGTCCTTTATTTGTATTCTTTCATTAAGGCATTTATATTTAACACCTTAAGGATGGACTGTTTTGTTAATGTTGCACAGCTACAGGCTGTTATAACACTTCTGTGGTGTTTATCTATAATTTTCCTCTTTTTCATTTACTGTACCCAAATTATATATTGTTTTATTTTTCAGGATAAAAAAAAGGGATTTCTTTAGATACCATTATTTTGATCAACTCAAACACTAACTGTAACCCTAATGCTAACAGTAAAGCTCAATCTATAGCAACAGAGCAACAAAAGTGATAACTGATCACTTCCAAAGCTCTTGCCCATATTAGAATGGCATGAACTCCGTTCAATTAGTCTGTGATATAGAGGCATTGCAGAAACACCATCGTAGCAGTGGAAGTGATAACTGCCAATCTTCATGGCAAACAATGCTCTCATCTTCAAGAGGTAAAAATGTCTACATTTGATTTCAATGAAACATACATAATTTGTTTCTACATTTTGTTACACAGAAATGACATCAGCAACTGTAACTATGCTCCTCATTTGACTGCTGGACTCCCAATGGTGTCTGCGTGTTTCAGAGCCAGATCTAGACAATCACACTCCACAATAAGATGGTGCTCTGATAACTCTGTGAGAGTCGTCGAAGCACTGCATTATAAGCAAACTCAAGTTATAGGGTTTAACTGTAATTGGTCTCAACTCTGAATTTCATGTTCCATACTATGTACAGTGACTTGCAAAAGTATTCACCCCCCTTGGCATTTTTCATGTTTTGTTGCCTCACAACCTGGAATTAACATGGATTGTTTGAGGATTTGCATCATTTAATTTACAGAACATGCCCCCAACTTTGAAGATTTTTTTTATTATTATTGTGAAGCAAACAACAAATAGGACAAAATAACAGAAAAAGTCAATGTGCATAACAAAGTCAATACTTTGTAGAGCCACCTTTTGAGGCAATCACAGCTCCAAGTCGCTTTGGATAAGTCCCTATGAGCTTGCCACATCTTACCACTGGGATTTTTGCCCTTTCCCCCATGCAAAACTGCTCCAGCTCCTTCAAGTTGGATGGTTTGTGCTTGTGAACAGCAATCTTTAAGTCTGACCACAGATTTTCTATTGGATTGCAGTCTGAGCTTTGACTAGGCCATTCCAACACATTTACATGTTTCCCCTTAAACCCCTCAAGTGTTGCCTCAGCAGTGTGTTTGGTGTCATTGTCCTGCTGGAAGGTGAACCTCCATCCTAGCCTCAAATCACGCACAGAGTGGTACAGGTTTTGCTCAAGAATATCCCTGTATTTAGCACCATCTTTCCCTCAACTCTGACCAGTTATCCAGTCCCGGCTGCTGAAAAACATCCCCACAGCATGATGCTGCCACCACCATGTTTCAATGTGGGGATTGTCAGAGGTATTGAGCAGTAATCTCAAGACTGGTTCATATGAATAAAGCAAAAGCAAAGGATAACAATATGGATGCCAGCAGCCTCCATTTTGTGTCAATTTTTGGACATCCTTCTGTGTGTTCAAATCTTATTCTGTGTCCCTGAGGATAAAACAAAGTCTACCATTCTTAACTCTGTTATCTGAAACCAAATATTTTACTGATAAGTAGGTAGAGATGTTCATAGTATCACCGGAACCGATAAGGTGGCAATTGTTAGTGGAAGGTTTATGGCTCTAAGCCACATCTCATTGTATTTATGCAGACACAGCTGTGTCTATATACATACAAGACGAGAAGGTGGGCTTCTCTTCAACTTGCTAGCCCACACAAACTGGCAGAAACTGCCAGACACAGACACACTATGATTATTTGGATTTTAGATATGAACAATCTAATAAGGTTTATTATAAACACTCCTAGTTGATTTGAATCGTTCATTAAAATATATAATTATATCACACCATCACTAATAAATCTGTAAAGTATAATAATCCTACACATTAATTAGAATATTGTTTTTATTGTTTTATTAGTGTGGTATAAATGTTATTTTGAGTTAATCTAATGTGGAATGATAAAAATAAGAATATTGATAAGAATATTTACTCTAATTTGAAATTATATTAACACTTCTATACATTTCAGCATATATATTTTCACACATTATACTCACAATCCAGGTATAGCTATAAATCATGACATTATCTCATGTCAATTTAACACACCCATTGACTTTTTATTGGCTAAAAGTTACAGAGAACAGGGTGTGAGTCTGAGATAAGGTCTGGTTGATAAGTGGATACTGGAGGTGTAGAAGAGAGATACCTGAAAAGACCTGGGGGGACTGATTTTGGGAGAGATGCCACTAGTGGGGTGAGAGATGTTTTAGAAAAGGGCTGAGTTTCTCTCCTTCTGGGGAGAATTTAGGAATATGAGGCTTTTAATAGAACATGTTCACTATAACAATAGACATCTCTATACACATAGTATTTTGCAAAGTCCCAAGCATAACTCCCATCACTCAATTATTCAGTGGAAGGAGTCTCAACTGCAAACCAACCTCTGCCAATAATGTATAAATGTGGTAATTTGTTTCTAGCATAATCTCAATTTTTATGGATGCAATTAGTATATATATTTGTGTAAATTAAACTTAAATCCCACAATTTCTGGGATCTATATGTTTTAGCTTGGTGTTTATCTGTCATCCTTTCTGCAGTAGGAAGCCAGAGGAATATCCTGTAGATATTACCAAGAGCCACAAGTTCTTATAGTCTAGCTATTTACCCAAATATGTAATATCTAATCTCCAGAGATTATCTACCTTTCTCATTCTTAAAGTCTAAGCTAGAATACATACATTGTCATTTACCGGGCAGATTAAGAAATAGCCACCTTGAGAAGTTATATGATTTAGTAATATTACCTTACCTAAACAGAGTATATGCTGGTAATTTGTAGGTAATTATGGTCTACTATCATTAGCAATTTTAACTACTAATCATTATCAATGTAGGTGTGGGGATATCTAAATAAAATGCATCTTGTGGTCAGAAATAATACTACATGCATATTGATTCATGTTTTATTTTATTCACCTCTGTTATAAGTCATGTGAATTATGATTAACATCTATTGATATTGTATTTTGTTGTTACGCTATTTTGCTTACCATTTGATATTTCTTTTATACTCAATAAATTAATTATTATTTTATTTATAATTGTGGCATTGTATTTACTTTTGTAACAATGTCATCCAAACTCTCTATATACATAATGAATTCTTTGTATGGGTATTTTTAGTCAGACCCATATATATGAATCATACCATTTTTCATATTTTTAATGATTCATAATTAATAACCCATATTCATATTGTTATGGTTATTAATATCTGACAGGATGGTGTTCTTTGGGTGATGTGATGTGTTGGGTTTGCGCCAAATATAGCGTTTTCTTTGATGTCCTCCATACATTTTGGGAGTCTCCCACATGCCTTTTCACAATCTCAAAACATGACTTTTTGTTTTTTGCTGAAAGTAATGGCTTTTTTCTAGCCACTCTGCCATAAAACCCAACTCTATGGAGCGTACGGCTTATTATGTACAGATACTCCAGTCTCTGCTGTGGAACTCTGCAGCTCTCCAGGGTTACCTTAGGTCTCCTTGCTGCCTCTCTGATTAATGCCCTCCTTGCCCGGTCCGTGAGTTTTGGTGGGCGGCCGTATCTTGGCAGGTTTTCTGTTGTGCCATGTTCTTTCCATTTGGTTATGATATATTTGATGGTGCTCCTGGGGATCATCAAA
This sequence comes from Pelodytes ibericus, assembly GCA_036172795.1. Classification (NCBI taxonomy): domain Eukaryota; kingdom Metazoa; phylum Chordata; class Amphibia; order Anura; family Pelodytidae; genus Pelodytes; species Pelodytes ibericus. The sequence continues at coordinate 96,704,011 of CM069860.1, forward strand.
GATTTGGATATTTTTTATAACCTAACCCTGACTTGTACTTCTCAACAACATTGTCCCTTACTATTTTGGAGAGTTCCTTGGTCTTCATGGCAGTGTTTGGTTAGTGGTGCCTCTTGCTTAGGTGTTGTAGCCTCTGGTGCCTTTCAAGAAAGGTGTGTATATTTAATGACAGATCACGTGACACTTAGATTGCACACAGGTGGACATCATTTCACTAATTATGTGACTTCTGAAGGTAATTGGTTGCACCAGAGCTTTTTATGGGCTTCATAACACAGGGGGTGAATACATACGCACATGCCAATTTTCTGTTTTCTATTTCTAAAAAATAGTTTTGTGTATATATTTTTCTCATCTCACTTCACCATCTTAGATTATTGTGTTCTGATCCATCACATACAATTCAGATTAATAAAACATTGAACTTAAGGCTGTAATGTAACAAAATAGGTAAAAAGTCAAGGGGGGTGAATACTTTTGCAAGGCACTGTATAGTAACCAGTGGTATTGATAACTAGTTTTCAATTTTTTTTATTACAAATATACTAAAATGTATTTTTTATTTTTTTTTTGCATTTTGGTCAGTACACTTAAAAAAAAATATATATCGCACTTTGGAAAGTATTAAATATTAATATGTTAATAAGGTGTGTGTGAATGTTTTTTTAAATCCAATTTAGGAGCTCATATTAACCACAGATTCTAAATATGTGTAATGCTTTAAGCAGTAATATGCGGTTTACATCTGAAACTTTAATTAACAAATGTGAAGATGCAGACCTTCTAGAGGAAGCAGTGCAATATACAATTCAAAATCTGAGAAATTGTAGTTTCTTAATGAGTGAGATTTAGATAAAAATAGAACTAGATGTAAAAGAAAATTGGTATTGCTATCTCGAAATCAAAACACTTATTGGTTCGCTCAAAATGGAAAAAACAGTAATAAATGCATATTAAAACTGGCACTTCACTTAATTTTTTACTTCCTGTGCATCTTGAGCATATCTTTGGAGCCAAAAGTAATTGGCTTTTGGACTCACTGTACATGTGCGTGGTGTGTACTTTGTGCATGCACATTATGTTACTGATGCCAAATATGCCTCACCAGATTAAAAAAGGTTGGCTTACAGGTACAAATCTGTCTTCAAGCAAAATGCCAAGACAGTACAAAGGACAAGAGGCCACCAGCTAAGACTTGAGGAAAGAAGATTTAGCCTATGACAGAGGACGGTATTCTTTGAGGTAAGGACAATAAAGGTATGGAATTCACTGCCTGAAGAGGTGGTGCTAGCAAATACATTAGATGCCTTTAAAAGGGGCCTGGATATGTTTTTAAATGAAATAGAATATAGTGGGCTATGTATGTTAGTATACACATTAATATTTATTTATTGCTTGTTGATCCAAGGAGAAATATGATTGTCCTTTGCATTCAAGAAGGTTTTTTCCCCCATTGAAAGAAGAATTTGAAATAACTGAAATAATGTTGTTGTTTTTTGGCCTTCCTGTGGATCAACAGCGGTACACAAGGATTAGGAAAATGGTTGAAATTGATGGATGCAAATCTTTTTTTTAACCTAACTACTATGTAACTATGTAAGACCGAGAGCAAGATGAACATGCATCTCTTCGGATAGAGCTGCTGACAATTTACAGTTTCTGACTGAAAGAATACTTGTTAATGCAGCTTGTGGGAAACCTGGACCTTTGTAGACCTTCATTATTGTGCTTTTTTAATACTTATTTCATGTCTATGAACTAATCATGTTGGCTGTTTATTTTCAAAGCTACAATATAGTGTGATGGTGTTTCTAGCTGAGAGAAACAGTGAGTTGATGGAGGCCTAAAGTTGCAGTGATCTCTCAGTGTTAGAGTTAGGGAGTTTTATTTATTATAGGTGTTAAAAGTAATTCACAGTAATTTGCACACATTATGTTTGCTTACATTTTCTATATCTGTTTCTTCCCATTTTCTGTACCTCTCAAACCATTTGCTCACTTGACCAATCTACCCTGCTCACTTCAAAGTCACTTTACTATGCAATATTAGAGAAAGAAATGGATTGAAAAAGAGGACCTGCCTCTCAGACTTGCCAGTGCCTACCCAAACTTGCCAGTGCCTCCCCAAACTTGCCATTATGCCCCCAGACTTGCCAGTGCTTCCACAGACTTGCCCGATTGCCAATATGCCTCTCAAACTTTCCACTCTGTCAGCCTGATTTTTTAATTTTTATTTCTGGGTAGCCCATTTACCTGACCAGAACATGAGGATCCAGGGCATCACTGATTGCACCTGGAACCTGGATACAGGTAATCTTTTAATTTTCAGGGCACCCTTTGTGTGCCATAATGGTAGGTAGTGATTTCTCTGCCCACCCTCATGGTACTCAAAGTGTGGTGTTTTTTTTTTTTTTACAGCTATTGGGGCAAATTGACTCCCCTTTCCTGCCTGGGCAAGGTAGAGGTGAAGCGGTCAGTAGGAATTGTATTTAATTTGAATTTATTTGGGGCATTTGGCCTATCCTGGCCCAAGGTTTTTTTTTTTTTTTTTAAGGGACTTGTGGGACAGCTCTCCCCAAATCCCAGTGAGGATGGGGGCATGAGGGCCATATTTGTTATTATTGGGGACCTGGGGATTAGTGCAATCTCAAGTCCTTGGGGGCCAGTATTTATTCTTATTAGGGACTGAGGGCATAGCGCGACCTCAGGTATCTGAGGAGGCCAACTAAATATTTATTTAGGGCCACAGGGTATAGTACCATCCTGTGGCCCCAGGGGGCATTGTATTATCTTTAGTGACATGAGGCCAGTTTGCAGTTTTTCTTATTAAATGGGGCCAGCAGGAGCACAGCATTGAAACTGTCAAAATGTGCAAATAGCAGTGTTTTGGTGGCTTTTTGTTTACTAGCTCTGCTAAACCTCCATAGAAATAATGGAGGTGTTTAGCAGATGCAGTATCCTCAGTGCATATTAAATTACCACTAACATCTGTCTTTTCATTAACAGGGAGTATTGCATCCACCCCAATATCCTATTCCATGTTAAATGTATTTAAAATTAGAAAATGGAAAAACAAATCTGAACTGAAATGTGTCAAGCCAAAGAATTTTTCATACACAGAAAGTTCTGTTCTTCATCAGTGAGAGAGAACTGAAGCATGGTGCAATCTCTCAATAGACTTGAAGACATTAATACATTACAAAAGGGAAAATAAATTAGTTACTGATTAAAATGAGTCTGCCACTACAATAAGTACAATAAGTAAATATAATGGGAACACTTGACTGACCACATTTTGCTTCCTGCTATGCATCTCATTTTGCTTTTTTACGGATTATAAGAGAATATGTAGATATTTTGTATTAACAGCATGTTATTTACTACTGGGGCTTCAGAATACCATCAACTCTCATGCCTCACTGACAAGATTCTTAAATCATTTTAACCTGTGATGTGATTCTGAAAATCACAGTATTTGCTTAAGATCATTTTATGAAAGACATCCGACAGAAATCAAGAAACGTCCTGTCTATCTTTTGTATGGCTGGGTGAAACTTGTATTTTAAAATGTGAATCGTCTGCTTGCTGTGTTTATCCGGGGTATGTGATGAGGCCAGTGAAAACCAATATGCACATCTCTTCTGAGTACCTTGTACATTTACAGTCTGGATTCCCTTTATTGGTGAGACCAGACTGATTTTCTAACAGACCAGTTTGCTCAATAATGCAACAAAACTTGTTAGTTGCACCCAAGTGTGCATCATCCCACTTGGTAAGCTACTATAGCTTTCCCTTCAGTTTAGGCAGTTAAAAAAAAAAAATCTCTGTTTTATCTAATTTTACTAATCTGTTTTTCTTTCAGTGTGTTTTGGGACATTAACACCCGTGATATTGGTGACATCATCAGAAAGCAGTGTTTTCACCATAGTGTGCACCTGATCCTGTAAAAAGGCCCATTCGTTAATCTCCACCATGTTTAATAGTTGTAAGAAGAGACTGTGGCTTAAAGGCATCCTTTTGGATTTTTCCAAAACTAAACCCATCTGGACATATGAAATGCAGTGAAAGATTACTTTTTTCCATAGCTCAGAGTTCCAGGTGCTGTGCTAGACCAGGTTATATATAGCTTTGTGTCACACAAGTGGCTTGCCTTAAATTACAGCATTGTGATTCTCACAATGCATGGTTATGGTTGAAGCTCGGTCACAGATCATCCCTTTTAAACTTGTTCTTTACACAGTAAAGAAAATTTCAGTTTGACTGGAGTTCGCCCCATGCTCATTAATGTGGCCAATTTTTATGCCAACATTTCAGCAGCCAAGCTCCTTTAGTTTGACTTATGAAATGGCTTAGATACAAGCCTAAGTCCTCTCCATAGAAATATATATGCTTCAGAATTGATAATATCAACCTTCAACATTGCACTAGAACAGGTGGCATGGAGGGGGGGGGGGGGGGGATGCCATAACCGGTAGCTTAAGTGGTTGTATCTTTACCTTAGCTGGCTAAGTTAGTTAATTGATTAGAGGTTTCCACAAAGAGCCTTAGCACATTAAATTGTTGTGGGGGACCAATCAAGTGGAAGCATAGAATATTACGGGTTGTTCAGTACAATTATCAAAAAAGGAAAAGAAAAAAAGTCGAGCAGGTTACATTTATGGGGCAATTGCTAAACTGTTAAACATTAGAGCTGTAACATAAACAGTAACATTTGTGATAACCTGAGTGGTGAAGATCATAAGATAACTTGTCTGCTTGTCTGTTAAACAAAGGGGTTAAAAAACTACTTTAAAAACTACTTTTGCTATACGTTTGCAATTCCCTTGTAAATTCCCTCTTTCATGAATAAAGCCCTATATCTTACGCACTGATCACTACCTTTACCATGTATTTAGTTTGTAGTTTGGATGTTTGGCTTAACTCATGTTAATTACATTACAAACAAATATGGCACAAAAATATAATTCTCATACAGTAGAACATGACCAAAAAGATCTTGATAAACAATTTTTGTTTTACCAAAAAATGTTAAATTTAGTTATGACAATGGTTAAACTAATTAGATAGATGGTGTTACAATAATTAGGCCTTTGTTTTCTAATAACATATGTCAATTTGCTATCAGTCTAACGTACATTAAAATATTTGTTTTTCTACTAAATGCTCATTTCTTATGTATAACAATCAATGCTCTACATTTTTTAAACCAAATCATGGTATGGCTCATGTTTTTATATGTTTTCTTCTCATCATATTGTGAAATATAATGGTTGTGACAGTTTGTCATTTGCTATACATATGGCTAGTCTCATGATATGGGGATTAATGTTAACATTGTGTCAAGTCATATGTATCAAGATACTATCTGCAAGTAAGGTGCAATAAAAAGCAAAACTGGCAAGAAAGCTTGTCAAAAAGTGCAGATGTATGTACAGAGATTTTAAAAAATCAAGTATTTATTCTATAATTCTGTATCAAAATGCTAATTTTCTCCTGAAAACTATAAAATTTAAAAATATAAAAAAAAGTGAATGAGTTTTCTTTTTAAATTTCTAAACAGCAGTCTCAGATGCATAAATAGTGTGCAATATGTATATATAACCATAGTATATCATTCAAAAATCTTCCAATGCAGCATTTGTATTTTCCAATATTTTTTACAATTAAGGCCATCTTGTTTAAATAAATTAAAAGAAAGTAAAATGCAACAAACATGGTATTCCCTTCTGAAATTTGAAACTAATGTACACATACTATTGTTTTTTGGTGTACAGTTATATTTATTAAAATATTCTAATATGCACGCTTTAAAGCATGAAACAAATCCAAAGATAAGCATTTGCAACAAATTCAAAGTTAAGCATTTGCATAAGAACCCGAGGGTCTTACCTAAAACAAACCTATCAAACCTTTAGATATGTGTCTGTTGCAGCGGATGGGGTGAAAGTATAATTTACAGACATAGTGCATGATTATTAGTGCAATATATGTGTTGAACATATTTCAGAAACTTAAATAAAAATATGAGTAATAGACTATATAACCAAATGTTCCAAGAATTAATAAGATGTTGTTTTTATATGTAAATAGGTAAATAGGTGTGGTTTACCCAAACCTTGAATTCAGTAGTCAGCTAACTTAACATTGGGGTTCTCAACCACCAACTGATGTTTTAAGTGGGAGTTTGGAGCTCATCCAGAATTGATTACATGTTTTATTTGTCTGATTGGAAACTGAAGCACTTCTTGTTCAGTCTAACGTTATTAAAATGTATCAGACCATCTACAAGATACTTCTCTTGTTAGTTCTGTGTTTCAACACACTAAAAAAAGACGTCTGACTAGCTTCACCTTTAAAACATTCAATTACATTATTCAAATCAAAAAGCTGACCCCAACATAACAGTTATGTGCTGCACTTAGTGTGAAAGAATCTTCTAAATGTGCAAAACACTCCACTATACATATTTTGAAATACTCCACATTTAATGCATGTATTAATACAAATGTAACTGGGTTTGTTGAAAAGAAATACTGTAACACAGAGATATATGTGTACTTAATGATCGAAGATATCATTGCCATACAAGAAGAAAGTTAATCAGGAATCAGATTATCCTTTTTGGAAAGTAGTGTAGAAATTGAGGGTTTCTCAATAAAGAGAGAACTGCAAGAATCTGAGATGACCAAAGTAGCCGACTTGGAAAAATTCTTCAGTGCAGCTAAGTGGGAGAAATTCTCCAACTCAGCTAATTTGACTTTAAGTTTGAATTTCGGTCTCAATTCTCTGCAGTTCTCTCTTTATAGAGTAGACCCGCAAGTGTGTTTTGTTTTGGTGGTGAAGGCAGGCTGCATCATCAAAGATCAAGAAATGGGTCATGTTTAATACATCTTATTCTTCAATCTCAAATTATTAAAGCAAAGAAAGTATATTTAAAGCTAAGTTTACTATACTGGAATCTCACATTGGCTTTTGGACTATAGCTGAAAACCTCTTGGATAAGATTTTAGTTCAGCAAGTTTCAGATAACCTTAAGCTATGCTGATCCATTAAACCAAGGCATGTCCAAAACATGTCATAGTCACTAGAGGAATTAAGATGATCAAGGAGCACAAAATATAGAATAATTTACATAAATCAATAGTAAATGCAAATAAATAGGTATAATTTTTGAAGCCATCATGTTAAGGCAAATTCCCTTATCAAGAGTAACCAATCTTGCTAAAACAATTTACTGCCAAAATATTTAGGCTTATATAGAGTTTTCTCTATAGTTCTCTTTTGTCATCACATCTTTTGGTATATATATTTTTTACTGATGAATTATAATACAATTGTGAAAAGTAATTCATTTTTTCATGTATTGTGAGTATTTAAACTATTGGAATGATAACATTTTACATAAATTATACATTATCACTATGAAGAGATATCATTCTGATTGAAGCCCAGGCTGGTGTTGATGTTATCACCAGCTAGGACAATATTCCTCAAGCTTAAAAAAGCAAGTCTATTATTCTACCATGGTACAGACACAAGCTCACTGCCAGGGACTGAATTACTCACTAGCTGATTGATTGATTTATTGATTTACACTGCACAACTTGAGACAAAAAACACATTCCTAGCTCTAGTTGGACCCACCATCTTCCTGTCAAAAAGGTAACCACATCTGAAGTTTTTCTACCACATTATGTTATAACTTCTACACTCTCTCTCTCTCTCTCTCTCTCTCTTCACACACACACATATATATATATATATATATACATATATATACATACATGCTTATAAAAATAAATATATCTATGACTCACTTAGATTGAAATAAAAATTTATCTGAGAAAAAACATAGTAGGACAATAGCTCATTTAAAAAATGGCTTGTGAAAATTAGGAAACTTAACATGCACATTAAGAAAGCTTATAAACCACATATTGCAATAAATAATTGAAATGTTTTAAGGTAAGTTTATCCAGGAAGGGTTTATCACACCTTGCCAGTCTATAAGGATTATGGAAAATAGAGGGATTCAGGTTTCAGTTCATATACTAGATGACAGTACATGAATACTATCTGTATATATATATCCACATTTCAGTGAACCTAATGTCTATTGTATTTGATATCATATATTAACCGATTCATGGTCAGTATAGCACATCATTACATATCACTCAATATAATAGCATTGTATAACATCATAGTTTCATATTCAGTGTTAAAATATTACACTTTTAACAGTGTGTTATGCTACATACAATACACAAGATATAAACATACATGAACACATTGCTGATACATCAATAACACCAGTCTATAGTAAGTTTTTGCATTATCAACATCCCTTCAAAAAAACTTTTATCATTAAGAGAAATGCCCATAACAGTGATTTTCACATATTCTCACTGGACTTAATCACCACATCCAGCCATAAAACCCAATATTATTCATTAGTTCACCTTTTCACATTCTTTACAGAAATTATTTATGTTTTGTTTTATGTATGTTGTAACTTTTCTTTGAACAGCATTTTGCTTTGAATGTGTTATGAGCTGTAGTACTATGCACTTTTAATATTTTAGCTCCTATCTTTTACTGCAATGCTTGTACTTCTTCAAATGTAAGAGTGACCTCTAGTGCCATTGGACTATCATGGCTTTTAAGGTGCATGGTATACAATATGATAATCTTATATCACAGCCGTATCTTTAGAATGTGATGCAAAATATAACACAGTTCATTTCCTTTTAATTTGCAGCTATTCCTGCACCAAATGTACAGTTTAATGAAATTACCAAACCTTCAGTAGCGAAAGGTCACACATTACTTAAATCAATAAGTTCTCAATATACAGTATGTACACCTCCAAAGACTCACTTTGTGTTCTATCACTTCTCTAATTTTAAACACCCCCTTAGAAAAAAAAATTTCCAAGATGCATGCTAAACAGAACAAACAATGAATCCCTTCAGCCCCAGAGGAGCAGTCAAATTTAGATTCCTGTCCACACCTTACACTCATGGTAATTCTAAGTGATTACAGCATACCTGGCTGGCTGGCGAATTTATGTGATCTTATATGTTATGGGATGTGTTTTGCCTATCCAACACTGTATTCAAGAACAGCATGTCATGATGTGCAAGTTCTGATGCTACATCGTTTGCCATTAATAAAAAAGCACCACGTCTGCAGTCCATGCATCAGTCCCATTTGCTCATTTGGTGAACTAATCTGATATTCATCAGCTGTATCTCAGATACCTGCTTCATTTAGAAAATCCTATTAGATATCAGACTGCAAATTACAAAATTTGACAGCGAAAGTAGTGTTGGAATAGTGGAATGCAGCAAGTAAATGGAAGAAAAAAATATTGAATTTATAAAGTAGAGTAACAAAGTAACGTATGAGTGATTACAGATAATGTATTTCATTGCTGAGATGAACAAAAACAACTTTTATATAGATTTGGCGTAATAATAATAATCAGTAGTAGTAGTAATAATAATAATATAACCTGCTCTCTAACCTGACCCTATTACACTATTCCTGCTTCAGCACTTACACTATATTTGTCACGGTAGCATATCAGTATAGTATACTTACATTTATTTACGGCCACTGCTGTGGTCCTATTATTGAATATCATCAAAATCACAAGCTTGCAGAATATTGCTGGGACAAAATCCATTCTTGTATCCAGAGAGGCTGCTCCAAAGTCACAGCGTATGACAGTGCAGTTGTTCAGCACTTGGATTTCTTTTTATTTCCCTGTTCTCAGTGCTTTCCAAATGCACAGCCAATTCTGAAGAATGCACCCTTTATCTAACAAAAGACTCCCACCTCCAAATCTGCTGCTTGTCCTAAGAGTTACAGGTTCTTAATGCTAGCAAGATTCTCTTCAGTTTCACACAATCACTCAGGGCTAAACTGTCAGGCTGCTACCCTGATCGGCTTGGTTACTGAAGCTTCAAAATCACAATGTGTCCTGCATACCCCTTGTGGCGACAGGTGGGAAATGTGAGTATGCTCTGAAATGAACACAATAAAATGTAGCTGATTTTTTCTTTTTTTTTTTTTTGCACATGTGCATCAGGACGGAGCATTTTGCAGATGTCTTCGTCTCTGTTACTCACTCCTCTTCTGATCACATTACATTAGCACATTTCTGAGCATGTAAGAGAAGCATACAAGCACAGCAGGGACATGTAGCTTGATCACATCTGTACTGTAGGGATAGTATACACAGCTTCTTAACTGCAATTAATCTGTCAAATGGTGTTCCCTTTCCAAAATATGACACATTTATATACAACAATTAATGAATCTCTTTTCAAAA